>VXBC01005202.1:16496-117008 GCA_013399945.1 Ploceus nigricollis | reverse complement strand
CGGTGCACGGCGGCGTTCGCGGGAGCTCGTTCCCCCGGAGCCTGCGGCCTAGGCCGAGGCCTGTTCGCTTGCTTTGGAAATTATTTTCCTTACACTTATTTATAAACAGTAATTTAGCGTCAGCTTTTTGATATGATTTTAATACATACGGACTTGAACTTGGCTACAGTCTATGGTTTGCTTTTGTTTTATTTATTTTGTAACTTTTAGAAACAAGAACAGAAGTCGTAGGCCTTTAGAGTCTCTTTTTTGATGTTGGTGGCTCTGTCACCAAAGGGACCGTAAAGTCCTGAGGAACGTTGTTAGGATTCAAACACTGTTGAGAAATGGCTGTGGCAAAAGTAACAAACCAAGTGATGAGGTTTTGTTCCAGGAGATTCTCCATGGACTTCAGCTGAGAGCATACACCTTGTACACCAAGGACAGCAGAGCTCCTCAGGGGAAGTCTAGTGGCACTTTTATGTTGGATAGGAAAAGATGGGCTGACTTGGCAGAAACTGGTACATAGAGATAGGAATGTAATGTTACTAAGGCTCTTCTGGGTACGTTTTATGACTGAGTCACTGTCAGACAACTCCTCAGGCTTGGAATGTCATGCTTGTGATGTGTAGAAAAGCACTTTTTCCAGTTGAAAAAACCCCAGCAAAACAAAGCTTCAGTCTGGTTTTGACTGGCTTTAGAAGAGATTGTATGGTTCAGAAGGCTACTAAATTATATTCCAAGTCAGATGTAACAGAAATAAACAGGTTTGCTAAGTAAATAAAAGTTACGTGAGTATGCTGTAAAGTTTTCCTCTGTTCCCCAGTAACTGTCATGTTTACTTAAGCCAAATTAGATGAGAGGTCTAGAGATGTAAGAGATGCCAAATTTCTACACATTCTTGGTTCATTGAAAGGTTTGGATTTATAAAAAAGACATGAGTAAGAGTCCCTTTTCCTGAAGTTGCTGTCTATGCAATCATTCAGGGCGGGACAGTCAATGACTTTGTCCTATCAGTTACAATATTCAGCTTTTGGTTATGAGAGAGCAGGTGGAGGCAAGGTAAAGTTCTGGGGATCCAGGAAGAAGTATGATGGATTTTCCCCCTTTTCTACCAAAACTTAAGGGGGGTGAAATCCTAAGTCCTTTCTATTTAGCATGTGATCCTGAGGGGTGGTTTCTGTCAGGGCAGTTGCTGGATGTTCCCCTTGCTTTGTCAGTCTTGTCCAGGTACCATGCTTTTAAAATTGTGGTACTTAAATGTGACCCTGCAACCAGAGCAAATGTCTCCAGTTTTTGGTGTTGAGGCTGAACAGTAGCACTGCTTTAAGGTAGTAGAAGTGTAGGGGTAAGACCTTCCTCTTGACAAAGGCAATTTTTGAAAATTTGGGCCTAATCTTGCTGTTTTAGGCAGGCATGAAACCAGCGGCTCAGGTGACTTCAGTGAGATGTGCTGTCTTTCTCAAGAAGGGTAGAAGTTTACCTTGTGTTTCTATCATTTGAGGTAGAATCTGATTAATTTCTCATTACAGTTTTAAAAAATGTGCTTGTTTGCATGGCAAAGTATTATTTGATGAAAATTTTTCTGAGGATCACCAGAACTTATGGAACAGTTTGTCAGTGTGATTAACTCCTATTCTCGTTTTCTAATCCTGGGGATGGGCAGTGTCACTGTGTTTCAGTTAAAATTGAATTCTTGATCGTCACTCAGTATTTTTAGGGATGCTACAAAGTAGGTGAAGGTGACATTCATGAGTGAAATGCTTGACTATTTATGTAATGCCATAGTTCATTCCTATACTTTAAAAAACTTATAGTGTTTGTTCCCAAAGCTGTACTGCACTATTTGAATGATACCATGTATAAAGCTTGATTTTACTTTGTTTGGCTGATGTAACTTTTAAGTATTAGGTTTTAATTACCTGTTATAGTATCAAAGGTGATTAAATTGTTTTGTATGGAAAAAAGAAACTCGGTTGTTAGCATAATGGTAACCTGGTGTTTTATGTCCTCTCCTCCCTCCCCTCTATGCCAGTGGTAGCATTTCCATGACTCTAAAAAGAAACTGGGTGATCACCTGTGTGTCTGTTTATATAGCAGCCACCAGCCTAAAGAACTAACACAGGTCTGCTCCTCAAAAAGTGTAAAAGCAGTGTGGTAAATTCTGTCTGCCTATGGTTTTCTATTCATAATTGCTGCATCGTGATGGCAAAACCTAATTTGATTCTAATAGACACTGTGGATGGCCCTCTCCACCAGAATCTGTCTGTCTGCCTGGCAGCCAAGATCTTCTCTGCAAGCCAGGCTTCTGCTCCCTCCCCACCTTGAAGATGTGGCACTGTCACCTGGGACTGATTCCCTGGCCTGCTCCAGTATCTGCTGTTTGACAAGAACTCTGTTTTTTCCCCCCAGAATGCTGTTGACAGTATCCTGTGTCCTGTTCTGAAGCTGGCCTGACGATAGCTTCTGCTCTGCTAGTTTGAAGATGGCTGTGTTTTCTCTAGTTAAACATATTTTGTGTTTAAATGATGTCAGTAGCTATTAGCACTTTGCTCTTCTTATTTTACCGAAAAGCGATATATTAGCTGGGAAAACAGCGCCAGGTAAGTACCAGGCACCCGGTTGTGGTGAAAGCCTAATAAAGCCGGTGTCGTGGAAGGGACAGCGGGTGGGCAGGGGGCGATGCCGACGCCGGCGGCGCAAGCACCGCCTCGGCGCACGCCGTGCTGCCNCCCGCCCGGCGCCCCCCGCCCGCAGGATGTTCAAGAAGTGAGTGTGGCCGGGCTGGGGGCGTGCGAGGCGCGGGGGAAGGGAAGGGCCCGGCGCCCCCTCAGCCCCGGGCTCGGCGCTGAGCTGGCGGGAGCGGCCCCGCGGCCTCCTCGGGCAGCGCCGCCCGCAGCCCTCGGCTTTGCCTTGGGCACTCGCTCATTAAATGGAGCTAAGTCATTAACTTAACCAAACTTAGGGTGGTAGAGAGCGCCGTACGTATTTCTGTGGTGGACGTGAAGGATTCGCATCGGAACAGGGCTGTGGGTGTTTGTGGTACCAGCAAAGTACTCTTGGAGTTGAATAAAATAGCGCTGTGTGCCAGGGTTTATCTGTGAACTGAACACGTGTTGTGGCCGTACAAAATGTTTAGGGATGAAGACAGGCTACTAACGGGGGACCCACTGCCTTCCCCCAGCCCAAGTGTTCCCAGGAGACAAATTTAAGCCTCGTGAAATCCTGCATTTGCAAGTTGGACAGTCAGTCTGCTATTAGACTTTTATAGTGAATTTATAAACATTTCCGAAGACAGCTGCTGAAAAATGCATCTTTTGTGCAGCAAATTGTGCATTTCTAAAATACTTTTACTTGACAGATTTGATGAAAAGGAGAATGTATCAAACTGTATCCAGCTGAAGACTTCAGTTATTAAAGGTATCAAGAATCAACTGATAGACCAATTTCCTGTTATTGAACCATGGCTAAACCAAATCATGCCAAAGAAAGATCCAGTCAAAATAGTAAGATGGTAAGTATCTCTTCTTTTAAACTTCGCTTTCAAGGTGCTAGGATTGCTTCCTGTGTATGTTTACTTGGTACAGTAGATAAACCTAGCACTTTTGGTAGGCATCCATCATCTCTTAATAGCTACTAGTCCGTGTTATGGCCAAACTAGAAAGTTGGCATGTGCTCATTTTGCTTTAAAGGCACATACTAGTAGGATGCTTGAGGAACTTAAAAATGCTTCTTAGTAGCTAATGTGCAGTGTATTCAAGGTCTCTCCAAGGATCAGCCTGTTGCTGAAGGAAAGCATTCAGGTTTATGGACATGGAAGCTCAAAATTGTTTGGATTCCTGTCAGTAACATTTTATACTAGTTTTGGGCTTCCATGTATTATCTTGATTATTTTCCCTTTTTTTAAAATAAGGGGTGGTACATTTTTGCTGAGTCCTTCTCCTTATTCACTCTTTTTATTGCATTCAAAAAGCAACGCCAAGGAAATGCAGTTTGTATATTTTGTCAGTAGGTTTCTTTTTTCTCAAAGGGAGAAGAAGTGAACAGGAAACCACTGCTGAAGAACAAGTCATACAAAAAGATAATATTTTTAGTTTTAAATTTTGTTGCTAATTGACTGTTTTTATTCTCAGGTGCTAAGATAGACCAGACTCCATAAAGTAAAATCCTGTATTTAAAGTATAGAATGGTTAAGAAGCTCTTGGAATTTTTTTTTTTTTAATCTTGCAGTCATGAGCATATAGAAATCCTCACTGTGAATGGGGAGTTGCTGTTCTTCAGGCAAAGAGAAGGGATTTTTTACCCAACGCTAAGATTGCTTCACAAATGTAAGTTTCCTGAGGGTGGTCGTGCTGGGAAGAGAAGGGTGACAGTGGGATTCCACAGGACATCTGTAGAACGAAATTAAAAAGATCTTCCATTCCATATATTCCATGCATATGCACATTCCAGAATAGATCTTAAAGATACAGTATACTTTCTTAACTGGAATTTATTAATTTTCTATTTCACATGTCTGTGTTAATTGCTTCCATGCTATATGTTAAGCAATCTGAACTTTGATAAGTAAGAATTAAATTGTGTAAAGCTCTGTAAAAAAATCTTGAGAGGCTCCCTTAGGACAGAGATATAAATTTGCTACTGTTGGTCCCTATCTTTTTTCTTTCAAGTCTTGTTGTTATACAAATACTTGTAAGTTCTTACAAGAAAAATATTCTGTCTTCCTGAGTTTAATGATGTATATCTGTCTCCTGTAGGAATTTAGGCTGCATGCTTTTTACTTTTTACAATTTACTCTTGCAGTTTTTTTCTTGCTGTTCTGCTTGATTGTGTTACTCTGTTTTGAATCCCAAAGAATGTTATTCAGTCAGATCTCAGTGCTGGAAATACTTCAAGAGGGTGCCTGCACTGGAAGGATGGCTTGTAGAGCTGACAGCTTTCATGAATTTTGTCCATGTTTGCCTTTTTTGTTCTGTTAATGTTAAACTGTTTTTCTTTCATGTTGGAGTAATTTGTAAGAGTACATGGAGTTTGCAGGATTTAAGATTCCTTGGTTTTAAGATCTCTTAGGATGGGCACTTGTGTGGTTGTTTTCCCTAGGGGAAAATTGTTGCTCAGTCTATGGGTCTGTGACTGTGCAGGAGCCATAGCCTGAAGTGCTGGATTACCTTTGGTTCTCAGATAAAAGATGTGGTCTGGGAGGACAGTACCTGTGTCCTTTTGGGTCAGTATTTGTGTCCTTTTGGCACGGTACCACCCAGCAGGAGCTCTGGTAATTGTTTCTCAAACTTCCTACCCTTGCAGGACACTCAATATCTAATTGTCCTGTTTAAACTGACTTTATAATGAGCTATTCATGTTGTCATGGTGCTGTATTAATTACAATGCTGTGTCTTTCCCCTCCTAGACCCATTTATTCTCCCGCATCAGCAGGTTGATAAAGGTGCCATTAAATTCGTCCTGAGTGGAGCTAATATAATGTGCCCTGGCCTGACGTCTCCTGGAGCAAAGCTTTACCCTGCTGCTGTTGACACTGTTGTTGTATCCTTCTTAACTATGAATTATTGCTCACTGTGAGATGAGTTAAATTTCTGTTCTTGTGTTCTCAGTTGATCATTATCTGTATTACTTTGGATTTTAATTGGGTTTCCTGAAATAACTAGTAATCAGAAAGGAGCTGCAGAGGTTTAGATATTGCTTGGCAAGGTTAAAGTTGTTCATATTTTTTCACTTACTGTATGTTCCAAACCACATAACTATTCCTGCTGTACTGTTGGGTGGGCTGCTGTTCCATTAATCTCATTGGTAAGTGGAGCTCCTTAGTGATTTTATGCAGAATGGTAAAAGTAGATGACGTGCAGTGTAATTTGTCCCCTGCCTCCTTAGTCAATCTTGTATTCCCTTCAGAAGAATTCTCTCCTGTTCCTGGGAAATTAGGAAAGATGTTTAGGATCAGCTTTACTGCAGTCATGACTTGCTCTATGTGTCTGATGAAGTTAACGTATGTAAAATGAGGAAAGTGTGCTAATTCACTCATTATATTACTGAGAAAAGAACCCTGAACAAATACAGCATTTATAACACCAAGCTGTGCTGCTTTTGTTGTTAGCTAGATGCTATAGGAAAAGATCAGCAGTTAACATCACGTGTTGCTAAGCTCTGAAAAGGACACATGTGATTTCAGTACTTGTGGTTTTTAAATTGGTGTCTCAGTTTTCTGTGCCTTGGAATCTAAAATGGCCCTACAAACATGTGCTGTTTTGTTCCAGAAAGGCAGAGACTGTCATGTCTGTGTTAGGCACAAAGGAAGAAATTTAGCACTGGGAGATTTTTTCTGTAATTGTTGTTCCAAGTTCATAAATACATGCTTTGTTCTACACACTGATTCAGTTGTTAAATTCAGTGTATTGTTTTGTTTATCTTTAAGAACTGTAACTCTAGAATTACTAAAAGGTTAAAGGTTCAACACTGGCTTTTGAATGTGTTTTTGGAGGTAATTCATATTGTTTTTACTTTTCTGAAATAGTTTAAAAAGAACTCTGTTTTCCTTAGCAGTAATTTGTAGGCAATTATGGCAGAGGGAAAACAACATGCATTATGTGTGGGAGTAATGAAGATGTCAGCTGAGGACATGTAAGTGTTTTAAAAGCTGAAATATAACCTGTCCCATGTTATTATTCTTATGTTAGTTTGGAGTATAAGCACCACTGTCAAGGTTACTGCATTGCTGTTGCAGTATGTGTTGTTCAAGTACAGAGTGAGTACTACGTGGGCTAGGCAAGAGATGTAATTTGGATTTGAGAAGATTGAAAACATTGAAGAGATTTTTGTTTGCAGGAACAGCAGAGACTCAAGTCCTGCTGGATCTTGGTTGCCTGTCCAGGCTTTTTTTTTTCTCTGTGGCCTGCTCTTTTTCTTCAGGGTGTACCCACATGCAGCCCAGCATTCCTGTTTGATGTGCTGACTAACTTAGCAGAGCCTCTTATGAAATTTAGAGGTCTGCTCTGGATAAACTGAAAACTATTTGAGAAGGAAAAGAGATACAGAAAATGGAAATGGATGTTTGTTGTTCTTGGGTTTCAGGTAGTGCTAAATTATGAGTAGCTAAATCACTTTGTCATTTTAAGTTCTATTAACGTCTTGCAGGATGTGATGTGCACCCAGCAGGTTTGGGCTGTGTTGGTTTCCAGACCTGTCTGTCACTTGGGGCAGTGAAGAAGCTTTTTTGGTGAAAACAAGTCACTCTTTTTTGTGTGGTTAATTCTCAACAAGCCTGTCCTAAGTTGAAATAATAGCACGAGGCAGAGATGGGGGAATGTCTTAGAGGACAGGGATAGAGTGGGACTGCAGAAACCTGGATTTGGACCTGCTGTAGCTGTTGAGGATATATTCTTCAGGATTCTTTGTGGTGCTTCAAGAGACTCCAAGAGTAAGAGGAAAGAAAAGCTACCTGTGTTCCAGTCCTAAGAGAGCAGTGACACACTGTCATCATTGCAAACCAAGGTCCTTTGTATACCTGACTTCAAATCCACCAGCCTTGCAGCTGAATGTCCTGTTCCTGTGAGAAGCAACAAGAACTGGAGAGGAACATGAAATGATACTCCTCTCTGCAGCCTGTTAGCTGCTTTTTTTGTGTGACATTGTTCCACAATTTTCTGGTTTAGGCAGTGGGATTTCAATCTCTTGGTGTGATTACTACATATAATGTGTTAATACTGTGTTAGCAGCATTTCCCTTCCTGATTACTTTTGGACAGGTTGTGTAAGTAATAGAACACTTGGTGTAAATACAGTAAATTATATTCTCCAGGGGAATGAAACTTGTTCTCACTCCCAGAAAGAGATTTGTCTTGTTTATTGTAGCAAAACTAGTTCTTTGGTGTTTTTTTTTCTTTTTAAATTGGAAAAATAAACATACCCAGTGCAGACACAAACCTGTAATGTTTAAAAGATGACATGACTCAAAAGATAGTCAATACTACAGAGGATAGCATGTCTCTAACAAGATGAAAGTTCTTGGCACATAAAGAGTACTACGTTAATTCTTTATTCAAATTATTATTAAGTGGATAGATGACCTGCAACTAGAAGTGAGGCAGCTCACCTGCATTTGATTGTGTCATTGGCACACTTGGAACCAGAACTTGTTCGATTCCACATTCCTGTTGTCTTGTACCACATCCTGTGCTGGGAGGGGAAGGGTCACAACTTTTGTGCTACTTTGATAGAGAAATGGTAAAATTAAGAAAATTAGCAGAAGTGTTGTCTGAAGAACTGTGTCCCACAAAGAAGTAGTAAAAATACTGCGGAAAGTTGTTGAAAAAATGTGGAAGGCAAACATTGTCCTCTTATCAGTCAGCAATGTGGGCACATGTAATAGCAAATATTGTTTCTTGTCCACCTGCTGTGGAAGATAATGACTTTGTGGTTGATAGCTTTCCCCTTCCAGTTGACAAATGTTGCAGTTTCTACTTGAAATAATACAGTTTTAGTGCTCTTGTATTTAACCTAGCTAATACTTCTGTACATTTTTCCCCCTACAGTGAGAAGGTCAACAAAGGGATTGGTATTGAAAATATCCACTATTTAAATGATGGCCTTTGGCATATGAAGACATACAAGTGAAACAACAGGAACTGTTACTCCAAAGGAATGCACTTAGATTAAATGTGGACTGCTTTGTAATTCCTTGTTTTTAATGTGACTGAATGTACAAATTATTTTGTTCTGTGGCTATGCTAAATAAATCAGTTGAATGCAAAAGTACTGTTAGGCTACAATAGTTTTCTAGATTTCTTTTTATTACAGTTATTTTGTTTTGTCTTAAACCTGAGTCTTCAGTGACTGAAGATATTTGATGAAAGATTCTGCATGGACTGTGAGTAGATTATTTCAAATGGAAAGGAGGAAAAAGCCAAGAAATGTTTACATTTTTGTGCTCTTCTAAAAGAGTAATATAAAGTGTGTGTGAAATATAAATATAGTTTATAAAACCTCTGAAGCATTTCAGATTTTTTTCTTCTGATTGACATCTTGTTAGTCTACCTAGTTTCTTGAATGGAGAAATCAGGTTTTTTGACATTATTTTTTAACTTATTAAGAGCATTAAGTCCATTTTACTTAAGGATTTTCTGTTTTTAATATGCATTTATCTGTATAGGATTTATGAACTCAGACTGATGTGTGGATTAGAAGTTCTTTTATGGTGGCTCATATCTGAAGACTGTATGTATGTTCAGATTTCTACCTGCCAACACTTTGATACTGCTCTCCTTCTAGAGGAGTCTGCAGTAATGGTGGGCACACTCCCAGTGAAGTGTGTGCCACCCTGGTGCCTGATGCTCTCCACTCCTTGTGTGCCGCCTTTTTTAGGAGCAGAAACAAAATCACTGTTAAACAAAGGCATGACAGCAAAACATGTTTTTCAGTGTAGCCAGGAGCAACTTTTTCAGGTGCAACTTGAAGAGCTCTCAGCTTGTGCACACTGCCACATGTCTCTGTACAGCTACAGAATGGGTTCAGGAGCACTGTGTGTCTGTCTGGATAACCCAGTCCTTTGTTCAGCATACCCAAAGCTATGCCTATGGAAAAATGGAATACTGTAATAAATTAAGGAAACTTTTAAGGTCTACCACTCATAACTGTCTCTGGAAGCATTTATTAATATTTCAAGTCTTTATTCTGACACATGCATTTTACAAGAGCAGAATGTAACTCTGTTGTGCCAGTGCCTTGTGGTGCTGTTCTGCAGGCTTGGTTTTCCCACCCTGGGACCTTCACAGACAATAGTAACCAAGGTGTTCTCCATCTGATTCTAAAGCCAAGTTAAAACATGGCAGAAGGAATGCTGCTTTTAAAATTCTGTAAAATTATTTACAAGACTGTACTTCTGAAAATGACAGGGTAAATCTGAAACTGTATCAATGTAGGAAGACAAAATTTAAGCAGTGTTGCAGAAAGAGTTCTGATCACACCTCAGAACTTCAGAATGCTGGTGAACATGTTTGTGCATCTTAAAGATTTCATTGTAAATGTACTGATTTCTGGTTAGTACTATGGGAAATCAGTTTATACTTCAATGTTGTTTTTTTTTGTGTAAAATGAGCTAATCTTGCCTTTTGTGGTTTGCTTTTAACCCTTCCATCTTATCTCTTCCTGTTGTCCTACAGCACCTCAAATCTGTGACAAATGAGATTTTTTTTCTTGTTGTTCACTTTCATTCTATGACTGCTGTTGCTGCAGGGGAGTAAGAACTCTTTTTAATAATCAGAAACACTGAAATGAAAGTTTTGCTTGCTTCATCTAGTTTTGTCGAAGTTTTTGCAGCTGTATTATTCTGTAAGGAGATACAAGTCAAATCAGGCTTAATTTAGATACCAGTTTAGCAAAACATCAAAGGTACAAGTTTTACGTAGGTTTTGGCAGCAATCATGTATGTTTGTGGTGTTGTCAGCTGAGCTCTGACTGACAGTGAGGATGAGCAGGTGCATCTTGCCTCATCTTTCAAAAAGCAGTGCGAGCTTGTATGGGGGTCTGAGCAGTTGTCTTACCTTGTCAAAAACCTGATGCTTAAAACAAAAAACCCAAGATGTGGATAGTCTCATCAGCTCTGAAGCAGCTGTTTCACTTCCCCACCTGTCCACTTGCAGCTCAGGGTAGGGTGTTACAACCACTTGGTTAAAGGTGAGATAAGAGTCTGCTCCTTGTTTTATGAATATCGTAGCACCAACAAAGCCTGTGACAGTCACAGATGTTACAGATGGATGTACCTTCCTCAAGTCTTGAAACACCCACGTCAGGTCATTCTAAATGGAGTAAGTACTGAAGTGCTGTGTGTCTGCACAGGCTGTGGGTGGGTAGGAGTGTGACCCAGGAACTTGTGTAAAACTGAGTGCACTCTATTGAAAAAAAAAAAAGGCATCAAAAAACCCCAAACCAAACACCAAATTGTACTGACAATGAACCAACTTCTTCCTTGTAAACACTTATTAGTGTCCACTAACAGGAGTAAAAATAATACTGAACGTTTACTCTAACATGCTTATAGATAGAGTGAAATTTTAAATGAGCAATTATCTTGTGCTAACAGACTCCCTGACCATGTTAACACCTATTCAAACAGAGTTTATCTTTTTCTTTTGCCTGCTTAGAAACCGTAGTCCAAAGGGCACTTGATACTACTCTGCCGCAAGATTTCTTGACACCTTGCTTCCTGCTGTTAGAAGGCTGTACATGTGGTGGCAGGTGCAGTATAAGCTCAAGCTATTGTGTAGTTCAGTGTAAAAGAAACAGCTTAAAGTTACAGTCTTTGAGACTGAATCTGTAGTCAGTTTTATTGGTACATCTTAGAAAGATATAAAGACATTTTAGAAATGCCTGGAAGAACTGAAATAATCAAAGTCTTGCAAAAATATATTTGTAAGAGTAGACTAAAGTTCATTTGAGTTTTCATTAATAAATATTTACATGTACAAACCCCCCCTATAAACTTAATTTCCTTTTATAATAAACATTAACATCTTCTTTTTATCATTTCATTCCAGCACAGTCAAAAGCCAGAAGCATTTCTCTATAAAAGATTTAGAAAAAAATTCTCCTTCCACTTTTAAAATTAAGAGCTTTACCAAACCTCAGTGTGCAAAAGAACCTGTACACCAGTAGCAGAATGTGTCAGTACAATTGTGTGTTGTGAGAAGAGCCCACTCCATGGTTGCAGGCCTTCCCTGAGGACACATCAGTCATTGTCCGAGCCCGGTGGGGGCAGGAAGACCAGGGCGTCGCTGTACGAGTGGCCGTAGGGCCTGAGCCTGTACACGCCGTACATCATCACGTGCATGTGGTTGGGGGCCAGCCCGCTGAAGGTGATGGCCATGTCGGAGCAGCAGCCGTCCACCACCTGCTGCGGGTGCGTGGACATGGCCTCCTTAATGAGGGCCCCGACGGATTTAGTGTTAAAGACGTCTTTCCCTTCTGCATCTTCAGCGTTTTCGGCAAACACGCCGGTGTACTTCAGGCAGATTGCCAGCTGTTTGTCCTCTGCGAGTTTCCAGATCATACCTCCCTGCTCTGGACACTTGTCAGGGTCTTCAAGAACATGGGAGAGTCGTCTTAGCGACTCAATGCTTAAGACGATTCCTCCCTCGCCATCTACATACTCAAGGTCACCAGATTTCACAGTGTGGCCTATGTAAAAAGGCTGCGAGGGGTCTTTTTTCAGCAAGAAATACTTGAGATTTTCAATTATAGCAAATGTTGTTGGATATGCAAGGAAGAACCAGCTGAACTCATCCTTATAGCGTTCATACGTTATCTTGTAAGCTTTCCGCATCATCGCCCACATATCGTTTGTGTTGACGGCTACAGAATTGAACACTTTGACCTTTTCTGAGCTGTAGAATTCTGCCTTGTCACAGTGCTTGCTCCAGGTCTCCCTTGCTGCAGCCCAGTGTCCCAGATCTTTTGGTTTGACAAGGATGATACAGTAAACATGGATGTTTTTACTAAGCTCCACACGTTCACCTTCTGAAAGGTTTAAGACATCTTCCTTGTTGGGAGCCTGGATGTGGTGATGCTCATGGTGATGTGCTTTGGTCCCATGGCCCACCTTAATGTGTCCGAGGAGCGTAACCAACATGCAGAAGGCTCCTCCAAGCACCACACCCTTGATGAAGGAGCTGCTTTCAGAAATCATTTTTCCTAGAAAAGAGACGCACTGTAAGAGCTTACAGGAATAAGTGCACTAGTGCAAGTTCCACACGGTTCTAATGCAGTCCTCAATTTCTAAACGCAGCTGCAGTTCCCTTATCTCCCGCACCAGGACAAGGCTGATGAAAGCGGTGGCCATATCCGGGTTCCCAGTCGCGGCTCTCGGTAACGGTACGACACGAGCCCTGTGCCCCGGCCCCTCGCCGCTGCCGTGACCGCACGGCCCCGGCCCCGCCGTCTCCTCGCCCGCAGCACCGAGAGGCCGCGGGACGGGCTCGGGCGCTGACGCGACCCGCGCGCGGCGGCGTTTCGCGGGGAGCCCTCCCGGAGCCTGGTCCCCGCCTGCCCCACTNCCCCCGGCAGTCACGCTTCCAGCGCCACAGACTGTCGCTGCTGGGACAGAAGCCTCTTCACGGCGGCCCCAGTGACACGACGGGTCCCCCGCTTGGCTCCCCACACACTGCAGTCACACAGACCAGGTTTCCTCACCGGTTCGACCCTGGGTTTCCTATAGCTGAGTCTCAGATGTCTCGTCCCATAAAGGGATTTATTCCCGGCACGGCAACACATAAACAGCTCGAGCCGGTGCCTCCGAGGAGAATTCCAATTAAGCAACCCCTGGGCTTTTATCCCGTCACAGGGCTCTCTCCCACAAGTGTCACTCTCCCTCCTCAGTTCTCTGCCCCTGCCCCCGTCTCTCTGTCCATCCACCTCACTGGCGCCCGTCCTCGTCTCCTTTATTATCCAAAAAGATCGGCGGTTCTTGGCTCCTGCTATGTCTCTCTTTCCATTTGCCTGGCTGGCATCACCCATCTTTATGCCCTTTGTTATCCCAAAGACTGGCAGTTCAGAACTCGCCTTGAGCTCTCACCCAGACCTCAGTCTGCATCACAACCCATATCTTGCAGGAGAAGTTCAACTTTTCAGCACAAACTCTGCTTTTAAGTGAGAAGGTATATGAATGGGGACAGAATAGTAAAGGAAAGGCAGAACTGGCCTTAATCTGTATCCAGGATCAAATCAAATATATCCAAGTATATCAGTATTTCAGGTATATCCAGGGTCAAATCCTGGAGATACTGCCATAAATTTCCTAACCAATACAATAAACTATGCTTAAAGCATGGTACATTTCGCTTGCTCCTCTGCCTCCCTGGCAGACAGCGCAACACACACAAAGTTAGTTAATATTTAGAATAATCAAAAAACCTTATTTTCAACTAATATAACATTTTCTTTCCTTCAGTAATAATTGTTCTGATCTCCAGATTGTCAGAATCTCTTTCATCAACTCTCAAGAACTTGGAGTTGACACCTGATTTGAATGAGCATCATAGAACAGTTTGCTCCCTTTTCCCACCTGCCTCTTAGGAGAAAAAAAGAGGTTTTACAAGTTTTGTCTCTTTTTTAGCAGATAAAACTGTACTCCGAGGCCAAGACGTTGATTAGGATAAAGCCCTATACAGGTTTTCCCTATATTGTAAGGTATATCCTGGTTGGATGAATTTAGCAGGTATTATATTAGTCAATTTACAACTGAGGTGCTCTGGATTTTATGGCACCTGTCTGGGTGCCTCAGATGCCTCAGTTATTTGGTAAGGTTTTTTTTTTTTTAAGTTGTACTGTAGAATTCAATGCCTAACAATGTTGTATTTGGCAAAAAGACCTGTAAGATGATTGATTGCTTAGCTCTTCTGGGCCTGGGGAACAATTGGCTGAGGTTCAGGTAAAAATGTTACAAAATAATTCCTTTGGTTGGGTCAGTGCATGTCCAAAATGGCTCTGTTCAATGGAACTAAATGCCAATTACACCCAGTGATAGGAGAGTACTGTCAGCTTGTACAGGTTGTTCTGTTGCTGCACTAGGGGAATATCACTCATCCTCTATTTTCCCACCTGACTGCTTTAAAGGAATAAATATGTGGACAGTCAGGTTTTTATCACATACCAGAGACTGGAGATGAGTTCAAAGCTTTTTTTAGTATCTCCTGTTTGCAGAATCAATTGTGGCTTTCAGGGCTTCAGCAGTTGCTTGATCATGTACTTTAGAGAGATTTGAATGAGTTGCGACTCACTGCTTCAGCAGATGCTTCAACAAATTGTTTTCCTGCTTAACTTCAGTGAAGTTCTTTCCAGGTCTCTGACAGAATGACTAATGTAGCTACAGATCTTGACTGTTGCTTTAATGTCTTTTCAACATTGCTTTTACCCAGCAGTAGATCAGTGAAGAGAAAGTCTAAGCAGCATGGAAAGCATGCTATCAATCCAGAGAGACTCTCTGGCTTCTGAAGTTAGTGCTTGGTGTTAAAAAGACTAAAATGGCATCATAATGCATAAGGTCTCACAACAGTGATTGTTAAGTATTTTGGAGCTCATTTAGACCCACAAGTACTCCTGTTAACTATCCATCTCAAATTACTCCAGGAAACTATTCTTAAGAACTTCAGGGGATACTTATTTGAAGTCACTCTGCCATCGGCTGGGAACCAACCAAGTCTTGTAACCGAGAAAGGGCCAGCCCTAAGATGGAAGTTAAGTGAAGAAAGTCAAGGGAAATGCTCAGTCACATTGTAGGAATGAACCAGGAGAACTGACCCCTCTAAGATCACTGCAAATGGCTTTGCATTAGTTTTGTACTAAAACATGCACTCCTGTATTCACAGAGAGTATTGCCAGATTTCAGCTTTGAGTACTGACTCGCTGTCCATGGAGATGTTCGTTAGCTGCAACTTCATCTCCTACTTCCTACTGATCCTTCATAGTGTCTCTACCACCCTCTGGAACAGTAGCAGCCTTTGGAACCTACAGACCTGTGTCAGGATCTACACTGCTGACAGAGCTGATAGGCTCCATGGCTCATTGCTTATCGCCACAGACAGAACTGTTTCTTTGTTATTTTCTGTTTGTCTTTCTTCACTGGCTGTAGCTGCATTTGCCTTCTGGTTCTCTTTCTTGCCTCCAAGGAAAGACATCAAACATATTCTCACTGTGTGGTGCAAAATATCCTTGAGAGATTGGCTATTATCAAAAGATATTTGATAGGAACTTTGTTCCAATTAATGTGAAATGTTTCAGCTGACACATGAGTTGTCATCTTTTACAGGCACTGCTTGTTAATGATCACAAATGAGTGTCCAGACCCATCTGTCTTCCTGTTATGTGTGTGTGCAGCAGGGAGGCTGGGATGGAGCCTGCAGTTGCACTCAGAACAGGTAACTGAAGCCAGGGAGAGCTATTGCAGATGTTTCTGAGCAGTTAAAACACCAGTTGAGCTACATGTCATATAGAAAGAGCCCCTAATTAGGAGATACTGTTGGAATTAAGAGAAGTGCAAAGGTTAGGTTGAACTGGGACAGCTGATGTTGTTGTCACATCATCCATATATTTATAATGCTGAATCTACTGGAAAATACACAGATACTACCTGTCCATTTGACTGCATCAGAAGAGGGAGCTTGTTACGAATGAAAGGGGAGAGTTTAGACAAATCCCTGCCTTTGCTCAGGTCTCTGGCACTAGACAGGAGCTTTACTGAGGCAGCCAGCACCCCAAAACCCACTCTCACTTGCAAGTCATTAATAATGACCAATCAGGCCTATTACAACGTGAATTATTTATTGAATAGACATAAGAAAAACAGACATAAGGCTTTAACTGGCTTACTTACAACAAGGATAAACAAAAGAACTACTACTAGATAAAAATACCGTGCACGATAATAAAGGCACCTAGGTTACAGCTAGCAAAGAAATAGTATAGATTAGGAGCCAATGTCACTTACCAACAAATGATGGTGGTGTGCAAAGAGTCTCCTAATTTCTCTGAGTCCCAGGGAAGTATCTCAATGTGAATGTCACCACATTGAGGAGAACTCCCTACACACTTCAAGAGTGTAGAGATTTCTGGTTTCATGAAAATCATAGTGGTCTTTTATAGTTGTAAAAAGTGCTTTTCTGTCAGTCACTTATTTCTGGCTTATCCTTTCCCACCACTCAAGGAAGGATATTTATTACTGGCTGAAGGTGTTTTCAGCTGAGATAATTAATCCTGAGACAAACCATTCTGGCCTAGCTTAGCCATGGGGGAAGTAGAGATAAGCTTTTGCTGTATCAGGAGGTGAAAAGTCCTGTCACAGGGGTCAAGTGTGGTTATGGTCTGAAGGCTGCAAACTCACCTTGAGTAGCTGAACACCCGTTGAAGCCAACAGAGATGGTGCAGGAAAAGGGCTTTTAAGAAGAGACCAGCTATGTTTTGTTACAATATGGTCCTCCCAATAATTTCATGCAGCCTATAAAGTGTATAATTGAACACACATATCTGCTGAGGTCTTCAGTCCTATTGCTGAAAAGTTTGGGAATCCCTGTTTTGAAGTCAAAAATAATAAGGTGGAGATTCTAGTTTGCAGGAAAATAAAGCCATATTTCTTCATTCAGTTTACAGACACCTGCTTGGCTCAGCATTTCTTTTGGAAGCAGATGGATTCCTGAGCCACACTTTAGCCACCTCTTCTGAAAATTTTCCCCCTGCATTCCCTTCTTCACTTTAGTTTTACTTTTAAGAATCTGGAATCTGAAAAAAAGACACAAACTTTGTCGGTCATGTGCATCTTGAGTCACGTACAACACCAAAACCTTGTCATAAGGGTAGGCACTGGACAAGGGAAGAAAGTTTTAAAACCATCAAGTGTTGTATTTTAAATACTTATTTCAGAACTCAGATTGAAGTATTTACCTTTGAAAAAGTGTTCTCTCCAATTGTTGGACAAAATGTGGAAATTACAGTTGAAATTCTCCTATATTTATAGGAGGTAATGCATAATATGATCTTTTAGCCTTGAAATCTGTTAAATTGGTGAACTATGTTAAACAAGTTTTAAATTGCTTTTCTCTCCTCTTTCTTCCATGAGCACTGTCAAGGAAGGGCTTGGCTTTGAAATGGCTGTTATTTAGGCGGTGCCCTCAAGCACAGGAAGGTATGTGAGAAGGAAAAGATATGTGAGAAGGAAAAGATATGTGACTCCAAAAGAACTTTGGACTGCTTTATAATTTCTTCAGTTTTTCATGTGTGTCGCTGAATACAAAACCCATCTTATTCTCTGAGTATGCTAAATCAATCAAGTGAATGCTAATGTCCTGCTGGCTCCAGAAATTCAGCTGGAATTGAACTATCAGAGACAATGCCTAGAGCTGAGCTGACATCATTGTGAGTGGCTCCAAAGCAAAAATACAACAGAAAGAGAATATAAACTAGGCATTTTAATGTCAACTCTCTTAGAAGCACAGGAGAAAATGCATCATCGTTGATCAAATAGAAACAGACAAAAAAAAGAAGCAAAGATAAGGAAATCTTATTTTCAAGATCCCAATGGAAAAAAAAAAGTTGAGATGAAAATAGCATTCTACTAGAAAGAAAGGGTTCTTAATAGGCCTTTAAAATAAAATGCATGAAATAGCGATGAAGTGATTTTGCAGCATCTTTAAGGAGCTTAGTTTTGTCAGTCTGGGATTATTTGAAAAAGGCCCTCTGCAGAAAATTATGGTTCCAAATTATGATTTTGCAGGCTCAGATTGCGTAGGTAAGAAGCACCATTGTGAGCAGCAGTGATGTAGACTGAGAAGCCAGAAGGGGAACCTTGCTCTTCTGGAGCTGCCTTGATGTCTTTTGTGGGCAGTTTGTGGAACCTGAGCACAGGGCTAGGCTTGTGTTTTGGTGAACATGGATTCTGTTCCAGTGTCTGAGAAAATCTATTTTAGACACTGCCTGAGTTTGGCTACCTGCAGCCTGGAGAGACAGAAAAGCTTCTGGAATGGTATTTTTTGTAAAAGGGCTTATGGTGAGTAAGTGGCTATTATTACTAGATGGAAAGACCTGTGAATTTATGTTGATATTAACCCACTAAGGGAAGAGAAGAAAGAGGAAGGATGGAAATAAAACATATGACAGGCCTGAATGTCAGTAACTTCCACAAGGTGTTTTCTTGTACCGAATATTAACATCTCTTCATTTTGCTAAGGAAATTGAGGCTTTGAAGTATTAGATTCTCCAAGCAGACGTTTGCTTTCTTGTAGCAATGTTGAAATAGTAGACTCCTCTACACACTCCTGTGTGTAGAGGTAGAAATGTCTACTAGATACATGTTTGCAACAAACTGTAATTACTAATGATGTTAGAGCAGAACTCAGAGCCCTGTACTGCACCTGTAGATCTGTGACGGAGAAGAGATGGACCATAGACATTAAATGCCTGGTCCTGGGGTGTGGGAAGAACAGTTTCATCTTTCCCTGCCAGCTGAGGACCTGTGAAAGAGAGAGCTTGTTTGGTGTAGGAGGGGATGCTGTCACTCCAGCACTGTGATCAGGTGTAGAGGCTGTGTAGTTTCTGGGGAAGCAGCAATGTAAGCAGTCAGTAGCAGGCACATGGGAGCAGGGAGTGGCATAGACTGCTGGCAAGAGAGAAGAGTGGACAAGGTCTGGGTTTGCTGCACCTGAGATCAGACGTGTTAGAGTTCAGCCTATTTATCTTTAAAACAGATGTTGATAGTGCTGTGTTGCCTCACAAGGGCTGCTTGGTTTCTTTCAGTTTGGTTTGGAAACAGTGGGCTGTATTTAGACTTGTCACTTACCCAGCAGCTGTGCTGCAGCCTTTTGCAAAAGCAATACTGTTGACAACTAAACCACAGCACTCCTGTGCTCTGCCTTTTACTGGCCTTTATGGAGTCCTCTAACAAATATATAAAAATGCAAAGGTGCCACTGCTCCTTAGCTCGATGGTAGTGTCTATGGTGTGAAAGAGGGACAGTTGTGTGGGAGGGGGCACCAGGAGAAAGGCCCCTGGAGATCCCTGAGCCTACAATACTCAGTACTACTCCTGGCTCCCTGCAGGGCTGGCACTGAGGATGGCAGTGATGGGAAGTGAATTTTGGTTTGTTAGCACCAGCACACCTCCCAGCAGTCTTGTGAGGGCAGGGAGCAAGCCATTGCCACTGGCTGGATGGGGCTGCAGGTACAAATATCTCACACTTCCTAATTCCCAAGAAAAGGAGGACTCAAGGCAGTAAATAGTGGGTTTTTCTGAGAGGCAAGGGAGGGATGCTGTGTGCTGCATAGTCTTCTCTCTTCTCCCCTAATTTCTCTAGAGCTTCCATACTCTTTATGTGGAACTTTTGTTTTTAATACGTGCAGTGTCTAACAGACTCATAATTTGGAGAGTATGCACATGGTTTAAGATGCTGATATGCTGGTACATGGGTAATTGTGCCCTACTTCCTGCTCATATCTAAAGATCTATCTTAAGGTAAATAAAGCACTAGCTGATTGCTACACCTTTGGGTTCAAATTTGCTATCTCATTAATCTGAGAATTTTTATTGAGGAAAAAATTATACATGCTTGGATCAGTTATATCAGTACAAGAGGAGGTGAAGCTGCTATGACAGAATAGAAAAATCTCTTTAGGAATGTGAATTGTCAGTGATGTAGAGTATCTATTCACACGCTAAAAGATTGAATTAAAAGTGATAATTATGTGCTGTTTTTGCTGCTTAAGTAGGTTAATGCCATTATAACTGTGCTGCTTAATGGAAAAGCTTAGAATCAGACTAGCATGGGAATACTAAAAATTTTAATGGATTTCTGCTCAAGTCATTCTTTCTATTATGAAACAAACCCACCAAATATATATAACTAAGTCTTTGGATTCAATTATTAATCCTCTCTTCCAATTTGAAGAGCAAAATTATCACTTAACAGCAGCTCTCTGAAATAGAATTTTAATGATTCTAGTCATCTCATAGTTGAACATGTTTTTCCCTGATCAGTACAAAGTCAGAAGATTCTCAGTGCTGAATCAGTTTTAATTATTAATCTCAACCAGGTTAAAAATATAGTGTCAACAGCATGTCTTGAGCATCTGTCAAAGAATCTGTCAGAAATGTTCTCCGTGGGTTGTCATGTGTTACCTGGCTTCTCTGCATGAGGAAAAGGCTTCGGTACATGGTATTGGAATGAGACTGTAGATATAATGCATAGGAAGAGAAATATGCTATATGCCTGGAGGGATTCTTTTGGCCTGATCCCAGCATTTTATAGTTCTAAAACAAATTTGATGGGCTTCATCATAATGCGATCCTGTCTCCCCAAGGAAATCTGCAGTAGTTTAGGCAAAATGTTTGTTTTATCTTGGAAGGAAGAAAAGGGAGCAAGTAGAAGACTGAACAGTTGTGTGTCATCCTTTTACAGGCTGGTGCTAAAGCAAATGGATTGAGGTATTGTGGTGGTGTAACTTGTGCTCCTTGAATGTGTATTCATAATTTATAGGGAGGTGCTACTGGGGACAACGGCTGTTGCAAATTCAAAATCAGAAATCTCTTACAGAAGCTCTGCAAAACCTTTCTAGCAGGAATACAGATAAAGGTAGGAAGACCAAGTTCAAAAAATCCTTCTGTTTTTATTCTTAGCCACATATTTTCATCTGTTCATGCATCTGGTTATTTTCTGGTATTTTTTACATCCCCTCTGAAGACTCTATAACTCAGGGGACAATCTCCTCCTTGGTGTTAACTACCAAAGCTGTTTTGTTCCCAGTGTCTCATGGCAACTATCTGTGCTTTTTGATTCTGATGCTAGAGAGCTAAAGTTATTTATTTAAAGCATTTGTTCTACAGAGTGCATGTTACTTGACACAACAGTAATTTACCATCAGCAACTTCCCAGCACATCTGTAAATCAAGTCACATCTTTAGGCCAGCAAGATGTCAGTCCTTCCTCACTGCTGCTGTTTTGGTAATTTATATAACATAAGTCAAGCTGAGACTGACCAAGATGTTTGTTTGGCCTGTTACTAAAGTAGTAAACTTCTGGACATTCTACAGAGAATACCCAGTGTTACAGTTTACCAATCTGTTTAGATTATTACATACATTTTCCTTTTCCATGTATTTGTATTTTGTTTTGGCTCTTTCCATACCTTAATGACAAAAAAGATAATAATAATTAATAAATTAATATTTTATGTTTCCAAGGTCTTTCTGATGAAAGTGTTGGGACTTCTTTACAGATGTACTCAGTTTTGCTGACCTACATCAAGAAAACAGAGCAGTCTTACAGCAATGGACAAATATTGTGAGGTTAAATTTATTTCCCTTTGAAAATGAGAACTTGATACAAGTTGGCAGAAACACTCATATGCAAACAAGAGTCTTGAAAGGCTGACTCTGAGGTTCTCTGATGCTATTGGGATCAATGGAAATATTGCTGCTTCATTTTCTGCTGTGGTCTGAAATTGTCTGTCTGCAGTAGCTAAACTAATTGTGGGAGTTTTCTTTTCTGGGATTTTTCTGGATGGATGCCCATCAGGAATGACACCATGATCAACATTATTATAGGTCTTAATACCATTCTCCCTCCTCAGCTTGAAGTGAAAGGGAACTGGGAGTGTAGGATCAAGCCCTTAATTTGTTACTTACACTTGATTTGAGGCTTATTGTCCACGGTCAAGCTAAAAGGGTAACAGAGTAACTCAGGCCTGCGAACAACTCATCATGTCAGACAGAAAGCAATTGGGTCCAAGGCACAGCATGTTGGAACTTTGCCACTTCCTTTCTCTTTCAGTACTGTTCTGCCTTCTCAGTCCTGTAAACAGTCTCTTCATCCCTTTCTGTGGGTAACTGGGCTTCCTTCCTGAAACCTTCCCCAATTCAAGCTGCATTTGGAAATAATTTTGTATTTGTGCTTGATACAAAAGTTTTCAAAGGAGCTTCACAGACACTAATCAGGGTGAAAATGCAAATCTAAAATCTGTCTTATTTGAAAGTTTCCTTTGGAAACCATTTAATTTCTTACAAGCACACTTTGGCAGATGATGTGGCCCTTATAGTAATAAATCACAGGAACATGAGACACTTCACTGCAGCTGTGACATGGCTAGTTAGGATCCTATTCAAGAAAAAGGCTTAGGCAATGTATTTTCTTTCCCATACTTTGCTGTACCATTTCTCCTCCATATAGTTAAAGTGAAAAGACTCTCAGAATGCTCTTATAATTGTCTCCTTAGAGTTATAATCTGCAAATGCTTTTTTCTAAAAGATAAAAATACCCAAATCTTAATGGAGCCTTTTTAAATGGCACAGCAGTAACTCTCCGACCTCCTTCATGGTTTCCTAAATCTCTTTAATAAGGGGGAGAAGCAGCTTACAGAGGTCTCTCTGATTAAAGGTTTGACCTGGAATTACTTTGAATTTGTATTATGAAGTCAGCAGGTTTACTGTGGTAAGTCTTAACAGAATCTTTTGAAGTGCTTTGCAGGTAGAGCTGTAAAGACTGTAAGTGTTCTATAAAACTTGCTAAAACCCCAACAGAACCAGTTAAGCATCAGGGCACTGTGTTAGAAACCCATATCCACAGAGCACAGGGAACAGGATGCCTTACTAATTTAAAACCTGGGTTGGCAAGTCTTGTGAGTGGGATTATATGCACTATTTCAAGCAAAGGAGGCTGGTTTCAGTCATCCATGAGGTCCCTTCTACCCTATAGCCAGGGTTCCTGCAAGATTATAATCACTGAAAGAATAACAATGCTAAGAAATTACTCAAATCAGTAAGAAATACAGCCAGGACAGTGAGTTTCATGGAAATTAATATGCCCAGTGCTTCATCTCCATGCATGACTTGCCTCAAAGGAAGCAATCAAGGACACAAAACCCTTTGAGGCCTTTTAACCCCACTAATTTTGAGTTTTAGATATGTGAGTTTCTTAGAAGATGATGTTCTCCTGAAGGTCACCTAACTCTCTGCTAACAGATTTGTTTTATTTGTCTGTGGTGGTCCTGTAATTCTGCTGAATGGAAATGTATCTCTAGAGGATGGGTGGCCTTTAAGGCTTGGGCAAAACTTTCAGTATGGGGCAGTTTTATTGTGAAATATTTAATGGTTGACTGCAGGTGTATTTAGGAGCAGACCCATCCAACATCTACAGTACTTGTCAGTTTCAGAAAGGTCAGATTTTCATTGGCAATGTCCTTTTTCTTTAATTTTTTGCTTTTGTGGTTGGACTTTTTGGTATGAATATACTGACAGTATTCCTGTAACTGCCAGCCAAGGACAGGAAATTGCAGCTTACAGAAGTCAGCTTGCAATATGGGTGTTGTTTGCTTTAGAAAGTCTGTTTACTAGGTCTTTATGTCAAATATCAGCACAAAGGCAACACCATCTTGCTAACAGTGATGATATTCTTCATCTTTTTAGACAGGGTGTCAGGACCTTCCCTCTTTGCTACACCCAGCTCCTGCTGCTCTGCTTTTTGCAAGGTGTCAGGATGTGCCCTTGGAGACCTGCCTTCTCCTGG
Source organism: Ploceus nigricollis (assembly GCA_013399945.1). Classification (NCBI taxonomy): domain Eukaryota; kingdom Metazoa; phylum Chordata; class Aves; order Passeriformes; family Ploceidae; genus Ploceus; species Ploceus nigricollis. The sequence goes on along the minus strand of VXBC01005202.1, from coordinate 92,987 downwards.
AGGCAGGCGTGAAGCAGCCCGAGGGAGCCTGGTTCTCTTGTTGTCTCTCTCACCTACCCAAGGTCCAGGATGTGCCACCCAGAGCAACTCTTCCCCAACACACAGGGTCACTCTGCACTGGCAGTTTTCTGGGCAGAGAGGGAAGCACTGCTGATGGGGAATGAAAAGAGAGGAGTGTGTTTTTCCTGTCCCAGCTGCTTGAACAAAAAGGCTGTTCAAAGGAGACCAAGATCTGGAGAAGGGAATCAGGGAGAACCCTCAGATGGAGTGGGCAGAACACAGATGGTGGAAAACAGGACATGGAAGTGGCACAACAGAAAGCTCTTTTAACTTTAAAGAAAAATGAAAAGTTTTTCAGCTCTTGAAGGAAAGCCTCTGTCCAGGACTCAGAGGCCAGTGGGAAATTCAGCAGGAACTGGCTGGAGTAGCAAGTGTTAGGAGAGTTGGAAAAGGCTGAAATGAAAATGCCAAGTAAGGACAAGAGATTGCAATTGATGGAGATTTGAAGGCAAGTGGCTGAGAGTGCCTCCTGCAAATGCAGAATTAAACATACTGCCTTTAATCACCATCCTCAAGCCTCTCTGATGTTTTCCTGCTATGTTCAAGGAAATAGTAACCCTGGCTCAGCTGACAAATGGTAGTTCATTAGGATATGGTAATTTAATTGCTTTTGATTATCTTTCTCTGCTCTTAGTATCTGAGAAAGGGTATTCTAAATTGTAAGGGAAATAATTTGTTCTGATTTAAAAAAAAAACAAAAAAAACCAAAAAAAAAACCAANACCAGAGGAAGATTAATTCCAAGGAACAAAAATGTCTATTAACATAAATGACTCCAAGCCATAGCGAGCATTAAACTTAAACTGTTTATTCTCTCCATGTGGCGCCGGTGTTTTTAGTGTAGAGGCTTGAGTGCTGCATGAAGTGAAAGAGGAATAGTGGAAAGTTGATAGCTCAGCTAGGCATTGAATTGGTACCACTTCAGAAAGCTTAACAGATGAGACAGGCTTGAGAAAAACAGGTGAATCAAAGCTGTAGTTAGAAAACCAACTCAGTCCCAATACACCAGTTTCTCCTGTGCTTTAGTAACCATAACTCTTTTGATTAGCTTGCTTCACCTTGTCTCAGGAGATGAGGTCTGTAACAAAGATAGAGAACTCCCTTTTGAACTTAGGTAAACTCACTCTGCAAAAGGATTAAAATTAGATTTCAGCTGAGTGTCTCTGATGTTGTCTAGCATCAGGAAGAGCATTGCTAGCAGGATAGATATCTTGCCTGGTGTGTACCTGTTAAGTAATGTGCTAGATAGGTGCTTCCCATTTTTAGGGCAGGGCTGCTCAGATTGTCACATGGAAGCCTGTTGTGCCTTAGACTCTCACTCTGTGAGCTGTCCTCAGAACAAGTGGGCTGTGCTGCTACCAGCCCAGCCCTGGCTCTCTGCCTGTGCAGTGTCACCCTGCCATCTCTGCTGTGGGAGGACAGTGCTGTGCATTTGCAGTCACCATTCCATGTGCTGGCAGGCACAGCATTTGCACCTGTCTACATTTCTTCAGCTCTAGAGCAAACCCAGCACATTTTCCTCAGCTAAAGAAGCTGCTGTTCTGCACTTGCAGAACAAAGCACATTTGCCCAGGAGGTGTCAGGGCTGTGTGTACACACGGTCAGCCCAGCACAGTGGGAGATGTCACTGTGCTCTCTGACCCTTCCCAGGCTGAAACTGGGGAACTGACCCCACTAACCAAAGACAGGGTACTTGTGTCCATGCTGCAGGTTGGGGCAGTCTTGCAAAGACTTTGCATGCTGAGCTCTCTTCCCTCCATTTACATTTCTCCAGAATGTTGTGCTCAGACGGTCGATGAGTACTCAGAGTCAGGACTAGGGGAATGTCCTCACCAGTAGGGAAAGCAGAAAAGGCCTTGGCTCTGTGTAAGCCCTGCTCAGCAATAACAAAAGTATCTCTATATCATCATCCCTGTGTTCAGCAGATCCAAAAGACAGTCCCATACCAGCCACTGTGAAGAAAATTAACTCAACCCCAGGCAAAACCAGCACATCTTCCTTCGGGATTAACTTTGTGGAGGCAAGTTTCTACTGGATCTTCTTTTAGATAGATGTAGAAACAGAACAAAAATGAAACTCTTTTGGGATATTGTCACTAAAAACTGAGTTGCTTTCCATCTGCCACGGGATCAAATGCATGATTGCATTTGTTTTTAAGCAAATATCTTCATAAGGCAGAAAGTAAATAACAGCCAGCCAGCTTCACCTCAGTCAAAAGAGTGCTGCTCTTTCCTAAGCCTGCACTCAGCACTATCTCTGTTGTGAGCCACCCCCAAGGGCTGGATTAGTACCCTGTTACAAGCCTTTATAACATAGAGGGAAAGCAGACCCCAGAGGAGCTGACTGTGTTTTGGGAGAGAAAGAACTGTCTGAAAGCTTCATCCTTGGTTAAGGTTAGTCTACTGCCTATCATATTTTAACTCCAGTTGACTTTCAAGCAGACATCTAAACTCTTGCCAGTAAGAGATGTTGTAAGCCATTTTGTTCTACTTGAGAGCTGCACTTGAAAGACTGGTGATAAAATCCCATACATAAAATTACAGTGGAATACTAGCAGCATGGTACAGAATGAACTGCAGTGTTGTATGTATAAGGCTCTTGGCACAGTATTAGTCTTGGTCTGTGAGGAGGATTTCCACAAAGTAAATTAAACAATTGCACAACATTTCCTTATTCAAGGCATTTATTCTATCTCTGTCAGCTCTGCAGTGCCTTCTACAAGACTTCAAACCAGATCTGTACATGGCACAGCTGAACAAAAGCAACATGGGTGAGACCTCTTGTTAATGAACAAACTGCCTATTGCTTCAAAGTCTTTGCTTTATAGCTTGACTGCAGAACAGATAAAAGATTTGAGAGTAACAGGGGCATCGATGTTTTCCCATTTTTCTGCTTTTTTCTGTATGATCAGTGGATCCACTGGATGTGCCTTACCATGCTGGATCCACCTCAGCATGGTAAGGCACAAACAGTGAGTGCCAACTCCTAGTTAGAGCCTCTGAGCCTTCTGAAGGAGAAGATGACAGTGGTGCTGTACTGCAGGAAGGGATGAACTCCTGCTCTAAAGGACTGCTGCCACTCCTCCCATTTCCTAGTCATGCAATTAGAAAGATCTATTTGACTACAGTCCCTGGGCCTGGCTTCTTCTACATCTTAAAATAATGTCTTGAAAGTAGAAAGGACCAGGGCTGACTTTCTTGCTGTAAAACATTTCTCTTAACTCGAGAGGCTGAGTTGCAAGTTGCATGGATAGAGGGGCTGTGAATGACAAAGGATGACTGTGTTGGTGGGGCTGTACAGGATTTTGGTAGGCAGCTCCTACAGCAATTAACCCAGGGCTCTGCTGGTTCCTACTGGTCTGGTTTGCTCTGGGTGGGTGGTGGAAATTATCTCCACTCACGATACACAGTGGAGCACAGTAGCCTCTTTCAAGAACAAAAATCAAATTTTTCTAAGTACAGCTAATGGACTGAATGTTGGATGTAGAGCCCACATGGGTCACTCAGTGAAGCTGAAATAGCATCATGAGCCTTAAACCCTGACAGCTTCCTGGTTCAATAGTGGCCCTAGAAATAAAAATCTGTCTGAGTTTTAGTGAGTGCCAAGCTGCAAGCTAAATGTGCTCTTTGACAATGAGATGAGGTGTTAGGCAGTGAAAAGGATGGGTAGGAAAGCTCTCTTGGCCCTTGCTTCCTTTCTTCTTCCCAGATCAAATAAGTGACCCTGAGGCTTTAGAACACTGTAAAATAGCAGATGTATATGGGTCAAGCCTAACTATTCTAGATGGAGTAGGGACTAACACGTTTGACTCAATTTTTATCTTTTTATCTTTTCTGTTCTTCCTACATATGGGTTATTTTGTTTCTACTTTAGTTATGTTCACATCTGTTTCTCAACAGAGATGTTTGTTTTTATACCTGGGAGCTGAGGCTTTTTGTAGGAGATGAGTTATAAAGTACTTAATTAGAAGGATGGAGAGCAGCTTGAAATGAAACCTACACCTTCCAGTGAGAGTGACATTGTACTTCTCAGCTGTACAGGCTGTATTGATTAATTCATGCTGCCTTGAAATGCTATTGTGCTACTTACCTTAGCTCTAGCAAATGGTGTTTTTATAATGAAGTGGAAAGGGTTTGAAATAATGAGGCACAAAAATGATCACTCTGCTGGAGCAATAGAAAACTCTGTCTTCTTATGTGCATAGTGGCCAGCACAATGGCAGAGTAGCACATCACAGAGACTTCTCTGCTTTCTTCCATCTGAGATGATGGGGAAGGCACTGTCTGAAATGAAAATGAGAACACAACAAAGGTGCTTAAAGCACTCCAGACTCCTTGGTCAATGTGATAAGTAAACTTAGACAAGGAGCAGTATATCAGAAAACCATTATTGATTATGCTGTACTTGAAGAGGAGTGAGAAGGGAGCTCTTCCTCATTCCCCCCAAGCTCACCAAAATCAAGCCCCTAAACAGTCAGGCTATTTTTTGACTCTTTTGAAAGCAAACAGTCTGTTATGCAATTAGCTCTAATCAGCTGGTTTTTAAGAGAAAGGAAACCAAATTTCTTAGTATTAGTGGAATTGTGCCATCGGTATCTATCTTGTGGCATATTCATTGCAGGAAGAAACTGGAGGCGGAGAGGAGAAAGAGAAAGGAGACTCTTGTCAATATTCTCATTGTATACATAAAATAAGTTTGAAAATATTTATTTGAACTGAGGGGATTACACCCTTAAAGAGGGTGAAGAAGGGGTGTGTAGGTACAAAGATTTCATTGCCTTTGAAATAGTATTTTCTAGCAGCAGAAATAGTCAGCTGCTAGTCAGAATTCTTAATTGCTTCTATGTAATACAGACAAAACATCTAAAACCAGAATCCACTTTCATGGTTCTCAACTTTTATATATTATTCTCTATTTCATACCCACAAAGTAATTCTATAAGCTCCAAGTGACTTCAGCTGGCAAACCACCAAAAAGTAGTTATTAATATTTGCCCCTTACAAATGCGAGAGTCTCAAGCTCAGTTAATTTTGAACTGTAATCACCATAGCTGTTGCCTTCTTACATTCCAGTTGAAGACAAGGGTAGCTGGAGAAACTTTTCCTAAGAGAGGTTTCAGCTGGGTTAGGTTGGGTATGGTGCTGTGCTGGCACAAGTAACACATCTGAGAGCAGGAACAGGAGACTGACTCTGCCTGCACCTACATTTCCCAGAAAGCCCTAAATGACTTGCTAGGAATAGAAACCAGGTCTGTGCTGTGGTAATGATGTTTCTCTTCTCTGCATGTATTTTTGAGGTGAACACATATTAAAACTTACCTAGTAGTCATAAAAATCAGTAAAAATTGCTTTTTTGAAATAAAAATGTCAGCCCCACTTGTGATCATTTAAATGGAAATAGTCCCATGTGCTGTGTTAGTCATGCAGCCTGTGCAGAGAGTTTTAGGAGATTCTCTGTATTCTCAGGCCAGTACTGATTGCTACTCTGGAGCACAGTGATTTAAAATAATACTTTCACTTCATTAAACTCTAAGTTTCTCCCATACAAAGTATAGTCTAGAGAGAAGTTTTTAGTATACTCTTAAGAAGTCAGCAGTCCATCACTTACTTGTGTATATCCTTGACTGTGGAGAAAAATGGTGCTGTAACTACTCTGAGTCCTATCTTTGCTCAAAGGGGCAAAGTATTTGTCTAATTAAAAAAAATGTGATTATTTGTCTAAATTTTTCTGTGTAACCTGAATTTGAGAACTGTGGATTTGGGTCCCAATGTAATATGGATACAATTGCAAAAATCAACGCATAAAACAGAGCCCAGAAGAGAATTATATTTAACAAGAGACAGAAAATCAAAACAGATTCCAGAAAATTTAGAAATCAAGACTGCAGCAGCTTGAGCTGAGTTTGCCTTATGGGGAAAGCTTATTAATGTAACTAAGGAGATTTTTTTTTTGCCTGAACTCCCCATCAGTACTATTTGCCCATGTCACATCTCTGTTCTGTGACTTAGTACAGTGATACATGTAGCAGATCTTCAATGATAAAATAGCAAAAAGATAATTAAAGCTTCACAACATGCTGGAACTTTAAAGATATTGGAAGGTGCTAATACAAATGCTGAGCACCTGAGCTGTACCAATATCACCCAACAGAAGCACAATAGCTTTTAGTCTAGAGAAACATCCAGTATTTCCCAGATCTAATAAAGTATATTGGATCCTTAATTTGGTTTAGAAAATGATCCAAGTGCTTTGCATTTGTTTAACCTAATGCAATCTTAAACATTGCTAAAATGAAAGTTCTTTGTCTTCTGTGTCACACACAGAAAGATCTACCAAATATGTCACTTTTGGAAAAAAATGGTTACAATACCATGGAGTTTGGAAGTAAAGAAATAGCAGAGGGACTGTTTCTCTATTTCTCAATGTCAACATATTTGAAAATAATGAGAGTTAGAATGGTGACTTGTCATGCTGAAAGATGATAATTGGAAAGTAAACCTCTTCTAATTTAAAAAAACCACAAGAAAAATAAATTAATTCAGCATATGGCAGTACATTATGAATTTGTATGGGTGTCTATGCTATGGTATAAGTAGGAATATCTTCAACGTTACAAACTGAGAGTGGATTATATTGTATCCTGACTTTTAAATGGATTTCAACACAGATTTAGGTGTTTCCACAGTGCTTTCCTTCAGGTAACCTGTGTTGTAATGGCAAATGTTTTATGTACTGCCCTGTTTCTATGCCCAGTTCTGCTGCTTGCCTTCCTGATCCCACACCATTCCTTGGTGCAAGCATTAATTACTCAGGTGCCTGTGTGTTTTATCTTTAATGACTTTTAATGAGATTTTTTTCTGTCTGAAGCAGGTGAAGGAGCTCCTACAAGGTTGCCTTATTGTTTATAGCTATTCAATAGTCCATTAAATGTCTGCTCTGGATACATAGGATCTGTAGGTCCATTTGGATGGACAGCTTAGAATGTATTTAATGCATTTAAGAACCATGGCTCCTTTTCTCCCTTGAGTTACTGCAGTATTTTCTTTTTTTGTTTAATTAATTTTGAAAAAGAAAATGTTTAATGAGCCCCACTTGTGATTTTCCAACTGTTTGTCTGGCTGAAAACTGTCATTTTCAAAAGGATGTATTAATGGTGTTGTTATCTCTTGATCATGTCAATGTTAATGCATGTATGTGCTGTTTCTGCCTCATTTCCACATAATTACAAGGCTGCATTTGGCAAATGAGGGTATGTTTGCTTTCTTGATTAAGAAGGTTCTAAGAAATTTTTGTATGCTTGGTAAAACATAACTTACGAAAAGAGCTAGTTTAGAAGAGAAGCCCAGCAGTAGAGATTCTTGACATTTCCCTAATACTCTCCTCTGCTGGGCAGAAAGCAGTTTGTGAATGCTAATGAAATCAGCTTTGCATTACCCCAGTGAAGCAGCTGTGCATTATTCCTATGAGAGGATGGAGGCACAGCATGATTAAGTTACTTGTCTTGATTCATATGGCTGCTGGGATTGCAGCATTTGCTCAGGTGTTGGCTTTCAGCACTAGGTCCAAGGACCAATCTGGGACACAGTACAGGCTGGGTAAAGTGTTTTTTCCTTCTTCTGGAAGCTACTATTTTTTGTCCTAAAAGCTATGCTCTTGTTTAAATTTAAATGTCTCTGCTCTTTATGGCTTGGAAGTTAATATCCAAATCATGAAGTTCATGTAATAAATGCCTTATTCCTGACATAAGTATTAGAGAGGACTGGAGTGATGGTATTTCTCCCATGATGGGTTTGTTCAAAACATTGTCATGGAGACTTGGATGGTGCCCAGGAAATGTTTCTCCTCCAGTCAAATGAGGCAAGAAAAGAGCAGGGTGGGCACATTAATGTGCTAGAAGAGACTGTATTTATCACATCTCCTGCATCAGAGGGAATGGACCAATGTGAATTCCCTTTCTTTCCATGCTGATCCTTGCCTGGGTCACAGAGGGAAGAGCTGTCTCTTGCAGCTGGTCTGTGCTGCCCCATCATTCAGTCACATGGTGGAGGCTACCATTTAATGATATTTCTTTCTAATGGGCCTTCCAGTGTCCCCTCAGGGCTCTGGCTTTGTCAGGATTGCATGTTTCAGGCTGGCTTCTTCTACTGTAGCATTTGAAAGGAGCAGTCTTAGTATATTCTCTCTTGTTGTATACTGCTGATTATGTCTTCGTAAGTTTCTTTGAGTAGCTACTGTGGTTTTGCTTTGGTATTATTTATAATAATATTTGTCTGTATGGTCTTCAGATTTTCAAAGTTCTCTGAGGAACTGGGAAAGTTGAAAAGTGTTGGCTACAGAGGGCCTAAGCTCTTTCTTCATGTAATTATGCACTCCAATATTTAAACTGAAATAAAGTCAGTGGATCTGGTCAGGCAGATTTGTTGACATGTGGGGATGTGAATATGTACTGGGATCTGTTGGACAGGTCCATGTTCAGCTCAGGAAAGCTGCTGAGATTATCCACTGAGTGACACAGAGGCACTCTCTTGGAGTCAGTGGTGCTGCAGGTGCTTTAGCAGTGCTGAGTCCCTGACAGCTCCAGAGCTGATACTCCTTTATATGCTACCCTGCAGAGAACAGCATAAATTAGGGCCTGTGCAAGAAGTCCATAAGCAGTTTAATTTAGTGGATGGCAAGTACTGCTGATTTCCCTGATCCTTCCAGGATCTAATTCTCTAAACACCTGTGTCAGTGAAATTACTCTTAACCCTCAGTTTACTGGCAGTGTTGCTGTACCTGGAAACAAAAATATATTTGTGATCTCAGGTATTTTTGGAGTGGACAGCAGGCAGGTGAATGAGAAGCTGGATTGTAATGCTGGTCTGTTGTGTGCTAAGCCTGGTGTGAGAAATAAAAGCATACTTAAAAGAAGTAAGATGCCAGCAAGCAGCAACAGGAGTGTGTCCAGTGCTGGATGGCACACTGTGGAAGGAGGAGACACCAGAGATTGTCTCTTTCATCTGAAACTGTTGTTCCCTGTATGACAGCAGTGTCCCTGCAAATAAAATCTGAAACAGATAATTTCTGATGCTTTGGGAAGGATTTCTGTTTAACCAGACAAGGGGAAAGTGAGCAACCTTTTGTCAGAGTTAATAAAGGAACTGTCTGAGGCCGTGGAGCAGCAACTGATGGGGCTGTCTGGCAAGTGATCTGCAGTTCCTTCCCTCTGGGTGAGAGTACAGGCTGTAATCAGAGCCTGTGACCCAGTGGCTGGCATGCCAGCTTCATCCCTCCTGGATCTTGGCTGCACACTACTCCACTGTCCTTCCACCTCACTAAATCCAGTACATTTTGCATGAGACTCTGTTAATCTAAAACTGGTATTAGCAGGCAAGCCTGTGCTTGTGCACATGTATGTGCTGGGAACTGGAGAGCAGAATCCAGCACCAGCTTTGGATTTAGGCTTTGTGGACATACAAACCTCCACAAAATGTGCTTTTTGTGACAGATAAGCAGGGAGATGCATTTCTATGGCAACTATTACGGTACATGATGCAGCCTTGAGCAGTACTAAATTTTTTCCTTGAAAGACAGCAAGCTCTAAGTTGCAGAGAAAGAGCTAGGAGACTTGTCAATAATCTTTTATGGGTGTGAGTTTGTTTGTGGCATAAGCCTCTCCTTGTATTGCCTAGTCTGCTGACCCTAACATTTTAGTTCAGTTTTTGAAGCCTCAATAACATGTGCACATACAAGCATTTGACAGAAAGTTGGTTATGTCATGTCAGTCTTCTCACTATTGTGAAAAATACCTTAATAGTAGCAGTGAAATTTGGCACTAATTTTTTTTGGCAAAGTGCTTTGTTGCCTTAACAGCCTCATCCCTGGCAGCATCAGTTAAAATGGAAAGTTATGCCAGCATGAAGATCAGAGCAAATACTCAGATGGTGTGCAGCTGGTTCTAATCAGTCTTCATTAATCCATCACTGGTGGTGCAGAGTTATCAAGGTCACTGCATACAGGACAGGGCTGATGGTGGTTATTCCCTGAGGGTCTGGGCCTTCACCCACATTCACACCAAGCCCTAAATGAATAATACTTAAAGGGAGGCAGTGGTGCCTAGCAAAGGCTTATTCCCTTCTTTCTGAATTTACTTGGGTTTAGATCCTCAAGAAAGCAGTTATGGGATAAGATACTACTTATCCTGGAAGTAGTATCTTGGACCTGGAAGTCCAAAGCTAAAATCCTTAGAACTGTTAACCCTGGAAGAGCTCATGTCTTCAGGTGTATCTGGGTTTTGTTACTGAAGTGCCACAGGTGCCCTAAATTCTGCTGTTTGTCTCAGAGATCAATCCCACCTGTGCTGGGTGGCTTTATTGGAACCACTGCTCTAATAGGTATTTGTTAGAGCCTGGGTATGGGCTCTCTGCTGCCCTGTAGAAAGGGACATTAAAGTGGTATTCAGGGAGAATTAATATTAATGAATTGACCCAGCTTGTGGGTGAATGTTCTGAGTGCTGAACCACTCCTCACATCCCTGGAGAAGATGGTTCCCAGCCATTAGCTGCTGAGCGAAGTCAGAGTGAGTACAATGTTTTCACTTTGGGACAGGGAGAAACAGGGAACCTTAAGCTATATATAGAATAGAAATAAATTCAGGGAGTGGCAGAGGAAGGAAGGAAGGACTGTAATCTAAGTTTGTTTCCTCTGCTAGTGCACTGTGCTCCTCTCTGGTCAGTGATTGTCTAACTACCCAACGTGGAGTAGATCTGCCTCAGTTTGTAAGAGAGCAAGCAATGCTTTTTCTAATTTGCCTCAAGCAGCCTGTTGCTGAAACATCATCCTTGAAAGAGTGTGCTTGAGTTTCCTCTGGCAAAGAGGAGTCTGAACCTATGACTTTCTGTGTACTTGATCACAGGGTTAGTTGAGCATCTTTATGGCAGAGTTTTAAGTTCCCAGTGACTCTGTAATTGCTCTTTTCTGGCCATGTCAATGGCTTTTTGTGTGTTAGTAGAAACCACTGCAGGTTGCAACAATAGCTGGGGGAAAGGTGCTCAGAGAACAGCCAAGAAGGAAGGAGTGGTGCTTCAAAAAAGGCTTCTTTTCATTGAAGAAGTTAGTGAGACCTTTTGACTTGTGTAGAGGTCCATGTCTGCCCCTGAAAAAGAAAGCACTTTGGAGAAATGGGCTTTCTGTGCCCTTAGCCCTCCCCACTGCTAGCTTTAGGAGACCTGTTGTGCTCTTGGAAGTTCCCATTACTTACCACAGGAGTCAGACTTGTAATGATTGAGAACCTGAACACCACAGATAACACCACCACTCCCTCCCAGGTGTCTCCTGCCATGGTTTTTAGTTATTTTGCTTCTGGATGCTGCAGTGAGTGGTGGCCCTGGTCCCACTGTGTGTTACAGTAACTGGGTTATGGTTCAGCTGAAGCCTCACCCAGGGCTCTGTGTTCAGTGAATGGGCTGCTGTGGTTCCCCTTGTGCAGGACACCAAGGTCTGTGTGGTGTGCAGGGACCCTGGGAGTGTTGTTCAGGTGCCACATGCTCCTTCACAAGGCAGGACAACACCAAAATGAGGGGACCCACAGAACTCTGTGGTGATGTTTTGTGGCTGCAGCTTTCATTTCTCTTGAATTGGTGCATTTTAATGTTGGGCTGAAAGAACAGAGCATTGTAATTAGTTGGGCCTTATTTTTCTGATAACTGCTTAAGCCTTAATATCCTGCAAAGCATGGTATTTTTCTATCAAAAGAGAAGATTTATGGTCTGTATTTCCATAGAACCTCATCCTTAAGGAGAAACAGTCCATTACACAGAATAAATTTCCTCAGTGGTTCTCAGCATTATTTGCTTAATGGACTCATTAGTACCACAAATATAAAGAAAAATGCCAACTAACCAGAAAAATGCTCTGTGGGTCTCAGGCTGCAGTACATATAATGCTGCTATGAACTTATCAGCAAGGAGATCCCCCAGTATTTATTTTGAGAACTGGTGTCATGTAAATAAGATGAAGGTTTCCTTAAAGCAAGGCTTTAGGAAAGTCAGACCCTACTGAACTTGTAATTGCTATTTGCTGGCAAGGTCAACAACTTTCACATCTCAGTAGAATACTGAATGGTTGCAAACGATACTCTCCAAATACAGCTGCAAATGTGTCACCCTCTACCTCTGCTCCACCCACACATCACAAATAGCTGCAAGAGGAAAACATCTACTGCTGAGCAAGTAGATTCCTAAATGATAGACAGCAATAATTCAATAAAAGGAAGTTTATTCTATCATTACTGATTGCACTATGGCTAAAATGAATGTTTTTGGTTTTTGTGATTTGCTCTTTTCTAGCAGAGCAGTATACCATAAGTAGAGTTTTGGTGCGTTTTTTTTTTTGGTTTTTTTTTTTTTTTAATTCCTGCAGATTCAGTGAATCTACAGGTAACAACTTATCACAGCAATGTGAGCTAGTGTAGGCAAAGAATGGCAGGCTGAGAATTGCTCTGCTCACAAAACCCTTGGGCAGGCAATCTCCAGAGCACTGAGGACCTGGAAAGGAGGGGGGAATATGTGCTTTTGGTTAGATTAGTTACTTACACTGGCCATTAGGAGTTTTATCGTGCATTATTTTTCTTTTTAATCCATAGCTGACCTAAGGTTTGTACCTCATTCTGAGGAGAATCTGTGTAGTTTGCATAACTTGCCCTGAAGTGGCTGCTGAACACAAATGTGCCACTGTAACAATTGCCATCAAGGAGAGGCAATGTGGTTTGAGGGTGTCTGTACCTACTAGACAGTCACTGCAGCTCAGTGTTGAGTAGAATCTAATTTACTTTGTGTTAGAAGTCAGATACTTCAACCAAAAGGAAGCCTGAAGATAGGGTGATGCTCTGGATGTCCAGGCTTCCACAACCCAATTTAGTAATATTGCTTATAGAGTATACAAAAGGGCCTATCCAGTTGAGTTTTAGATATCACCAAGGATAAAGTTTCTCTGCCCACTCTGTCCCCTGTTCTGGTGTTTGATCACTTGCATGGTGGAAAAAAAAGTAACAACCAAACATGCACATACTGATCAGAATTTCAGGCACTGGTCTTAATTCGGTGTCTGCAAGCTTGTGGAGAGTGTTGTCTAGTTTATTTAAAAAAGACTTTAAATAGCATTGACTCTACTATCTGTCTCAGGAATGTCACTAGAGGGACCAGTTGGATGTGGTGCTATTGATCACAAGATTGGGGCTTTTCAATTAAGGCAGTTTGATGTGTTTATAGGAATAGGGCAGTAGGTGATGACTTACATGTTTCACCCTGTTGGGTGTAGCATGCCTGGATGTATTTCCTGCTCTTGTTTGACATCCACTGTGCCCTCCCCTCTGGAAAACAAAGCAAGTGAGCCATGTGACCAGTATGTCACTTTGTGAACCACACAGTTATAACTGACATTGAAATATATCTTGGTGAGCAGTCTCTGGAGTTTAACACTACTGGCCTGAGAGTCCCCTTTCCTTTTTTTTTTTCCCCTCCCCCTTCCTTTGCAGAGCACCTATGAGAGCAGGTCATTCTGTGCATTGTATGGCTTGTAATTTGGGAGAAACAGATCCTCAGCAACTCCAGCTTTTATGGGCTTGGAAGCAAAGTGTCACTAGGCTGGTGCTTTGTGGTGTGTAGAGGACCAGTGGGTCAGGATGAGGGTTGGACAGGTGTGAGGAAAGTAACATGCCCAGAATATCAGCAGTAATATCCACCAGAGCTCTCTCTGGTCAGACTCATTGCTTTGACTTTCTCCTGCCTGTGTTCAATTACTGATGATGGCCTGAGGGTCAGGGTTGGTTATAGAGCAAGGTTTGGGAATGGTTTAGTACAAACAAATGGAGGTTACTTAGTTCCTGTTAATTGCTTTGGATACCAGGTGCTCTACCCCAGTGGTGGGTAAACAAGTGAGATGTCAGGGAGCAGTGAGGTCAGACTGCTCTGCAAGGGCAGGTGAGCTGAGGGGCCAGGGGTGATGCTGAGTCTGATAGAGCAATGACCTGTGAAATGAAGGGTGAGTGAGACATCTCCTCTATCTTTTCCCCATGTGGCTTTTACCCTGAGATCTGGCTGCTGGGATCACTGTGCCAGGTCAGAGCAAGCCTTGAGTAGTCAAACCCTGCCAGGGAGAGGTTGCAGACCATTGGGATGCTTTACATTATTGCAGGATGTGTGAATCTCTCTAACATCTGAAACTTTGTAGGTGCTACTGAAGCTTAACTGTAAGACTTGTTATTTTATCATGTGGAGTGTTTTCTTATGGTTGATAAAAGGAATTAGGACTTGAAATTTAGTGTGTTTTATCTAGGGACTTAATCAGCTGTGAGACTGGCTGTGCAAAACAGATCATAGGCTGTTAATGAAAATTTCTCTGATATGGGTAAGGCCTGAGATATGTTGACAGCAGACAGAAATCAAAAGAAAATTTGTGTGTTTCAGGTACAGACTTGACAGAAAGTGAATTTGAGAGCAGTAAACCCAGCTTGAGCATGATGTCTATACTATATTATGGAACTTTATTTCCAGATTAATATAATGCAAAAGAAAGGGGATAGTGTTCACACAGCAAGAGACCAAGTCCATAGCCTGGTCCCTCTGACTGAGTGCAGGACCATCTGGCTCTTGCCTAGTGTTGGCAAGTGTCAGCTTTTATTGTATTCCATCTTCCTTGCTGCTCAGGGAAAATTGCTTGCTAATTAACAAGGAAAATCTCCCAACATGTAATAAACATAGAGAGCTTTCTTTAAAACTTTTCAGCTTTACTGAGGGGTGTCTAGTCTTCAGATATTACCAAATGATGGTGCATCTCATAAATAGCTGTCATGTCTACTGTGATCTGATCTACTCTGCTCAGGAAGATGGCAGCATATTTGGAAAACAGATGGCCTTAGTCATGGTTCTGCTACTCTGCTGGCCAAACAACGAGGCATCTCTTGCTTTTACTGCTTTTGTGCTGTTTTTCTTGCTGTAATGTTTTCATGCTTGTTAAAATAGTATGGTTTTGTTGCATTCTAAGTAGTTGTGTGGTCATACTTTCAATTCAAACTGGCTTCTGTTCATTCTATGCAGTTACTATTCAGAAATTTAATATGCTACTTGTTTGTTTTCCAGATGCTTCAGTAGAAATGTTATATAAAATGGAGTCTAATGTTAATCCTTGTGGAAGCACACTTATAAATGCCATTCTTGCTCAAAACACTGCTGCCCAATGTTGCTCACTGCTTATGATTTCCAGTTAACTTTCCAGCCATCTGACAATGCTTCTGTCCAAACCAATTTGATTCAAGCAATTTGTGAGGCATTGTAGTGGTTGTTTGATGAAAGTCAAGATATTGCATCTCCTGTGTTCCCTTCAGCTACCATTGATTAGTTTTTTGTAATTTGATCACAAAAAGCACTCAATCTTCCCTGTCCCAATTTGTTTTATTGGTCACTGTGCCATTGCAAGCAACAGTGAGTGTGGGAACTTCTTCCTGGATTGAAGCAGGAAAGTTTCAGTGACATTTCCCAGGGTTGCTGTCATTTCTGCCTGTGCAGACAGACATTACTCTGCAGGTGATGGAAATGGAAAAGACCCACGGATGACAGTGACTAAAACTCAAGTTGCAGCAACTTTGAAAAATGTAGCCAAGGGAGTTTGTACTTCCTGGTTGGAATACAGTCAGAATTATAACAAACATTGGCAAATATAAATTCTCTGACTTCCTTTCAGAGGAACCTGTAGCTCTGAAAGTGCCCCTTAGACCTGTGGTGTGTTCTTAATGTCTGCATGTTTCTGTGTTAGTGTGAGGGAATCAGACAAAATGGGTTTATAGTTAGAAAAGTGCTCAGTTAGGAAAAGTCTTCATGAATGGAAATACCACAAGAGGAAAACTTTCCAAGGTTATTTGCAGCTCCTGAACTGAGAAAGGGTGAGAGGGGAATGGGGTCAAGCCCAGGAGCCTTCTGCTGTGCAGCTGGAGAGTGCAGGGTACAGCTCGTGTCCAGTTGGCACTGTGTTCCAGTGTGATCTCTGCTTTCTTGGCAGAAATCCTGTGCTGACCAGGCTTCCCTTAATGCCTCTTACATTTGGAAAATTGTGTAAAAGCTGTTGCAGCTGTTCAATGTGCAGCCTTGCAGGAGGAACTCCTTGCATGTGTCTGAAAGGTTTCCTTCTGGGGTACGGAGCAAGCTGCTTTTAGTGGTGCCATGTCCTGATGTTGTGGGGAATCACAGCACTGCTGAGGTGGTGTGCTCAGAGTATGTAAGTATTGTTTTTCCCAGTGTCTCCTGAGAGACAAGAATTTCTGCCTGTGTCTTGAGTCCGTGCTGCACAATGTTTGCAGCTGGCAATTTGCACAGAACCTGTATCACGTGCAGAATTGGTGACTGTGGTTGGGGAGAGTATTGATTTAATGTACTGTACATTAAATGTATGTCATCTCTGTGGGGGTCAGGATCACTACAACTGTGGTGAGAGCATCTTATTTCTCCCCTCTGTACCTTAACTGGCAAAAACAACCCAATAGGCAGATTTTTCTTGAAAACTTGGGCAGAAGAGTAGAAAAAAAATTCAAATGAATAACATTGCAAATGAATGAAATGGATAATGTTCCCCAGAGCAAATAGGATTTATAGCAATTTCAATATGCATGTGGGGGGGGGAAATTACTGACAAGTGTAATAAAAGAAATATTGTTGTTTTTTTAAACAATCACTGTGTAAAATATTGTCCTTGGGACTGAAAATTTACCTTGATGCTGAAATAATGCATTGGGCCTTTTCCTGTCAGCATTATATCAAAGCCTCAGTATATTTTTTCATTCTCCCAGGCATTATTTTCCAGCTATTGTCCTCAGTACCAAACTCCATTCATAACATATATTTATAGCTGGAGATTTTTCATAATATATAAAAGTGAGGAAGCTGCCAAAAAATGGCTTTTGGTTTCCTCCGAGACTTGCAAAATACATGTTAAAAGGAAGTGATTTAAACCAGCAATTTTATTAAAAATGTATTATTGCCATTTGTAGTTTTCACAGTTATTCTCCAGAATTATCTCAGGCTTCCAAGAATGAAGTATGAAGCTTTGACTCAACAGCTTTGTTTTTAGTTTATTTTAAACTTTGAGACAACAAATCTACTGGACCAAGTTTATGCCAAATAAATGTGTGCCAGACTTATGCCAGCAGAGCTTCTGATTCAGTCTCTCTCTCTCATTTCAGTGGGAGACAGTCAAGGCAGGGAAAGGAAGGACTAGCTGTTTTCAGATACTTGGTAATGCAGATCAATACCCATGTGGATTTACACAAGTCTAAGGAAGTTGTGTTTCCTTGCCATGGGCTTTGGGAGTGAGTGACCTGCCTGAAAGCTGCAAGAAGTACCAAGTACCATTTGGGAAAATCATCCATGGGCCAGATGCATTTTTCCAAATCACACAGAAGCTGGAATGGAGCAGGAATTTCCACCAAGATTTCTGTGTTCCAGCTGGGGACTTCCTCCATTTGGAGGCCAGGCTGTGCCATCTCTGGGTTGCTAATTTGGGGTCATAATTTGCATATTGATCAAGGTCTCTTTTAGCCTTTTATATGCTTCCAAATGATTAGCATGTGTCAGGCTGTGTTTCATTGGTCAGTCTGTTAAAGTGGTAAAAGTGATGGTGTTTAATGAAGACTGATTACATAGACCAAGTAATGCTGTTGGTGAGTATGAGACATAATTCAGTATGAAGACCACAAATACCTGAAAAGAAGAAGTCCCCCCATTGTTATTGGTGAGGGGAGTGGTCAGTACTTGAACTGGTAAGCTTCTGAAGTGGCAGGACAAGACTGACTCTTAGGACAACACATTCCCATTTGTGTTGTAGGATACCTGGCAAATGGGATATAGGAATAATAGTTTTGAAAATTTCAAGAGTCAGTGCTTTCTATGTACTTGTTCTGGTCCATGTGCACATATGAATTACTTCATGCAGAAACCTTGTGAGCCAGAGATGAAACAGGCCTTTGTGGTAGAGGAAGGGTTTCCTTAGTGTAAGACATAACATTGTGTCCTGCTTTTGTGGGACTGGGGTCAAAGTGTTGCTGCCCTGCACACCTCTCTTTGCACAACAGCATGAAGAGAGCTAGGAGAGAATTTAATCTTTGAAGGTTCTAGAAGGTGCTTTTTCCCCCTACCCTCCTCTGTAATATTTGGCTTTATGTTGGCTTAGGTAGCTCGTATGATTTCTTGCTCTTCAATTGTTCAGGGAGGAAGGAAAAGTAAGTGTGAAAAAGGCTTTGACAGTTCAGTATAAGCTTTTGAATAAGTTGACATTTATGTCAGAAGTAGTGCGAGAAATTCAGTTCAAGTTAGAGGTAATGTTTGTTCTGCACACCTGCTTTGTGAGCCTGTTTAGTGAGAGAAAACATTTCTTCATAGCTCAAGAAAGATTTTCATGCTACATTATGTCATTGAGAAATTATATCATAAATTGCTATTTTGTCATTAAAACTGTTATGCATTTTTTTAAGGAAACCTACACGTTCATAAATAAAGCAAAATAGCAGCATTAAAGCAGACAGGATATACTTCAAGGTAGGGACTAGATCACTGCTTTTTCATCTCCTGTTTTTATTACCCTTTGCTTCTGCTGATAGCTTCTTCAGGGGAGATTTTAAAAATGGATTGCCTGTAATATTCTTCAGTGTCAGATATAAATAAAGGAAAACTGCTGTGTGTTATTTTGTTGGAAGCTTCTTGTAGAGCTGTGTAATCAGGGCAATTAGAACTTTGCCTGTAGTTTCTCTTGTGGGTTTGCAGTGCATACCAATTTCATCAGTCAGGAACTGAACATAAGTGCCTGGCCTCCTCATACATCTGGAGACTTGCTCAGAGAGTAATGGTTTCTAAGCTGACTCCCCTGGATCCTACATCATTTGTGGTAACAGTTTTTCTTATCCCCTCAAAACTATTTTAAGGGTGTTTTGCTTTTTTTGCATTTATCTGCATTTCTCACCTCAGTGTATGGATGAGAGTCTGAGGTGGATAATGTAAAAAGCCCAGAGCTATTGCTGTTACTGGAAAGAAGTGAGAAGAAAGAGGCAGTAGAAGCTGGCTGGAAGAGAATAGCCAGTCTCAAGAAGCTACAATGCTTCCAGGACTTCTGGAAAAGCCAGTATTGCAGTAGAGTCACACTGCTGGGATGGGTGCTTGTACTTGGATGGGGAGGAATGAGACTTGGTGTATTCAGAGAGTGATTTGCTTTCTGCTTTTCTCTACCCAACCTGTTGACAGTGCTGATTTTGTGAGTGTTCTCACAATCCTCTAGATCTTGTAATAATCTTAATAAGATTATTAATAATATTATAATTCTATTTAGAATTTGAGCATTAATAAGGTCATTTGTATGTTATGAGCTGTAGTCGTAGCACTTGACCAAAAAAAAAGGGTCCTGTGTCCCAGGATTAACCTCTTGATCTCATACTTGAAGGAAACTAAAAATTGATGCAGCCTCAAAGATATCTTTTGACTTTATGTAGCAGTCATGGTGAAAATAGTAATAAGGGGTATTATTGCCAAATGTGCCTGATTTAGTCTCTTAAATACACCTAAGAACCAGAAGATGAGTTTCCATTATACCACTGGTTTACTGAAAACTGTTTAGTTGTGATAAAGAAGCTATATATGAGGTCATATTAAAGAATAGGCTTTTTAATGGCACTGTTAGAAAAAAATTAATACTAGGCTAAGTTACTATTCCAATGTCAGCAAACATTTGGAGATTTTTGCTGCTTTTGGTGAGGTGAACTCTAGCAGGTGTGGCTGTTGGTCAGAACTGGGGGGCTGTGCTGGGCAGCTCCACCGGCCAGCCCTGGGCAGATTTCCAGAGAGAATGGGAGGGATTTGGGCATCTTTAGAGCTCCACTAATCTCAGTGTCTGTATCTTCAGGAATTTCAAAAAACCAGCAATAGTTACATTTTGTTTAAAACAATAAAAAGTATACTACAACATGCAGCAAAGCTGTATTTTGTTTTTGTCATGGATGTTGAGCTCTGTATTTAATAAATGCTATTAAAATAACAGTGGGATATGAAATATACTGTTGTATCTTAACAGTGGTGCTATCCATTTGCTGGCAGATCATAGTCTTGTGGTACTATGGTGGCTGGAATGGTTTTTGTCACATCTGTTGCAAGCTTGGCTGCACTATTGTGGCTCACGTTGCCTTCTGGGATGATATCCTGACTGCTGTGCTGGATTTACATGTTTCTAAAGTTAGGTGTGGGTCAAGAATGTTTCTCAGGCAGGTATCTTGAGCAAGACCCTACCTGGTAACCCTTCTTAGGACTTGTTTTTTGGATCAAATTTAATGTGTGTCCCCTAAAGCATTCCCAGTGATCGCAGCTTTCCTGTGTGCTGTGTCTGACCATGTAACCCCCAAGAGGGTGCTGGAGGAAACAATTGGAGAGGCTGATACAGAGGCTGCAGCAATCATTGTCTGACAAATTGCAGGAGATGCAAATATCTGGGTGAGATAATGCCAGCTGCTGTGTGTGTAGCAAAGGTGAATGCCTCCAAGTGTGTCCTGTCTGCATATCAGCACTCTGTGCTTTCAAAGTATCCCAGCAAGGCACTTGTTTGACATATGCTGAGGTGCTTGACAATACAAGTCTTCAAATCAAATGCAAGTGTTAGTATTAATTTTTGTCAGTAATGTTGTGCCTCCTTTGTATGATCTGTGAAAGGATATTTGTGTTTCCTGCTCCTTTGACTACTTTTAAAGGTGATAAGGGAGGTGTCTGAGGAGGGACACAGTGCTGGACAGGTAAAAAACCTGGGGATAGGAGGAAGCCTCGTTAATGGCAAGAAATTAAGAGACAATAAACAGAGCTACAAAACAATTGAGAGGGAAGATTTAGCTGTGATATAAGACATGAAAGTCAAAGGCATGGAGTTTGGACAAGCTACAAGTGCCACCGCACAATCAATTATTCCCACTCCCAAATCCTGACCTAAGGTTCAAGTCAGTGGTGATGCCTGCAGAGCATCATGGAGCATCTTAGGAATTTTTCTTTAAATAGCAAGGCCTCTGACATGATATAATAAGATAACATCAAGAATAGTCCTTTATCCAATATTATTTTCTGGCTTTTAGAGATATTTAAAACAGCTTTGTTAGCTACCAGAATTTAGCAGGAGTGAACTTCTGAGATGTTTCCAGTGATCCTGTGATCACCACTGTGATCCTTCCAGTGGTGTGCTGGAGTGACAAAGCAAGGAATGGTGAGCTGACAGTGAAGTAAAATGTGGCATGGGATGAAGAGAGCCCGGGAATAACTGTTGCCCTGGACTTCTTAGAGCTTTATTTTTCCTTGATATTTTAAAAAGTTGAGAGATTATTCTGTAGCAGGTAGAACAAAATATATGTATCTGGGGAGGATTTGTGTGGATCCAGGCATCTGGTCTTACCTGAGGAAAATTCAAGGTCAAGATAGTGTTATTTAATTTAAAGATGCAAACTGGCTGTGAATGTTGGTTTTTTTTTCTTTTTTCAATATGAAATATTATTAAACTTGTACCTCTCATACAGGTCTGTTGGCAGTATAGGGTTCTGCTTCTATATAATTTATCAAATTGACTATTTTTCCTTTTAATTGCAATTACTGGTCTAATCAGCAGTATGGTTAAGCACCCCTTCCCCCTCAGTTTGGAGCAGTAGAAACTGCAAGGTGTTTCCTCCTCTTGGTAGTGCCAGCACACAATGAACATTAATGGAAATGATGGAATTTCAAGCACTGAAAAACCAAGCCGTGGGCCTGGCTTTGAGCTGTGTGTGTTTTTCCTGCCTCCTGCGTGAGGTGTTGTGCATGTCTGTCCTTCCACTGTTACTACAAACAGCGAGGGTGGCAGGGCTGATGTCACAGCGTGTCCTTACCCTGGGCAGTTTCACACCCGGCAGTGAGGAACGGGAGGTGTCTGCTGAGTGTGAGTACGGGGTGTGGCTTTCTTGGATCCTACTCCAGATCCTACTCTTTTTCCCAAGACACGACTGTAGATGTCAGTGTTTAACTAGCACAGTGCTGCTGACTGTCCTGCTGAGAGAGCTTCAGTCAATGTTTGATTCTGGCTTTTCACTGCAAGGGGAGAAATGTGCTTTCCAAATTGGGGCTTGGTGTCTGAAAAGAGACGTCTTGTATACTTCCATGAAATAGTGCTTGATTTAATAGCCAGTTTTTCCCTCATTCTTAACAAAATTCCCTCTGTGACCTTGTATCTTCCCACAAAAAACCCTCCAAATTCAATTACAGGCTTGTAAATACCTGCTACAGATTTGAAACTCTGGTTCTTTTTGACTTGTGGTCATACTGTATTGCCAAACTGTATTCACAAGAAGCATAGAATAGTTCTGCATGCTTTTAGTATTTCTTGAGTTTGTAAATAGTATTTTGACCAAGGACTTGTATAGTTAAATTAATGTTTCTTAATGGGATAACTGAAGGTCAGAGAAGGCTCCTGTTAATAGCAGAAGGCTATAACTGTAGAACATAATTATTTTTGAACAATATATGTGTCTTTAATTGTATAATCTCATTAAGTGCTGATTTTTTTAAAAG
Source organism: Ploceus nigricollis (assembly GCA_013399945.1). Classification (NCBI taxonomy): domain Eukaryota; kingdom Metazoa; phylum Chordata; class Aves; order Passeriformes; family Ploceidae; genus Ploceus; species Ploceus nigricollis. The sequence goes on along the minus strand of VXBC01005202.1, from coordinate 70,348 downwards.
TCTGATTTGAAGGCCACTCAGCATTCTAATTAGATTCTCCTTTGCTAAACCCAAAATATGTTTTGAAAATAAAGGTGAGTTAAAATCATCAAGTTTAGGAGCATATGATCAGCTGTGGAGATGAATTACGTGAAGGCTACTGATTAAAATATATGTAACAAGTACATAGTCTTTCAAAAATAGGTTTGCTGTGTGTATTACAATGTGAAACACAGTTAATTGATACTCCTGCATCTGACTTTTTTTCTAGCTAGCAGGCACTGCATTTTATACTGGGCTTCCAGGCAATCCAGTGAAATCTTTCAGTTAATGGAATAAGGTGTAAATAGGACTTGAATGCAACATGCTCTGACTGCCCAGTGCCAGAAGTAAAACCTTGCAGAGTGTTTGTTGCTGCATGTTCACTTCCGTGGTTTTTTATTTTTCAGCATTCTAGTTAAAATTTAAACAGCTCAATAATATTGTCAGTTGTAACTGAAAAAGATGAGGAATTTTAGTAAAAAGAATGATAGGAAGATTTCTTTTGAAAAAAATGTGTTGGTAATATTTCCCCATAAGAAACTCTGAAAATGCTATAGGTGAGACAGGTAGGGTAGCCCTTTAACTTGTCTTGGTATTTCTATGCCTGGTGTGGAGGAAATGTAGCAAAACCAAATTCATCTAGTTGCAATTTTTATGTCAAGGCTCCTAGTTGGGGAAAATTTGTCCAAATTTGGCCAGACTGTGCTCTCAAACACTGCAAAATTCCAGCTGGGACAGGACTTTACCATCTGTGTCCTAATATCCCTGACTATTGCAGAATGGGGAAATGTCAGCTGGGTATTGCCTTCCCTGAGACCTTCACTTTGCTCTCTGGAGACTTGTGCCTTGGGGATGGAAATGGTGGCTCTAGGCTCTGCATTTGTGGGGACAGGAGTGCAGAAAATGGGAATGGAGCGTCTGCAGGGGACTGAGTGGTTGGAATTTGCTTCCAGTGGGGAGCATAAATGCTACTTAACAAGGACCTGAATTGATTTCTTCTGGAATATTGTGTACAGATCTGATGACCCGTGCCCAAGGAAAATAAACTGGTACAAAGAAAGCTTGCTAGTGTGATAAGGAAAACAGAGAGCTAACTTTATGAGAGGAGAATAGGAGAGCTTGGCTTGTTTGCTTAGCATAGTATTGCAAAGGCCAAGAGAGGGATATGTTTGCCTGTAAATATATCTAGGAGATAAATATCAGGTGGGGGGAAGGCTGCAGCTGGGGAACAGCTAAAGCTTAGTTCCTTGGTAAGGGCTGTTGCCTTTGCAGGGGTATAAAACCCCTATTGCTTTGCTAGCTCTGGAAGCAAAAGCCCTGGTGTTGCTGTGCAAGGGCAGTGGTGGCACATGAACCACAATGCTCAAGGTGGTGATCAGTCAGCAAAGGACTGACAAATGAAGGGGCCTCTGATCCTTTAAAGCAGGTTTCAGGGGAGGGGGCAGACCAGCCCTTTGACCAGGCTGGTTATGATGCACAAGGACCTTTCTGTCTTTGACAAATGGAATACACTTGTAGGGTCCTGTCCTGCTGTCTAAACATGGGCAGCTCAAGGATTTCTAAAGCAGATGCAGGTCTTTCAAAAAGGACCATGGGAAAGCCCCTGTGCAGAGGCTGCTCTCTTTCCATGCCACTAATTGCCAATAATTTAAGTGCAGTGGCTTTGCCCTGTGGTTGTATCTGCACACAGACACTGAACTCTGCCTGGGCCAAGATTCTGTCACCAGGAGCCCCTTTCAATTGAAAGCTGACTTAGAGATCTGTATAGAGCAACTCCCAGAGAAAATGCTTCACAACAAAGAGGAAAAGTCCTCTCTCTGGAAAGACTTTCTGGGTTATATCCAAGCTTTGGACCACTGTAGATCCTGTTCCCTGTAGGAAGGATGTGTCCAATTTTTCGTGTTGAATTGAAATTTAATTTTAGCCTGAAGATCATGGGTACTTCAGCACCTTAAGGAATTATCTTTTTCCTTTGCAAAACCACTGCTGAGTTAAATGTATTGCTGGAAGAGATATCTTGATCCCAAAACACTAATTGCATCCTGTTTGCATGGAAGAATTTGTTCTGCATTTGTGAATCATCTGTGAGAGCTGCTTGTGATTCAGTACCTCCTACAATCACACCTGGTCAGGCCTTCATTGGCACAATCTCCATGGCTGTGATTCAGCTGAAACAGGATCTCATCTGCTGGATTCTTAGGGTTGCTCGGAACTCAGAAGATATTTTGACTTTTCCAGTCATCAGCTGGAGTGTGACCAGTCCCAAAGGCAGGCAGAAGAGCCTCTGGACTCGTTGTCCTCTTTTCCTCCTCTTTTCCTTTTGTCTTCAGGTACTGTCTGTTGCTACAAGTACCCTCAAGTCTCTTGGCACATTTTGTGCCAGTGCTTAGCCGCTTCTGTAGTGAAGGGCTTCATCCTGAGCAGGTGACAGTAAGAGTGGCAGGCAGGCTGTCTGTTCACAGCATTCTTTTCTAGGCACCTCTGCCCTCTGGGTAGCTCAACAGATGCCTGTTTTCAGGTAGTTTATCTGCAGTAAAGAAATTGTGCCCTTGTTTGGGTTATCCTCACCCTGAAGATCTTGTTAGTGAGGGGAAGAACTTGCTCTGGAATTATTCTCTCTGAATCCCAAGGACAGTTTGTCCTTATCAAGTGATAGGGACAGGCTTGAAATACAGCTGTAACCTGACTTATGTTGCTGGGTCAACTCCCTGGTAAGCAGGACAGTATGATGCAAATCAGTGTTGACTTGACCTTACATAACACTTTTGTCTTGGCTAAGCCTGGACAAGTACTCTTGAAATGCTTGCATACAATCCTACCACCTCTCTAAAAAACTGGAACAATAACTTTAAAAGTTAAGCTAGTGGATAACTTCAGAGCTATGATGCTGATTTTCATTAAAATAATTTTTAATTTGAAATAATGTGTTAGTTTTACCCTGTAGACAAACGTAGCAATTTCTTGTGGCTTGCTCCTAGGTACTTCAGGCTTTTTTCTTGCTGTGTTGGATGTATATTTGATATAATATTATTAGATTTGCTTGCAGTAATCCTTAGGGATAGTCATTCTTTCCATTAGATCAATAACACTTTCCTACTAAAGTGCTTTTTTTGAAGGATAGTCATCCCAAATGTGGTATGCCCATTATAAAACCCTGTAACTGTTAATTAAAACAGATTGAGGTTTGCACCTTCTGTTACACAGTCATATTTGGAATGATATAAAATGAGAAGTTCTGTACAGGAAAGCTTTTTGCTCAGATATTGCAAGTGTTGTCTCACCATCCACTTATTTCCAAAGAGTGATAATACCTGTTTTCCCCTGCAGTTGTAGCTGGCAATAGATATGGTATGTGTCAGAATGCATTAGTATTCCAGTGACTGCTGCCTTGACTGAGAACAAATGCTGATATAATCAGGGTGCAGGATGATGTGCATGCAGACCAATCCAGTTTAGGCATGACTGAAGTGTTAATCAACATGGTGAGCTAGAGCAGGAGTTATGAACTCACCAGGTTACCAGCACAGTAATTCTCTAGAAATTCTCTGCTTTGTTTGCCAGCCACAAAGAACAGCTTTTGGCAGTAGAGCATGAGGAATGGTTTGTTGGAGGCTTGGCCTTGAGAGAGGCAGCCAAGTCTCCATCACAAGCACTGTGAGTAACTGGCTGACAGAAGTGTAGAATCTTTTCACACTCTCTTGAGGTATGAGAGTTTTATTCCACACCAAAGTGAAAATCCTAAACACTTATCCCTCTAATGGATTGTCCCTTCAGTTTTCAGCTGTTTTGAGAATTTTTTTGGAGAGTTTAAATGTTTTGATATATTTATTTTTGCTGGTAAGTGGGGTTTGAATCTAGGAGCTCACAATGAAGCTGCAGAGAAGATACAAATAATGTTTTCATGTAACTTTCATCTCCATCCTTAGTCCTTGGAAACCATTCCCAGACCTCAGAAAGTCACATGTGGCATAGGCAATTGAGAGCAGCTTTGTTGGTGCTTAACACCTCTGTCCCTAGCAGGTGCTAAAGTAAAAGTCTAATTTGTGGAGATTATGCACTTAAATATCAAAGGAATACATTACTAATCTCAGCTGCTTGTATTTTTTTGATGGTGAGCCCTTTCTTTTCAACCCTGCCTGTGTTGAGGGGTGGAAGGAGTTTGCAGTGTGGTGTTTACTGAGTGTCTGACTCAGTCAAGTCAGTCCTTCTCCTGCTACAGCTCATATGTGAGACCTGCCTGCAGCTCCCTCAGTTTGGTCTGCATTCAGAGCCTTCTCCAAAGCTGGTATTTTACCAGGGACCAAATAATAAAGATGCTGTTTCCCAGATGTGCCCAAAGTATTCTTTTACAGAGCAACGTTATTGTTATGTTTTTAAATGGTAAGAGCAGGGTTTATGTGACTGGTCCCTGACTTTGCCACCTGAATTTTGGGAAGGAAAATGAGGCAAAATGTTGTCACTTCTTCAGATACAACCACTTCAATCAACAGTTTCATGTCACAGATGCTNCTTCTGACTTCAGGATGAAAGGCTGCCTCGTGAAATGCCACCTCCTGACTTGTTCCAGCATCTGTCCCTGTGTGGGGCTCCTGTGCCCCGTGGACACTGTATTGAATTTCTTCACAGTGCCCAACATATTTATCTGCTTAGTGCTCTGCAAGGTGCTGGGCTGCTGCTGTCCCCAGGAGTGGGCCAGCAGCACAGAGGAACTCTTGTGTCCTCCAAGTGACACCACCAGTGACATAAGGATTTAAACTGGGGGCTCCCAGTGGGTTAGTGCTCAATCTGGGCATCTTCTCTTCCACCTTGCTGTGCCTACAAATCTGGCTTTTATCACACCACAGGCATTTAATTATTTCTTAGTCATTGCTGACTTCAGTTATTGTCTGGAAAATTCTGAAAGAAAAAAAAGGATCTTTAAGCCTTTTTAAAAAAGTTCTTTGTTTAGTCACTTTTCCAAGCCTCTGGGACTCTGCTACCTCTTTGTTAGCCTGCTGGGGGAGAAGGCCAGCTGTGTGTTTTTGGGACCTTTTTAGCTTACAGGCCCTTGTGAATATCCTGCTGTTGGTGTTGGCATGGGTAATGTTGCAAATGCATAGTTTTTTGCATGAGAGTGCTATTTTTTTATGAAGAAAACATGGTATTGGAAGTTTCTGGACTTGATTTGATGATAATGGAGAGTAATTTGATTTCAGGGTGGTAGTAAAACAGTTAAATACATTTTAGTGTAGCCATATGTCCCTAAAACACACATACCTACTGAGGGATGTTTTTGTCTATAATGAATTCTAAATATTGTACTAGCTTAACATGCTGTTTTCCTGACCAAGTAAGCTCTTTGTCTTTTAAACCTCCTGATTGTAATTGTGGGGAAATGTGTATGTATGTATACATCTTTTTTCCCCTCCTTTCTGACAGAGTTTGGTGTGAGGCAACTGTGATATTAAAAGCGGTAGGAAGTTTTTGCTTGTGATGACAGTGTTGCTTTAATGTTGTTCTGGAGGTGAATTTAGACAAGCAAACTATTCCTTACAATACAGTCAAGTTTCACTTAATGTGGTGGGATTTGACCTCTGATTGCTGTGGATCCCTGGTGTGCTTTATTGAGGTTGATTCTGTGGCTCAAAAGGAGAATGGCTGCTGAGACTCCACTGGTTAAAGGGAATGACTGAGTCCCTACAGGAGCATTAATTACTGCCTGGAGCAGCTCAAGAAAGGAAAGAAAGAAGCTGACATGTCACTGAAACATTCCTGTTCTAGCTCAGTTTCTGTGGAACTAACAGAAGGAAAATACAGTGCTCTTTACGTAACGTTTTATTGTTTACTCATAATTAGGAAAGATCATACTAAAATGACAGTTTTTCATATTTATTTTTCATTTTGCTGTTCTTGAATTGTTTTAGATTTCTGTTGTGCCTTTTAGAGATTTTTATATCTAAGCACTTCTGTCAAAGGAGAAAAAAGTATTATTGCTGTATGCTGTTGTTTTTATATCAGGGAGATATGAAATATTTCTGTCACTGCATTACAAACAGGTGGAGTGGTTCTCTGTGTTCAGTAGTGGTGATTTGTGCTATTTGTTCTTAGAGGAATTTCATCCTTAATTTCTCTTTTCTTCAGCAGTAGTTGAGTGTTTATTTTTAAAGTTGAAAGAGGAGTGTATTTTATACCAAGTAGTCCTGGAGATCCAAGTGGGAGTTCTTGGAGCAGAGCAGGGATAAGATTTTAGAATGAAGTTGAAAATGTAAAGCTGTGTCAAGATTTATTTTAACAGTGGAGTAGTTCAACATGGAATTTCTTGTTAAGACTTTTCTATTATAAGAGTTCCCTTATTCTCATTACTGTTCCTGCCCAGGTTTGAACATGCTGAACCCTATCCTCATGCTGAATGATGTGCAATGCTCATATTTGTTCTGATCTGCTCAAGGAAGAGTGATAACATAGAGATAGATATTTTTGGGTGTTGCCTCTGTTGATATATCTGCTTTAATAATGCAGGATTTTCATTATTTTAGTGACTTTAATATACTCTCTGTCACTATTATGGCTCAAAATGAACTTTAAAAATGTTTCTGCTATAAAGAGAATAATAGAGAGTAAAGATGATTTGCTTGTGCAAGAATGTTCCTTGTCCATGTTATTAGACTATAATATTTGCACTTAAATTAATGTAGGGATGTAAGGAGAGTGTTTTGTTCCTGCATGGTTGATTTGTATGTGCAAATGCAAGTGTACATTTGTGCATATTTCCCTTTCAGGAATCTGTGCCCTGCCTCTGAGGCTTCTATAGTTCTCAAAAATGTGTGTGTTTATTGTTTGTTTGTTCCCCCCACCCCCTGAGTTGTACAAAAGTTTGGATGGTGGTTTCAAGTGCCTTTTAAAATTTTTTATTTGAAATCTCCTTGGTGGCTTTGGTGATCTTGCACAAAAGGGAAGGAAATGCCAACCAAGCTTTTCATTTAAATGAAGTTATTTGGAAGAGTGTTTCTTGTATCAAATTGTGTAAATGAAAGAGGCCCAAAGGAAAAGATTGTGTCTAGAAGCAGAAGAAAAGCATCAGCCTGACTGCAGAAGAGGGGAAGTAACTAAAATATTTATTTCTACTAGGTTGGAGAACAACATATGTTAGGCAGTCTTGACTTTTTTGAAGGATGAACTTTACTGTGACATGCTCTGCTACATGCAGCAACAAACACTCCCTAAAGCAGAACATCAGACAGAACATTCCGTGAGCACAGGGGGCTGGATGCAGGATGGTGTTTATTTAAAAAGGAGTTGGCATTTCTCAAAAACCATGGCAAATATGCCATTATTTTTATTTTCTACGCAACCTGTGATGTATCAGACATGTTCTAATGAGATTCACAAATACCAAGCTTATAAATATTGATAGGGAAACTTTGTTCTCATCCATGAAGAGAGATTGCATTTTGCAATTATACAGCTTCACTCATGTGAACTGTATTGCAATTTGTTCTTCTGTCTCCTTCACAGGAGAAACTGTTCAGAGTTACAGTTCAATCTCTGCTCTCAATCAACCCTCTTTTGCCACCTGCATTTCCTAGTTGATGAGATATTTAAAATTGCCTGGTGTTCAGAGGATGCCAAACAGGGAGATTTCAAAGGCTTATGTGCAAAGCTTAGGAGAACGCAGCAGTTGCTTTTCTGCTAGAAGAGTGTAAAAAATCATCAGTTTGTCATTTCAAGGAAAATGATGTATTTTTAACCAAACCTTCTAAAAATACTGATGTTTTAAAATTTACCTTTTTCCAAGGTTTTTTATTTTTTTTACATTTATTTCAGGGGTTTATGGATAAATTCTGTGGAATATCCTCTAGGACAAGTCATAGCACATTCCAGATACTACATTTAACATGTGCAAATCTGCACATACACATGTGCAAAACTGTGCTGTAACCCAGTAATGTGCTATAGTTCTTATATCAGTTGCAGTGAAACCATAGAAGATTTTGTCTGTCTTTGGTTCATCACAGTCAAATCCATCAGGAATTTCCAGGCCTTATTTAACTTCAGACTTAAAACTAAAATAAATCGAGCTCCCAAATCTCATAAAACTCAAAGGAAGCAACACAATACTTAGTTTTCTTTGTTAATTTTCCCCCTGCTGATATTTTATCAGGTGGATTTAATTGTGAAGTCTGTGAATATTAAAATTGGACCTCCTTTCATTATGGAGACATCTCTCCTTAAGTCTGACTGGTGCACTGATTTGCAAGTGACATGTGAGTGCAGAGATTGCTTTTCATTCTTTCAGCCTTCACTTGGATATATTAGTTTAGATGCATTAGAGAGAATCTGCTGTGAAAGATGGCTGACAGGTACATAGTCTCTTGTAAGCTAAGCCTTGTGTGTAATCTTATGCTGCTTGTCTAGTATCTTTGAAGCTGAAGACAAAGCTTTTGAATCTGATTTAAAATAAAAGATATATCAAGCAAGTGCTTCCTGGGGAAAATGGCTCATCTCTGCTGCTTACATATAACCCTAGCCAGAGAAACTGAGCTTTGCAGTGCCTGTTTTGAAACATGGGCAGTAAAACTGCAAGAGCAAAGTGGATTGTGATACACCTCACATCCAGAGAGATGTTTGTAAGGGCATGGAGGGCTGCTCAAGCTGTCTGCTGCTTGTCTGTCTGTGGTTCTGTCCCTGGGTTTTGTCTTGCAGGGCTATTGGGCAGCAAGGTCTGTGTGCTCCAGCTTCACACCCTGAGCACTGTTCAGGATCCTGCTGCCCTTTGCTCTTGCTTGACTCGCTCTTTTTCGTCTCTGCTGCATGGAAACTCTGTTGCTCTTCAACTGGGGGGCCCCTTTCAAGGGACCTTGCTGTGATATAATGGGTCAAAACCATCATGGGAACTGGCTACCATGTGAAGATAAAATAGAAGGATAAGAATCCAGTGGCACTTCATTTCCTGTGCCAGCCACAGGCTGCTTGCCTGCTATCCCTCTGTTGCTTGTATTTTTGAATCTGCTGACTACAATTTTCTATGATTCTGACTTTGTTCCCTGAGTAGAAAACAAGAACAGGTCACACAGTGAATAGATCAAAGCTGCTTTAATAGTACACATTTTGTCAAATGTACATACCCATAGAAGAGCTGTATTCAAACTGAATGCTGTTAAGCTTTTATTGGTACCCAGTGAGAGCATGTAAATACATAAGATATTGAAGTAAAATTACATCTTGAAGTTCTTGCCCTCAGAATTATGCAAGCATTGATTTTCAGTATATATTGCAGTTCCTTCATGCAGAACCATAATGTATTTACTTACTATCTTGTAGAAGGGCTTATGAAATTACTTGCTTCTGGGAGCATGAACCTGTGTCAGAAACGAGGCAAAAATCAAACACAAGCAAAACCCCAGATATCTCCAAGTGCCTGAAGCTACTCTGTCCTAGGCTGTGAATTGACAAAAGAAGCAGGGGCATCCCAGTTAAGCACTTGTACTTGAGTGACTGCAGAAATCCATCCCTGCTGCAGAAGAGGATGGCTCTTTAGGTACAACATTTTCCTTAGATGAGACCATTGAGACTGAAACTCTTCGGTCAGTCTGCCTGGAGACTTTCCTCTTGACAAAATGAGCAGCTTCATGTGATGGCCAGGGGTGAATATCACACTCAAGCTGCAGAGGGAAAAATCCTTGTGGAAGGAATAGGACAGAGGCTCACCTCTCTAACTTAGCAGAGCATGTCTGCTGGGTCACTGAAATATGAGGTGAAGTTAAAACAACATGAACTTAGAAATTGTTTTTTATGACGTGCAAACTGTTCTGATAAATGTACTGTGAGGGAGAAACCTGCTGTGCATGGGAGCTCCTCTGGGCTTTGTGCCAACAAAAAATCACATGGCTGTGGTGGGTACCATGCTGTAGCTGCACTAACAAATTCTAACAAGTGGGTGGACAAATGTTTATTGGCAAAAATTTAGAGAACTTGGACTCAGCAATGCATGAATATAATTGCATGTGTTTTGGCCTTCTTGGACCTTGGCTGCATCAAGTGGATATTCCCTGGATATTATCCTGGACTTGAGCATATGCATTTGGGATGAACATTCCCCTGGAATAGCACTGTGCAGGGCAGCCCAGGACACTGGAACAGCCATGAGGCTGCCTCCAAGAGGCTTTGTCCACCTGTGTTTTAATAAACTGTAAATATTTAAAGTATTAAGTATTAAACAGTATTAAAAAACCAGGTACTTTATCTTTTGTGTATAATGAAATGATTTTTCTGTGCAATTAAATACAAATACAACTTTTTTTTTGTCCTTTGTGTTGGCAGTACAACCATTCATGTCTCTGTCCCTTTTTCATCCTCTTATCCCCAGCACATTTGCTTTTTACCAATGATCTCTTCAAGAGTGTGTTCCCTGCTTCAAAATATCCTTTGTGGCAGTGGGTGTTCTTCATGCACATGACTTCAGTATCCAGGCCTGAGACTTTTAAGAAACCTTCACTGAATTCACCAAATGAGAATGCTGTGAACTGTAATTAGCTTAAATTTAGAGTAAACTTGAACCCTTCTGAATTAAATGTGTGTAAAACTTTGATGTTTCAGTGGAGAAAATACCATGATGATCAGTCATGGATGTAAAACTCATCAGTGCTTCCGTGCTGTGGCTTGTGGTGGTATAGATAATTCCAAATGTGAAGCTCTGCCCAATGCAAAGCAGCAGTGATGTGAAGCTGCCTGTGCTTTATAAGTTACTTAATACAAGGAGAAATCTCCCAGCCACAGGTTGTGATAAGACTGTAGGCTTTAGATGTTCCCCTAATGCACTGCAGCATGGATGGAAAAGTTAAATGCTTTAGAATGTGTGGAGTGTTAGTGGAACATCTGCAGAGAGTGTTCTCTGCTGATATTAAGGGGAAGTGACTAGGGCAGAATACTTACTAAAATGCATTCTGTGCCTCATCAGCTAAGGCTGCAAGCAGATTTCTCATTGAAAGGTGGTGTCCCAGTGTGCCTCAAGGACATGTGCAGATGTGCTTCCTCAGTTCTTACCCGGGAAGGTTTTTCACAAGCTGATGCATTAGCTACCTTGCATTTGTTCAAGGACAATTCACAAGTAGAAAGATGGGAATTTAAACTACCCTGGGCAGTCCTTTTATTATAACTCAAAATTAGAAGGAGGACATTTTTCATAATTAGGGAAAAAAGCAGGAGCAGCTGAAAGACTTCCTGTTATTAAAGAACATGTGAATATTCCTGGCAGATATGTGAATATGAAAATGAATTATGCTTTTGGATTGTTAGTAATAAAGTAGTGAATATTTCTTGTTAATGTAGGAGATATTTCCCTAGAATTGTTTGCTTACTTGCAATGTAATGGCTGTGTTCTAGGACAACAAAAATAATACTGTCTATCACTGTTTTCCTTCTATATTTTTGTAGCAAATTGAAGCTCATAAATTCATAAATTCTGATGGATTCTAGTGAAATACAAGTGTAATACGGAGATCATCTATGTATTTTTGTTACTATTATTAAAATTGCAGCTCATGAAGACAAACACTGAGTAATGGAAAAATCAATGTAACAGTAACTCCTAAAATTGGGCAGCAAAGTTGTTTGACAGCAGGAAAGAGGGAAAAACATTAGTATGTGTTTAGAATGATTCCCTAAGAGCTCTTTCCTACCTTTTTCCTTGGGGAGGTAAAACTGTTGTTTTGAATGTCAAGATTTAACTTCTCCTATTTGAACTAAATAGAAAAAAAAATTTTGAGATTTCCTAATTACTGAGCAGACCACACTTCCAAACTGTTTCCTGATAGAGCTTCCTGGCACCAGGTCAGAGCTGGATCCAAGATCAGTTTAAATACTCTTGAATACCTAGATCAAATTCAGAGTAATGGAGCTACAGAGTGCTGGGACAGAGCTGAGCTCCTGCCACCCGTGCTGCTGGATCTGAGAGGTGAGGGAGGGTGTGCACAGGGCTTTTCCTGATCTGTGCCATGTGGTAAAGTTGTCAGGAGTTTCTTTTCCTGTTACAGAGCTCATCAGTGACTCTTGCAAAATCCTGTTTTGTCTTCCATGCATCTGCCTGCTAGTTCCTGCTGCCCAGGATGTGTCTCCTCCATGGGTTTTCATCCAGAGCATTGCTCAGCCAAAAAGTCTGTTCTTCACCATCCCCTTCAGAACTGTGGTCTGTGACTTGAGTGGGACAAAGCATGTTTTGCAGATGGATGACTCAGAGAGGATAATCTTGCTGACAAACACAGGGTGTTTCACTTGCTAGCACAGCATCTATTAGGTATTTGTGCTCTTGTCTACTCTGAAAAGTCCCCTGTGGTGATTTTTGGTTGCATCCCCTGAGTGTGTTTGACTTGCTGCTCTTCCCACAGGAGCATTCCTGCTATGGGAATAAGCCATTCATAAACCATCAGCTGGGGGAGTCCCTTAAGGATGCTCCTGGCATAACACAAAAGCATTTATGATCTCTTGCTGCCTTGGGGTCAGTTTCATAATTGTGATATTTGGTTTTATCCTAGTGAAGCTGTTCAAAAGCAGAGAGGGATTTTTTGATATTTATACTGGATTGTTTTAAAATTTATTTTGAATGTCATCATTAAGATAAGGCCATCATTAAGCATAATAGATGACTTGTCAATTCACTGCACACCACAGGCCAAAATATATACTATAAATACATTTTAACTTCTTTAACATTGTTTGTCAAGCAACAGTTTTGCAAATGGATCATACAGTTGAGAAGAAAATGTTGTCATCATACTGGCAGCTGGGGCAAACTCTGCAGTGCTTAGAAGGAGGGAGTGACACTGGAAAATATTTATTTGTCATGTTGAAGCAGTGAGACTAATCTGCTGGATACTTCATGGTAGTTAATTTTCACTCCTACTTTCTGATTAGTGATACTGAGGCTTTGAGATGTATTTTCTTATTGTGTTTAACCAGTTACTTGGCATGTATTAAACCACTTAAAGCACATAATAACAAATGGGTCTTCATCACTTTGTACTTAGGTAGGGAGAGGAAAGGTGTAAGGTACAGACAGCTTCATATTGCTGCTGTTTGATTTGCATGGTGACTGGGACACTGTCTAGGACTGGCACGGACACATTTCACCCTGGCAAGCTCCTGTGTGTGAAGGGAGAGGAGCAAAGGCTGTCCTGTGTGTGTGGCTCTGCAGTGGGTCCCCGTGTGCCCACCTGTGGCACAGCCCTTGCTGTGGCTCCTGGCATGCAGGCTGCCTGCATCACTCTCACTGTCACCAGTGGCACTGCAGTGCTCTTAGCAAAAGCATTCCCGTGTGTGTATCACTGCCTTACATCAGCAACTACTCCTTGCTTTGGTTTGCCCTTTAACATGAAAGTTTTCTGTTGCTTTTTCTTCTGGAAGGAGCAAACAATTTTCCTATAGTAAAAATCATGTCCTCTGTCTCTACAGAGCTGTGTCCCATGCAGGTGGGGGCTGACAATCCCTGCTGCCTTCTGGCATGTGATATAAATAGATTCTGAAAAGGTGAGGCAGATTCAGCAGCTGGAGATAAGGATAGCACAGGGAACTCAGCCAGGATGAAATGATGATGTTGTATGGCTGAGAATTTCTTGCCGAAACCGATATTGGCTGTGAAATGGTGGGAGTTGACAAGTATTGCATGACATCTCTTCTAGGAGAGATTTTCTAGAGATCTGTGGAGAGATTTGACTTTGCTTTTTACCACCTGTTTAAGTAAAAAATATTTGAAATTGGAGTATGATTATTCCCTTTCTGAGAATTTTCTTCCTGAATGCTGTTGATGAACTGTTATATTAATTTCACTGGAAAGAGAAGCAAATAATTGTTTTTGGCAGGTTTGCAGGTTTAATGCTGTTTTCTGGTGCTTGTCCTGTGCAATCTCAAATTAGCACGTAGGTTTACATTAATATATGACATTTCTGTCTGTCAATTACATGGCAGCAAGTACAGTGTCTGTGAATGGAGTGGAGGGATAAATAGAGGGTGCACCTGGTCACTGCAGAAGATGAGCAATATAAGCAAATGTGCATGTGCTGCCTTTCATTGCAGACTCATTGGGGACATGGATACTTCCACACAGATCCTATTTTCCATTGAGCACAGCAGTCTGACTGTGGCCAAAAGAGGATGCCTATGTAAAGAATAAATGGAACAAAGTAAATACACACCAGTTTTCTGCCTATTATGAGTACTCTCAGCAATTCAACAATTTAAGACTTTTTGACCCTATGGGAATGCAGAAATTCCTTAATATATTTCAAGGAATCTGACAGATTAAATAATACTTTAGTTATCTGTAAAATGGTTATGCTGGGGGGTGAATCTTCCAGCTAGAAAATGGGCTAAGAGAATGGTATTAGAAGCTGCAACATTCTCAGTCAGAGCTGGGGGAGGCAAACTTAGTGTTTTAGTAGCTGGGGATGACAGATAAACAATAGCTGAGGTTTTCAAGAAATTAAAAAACTTAAAAACATCTGTTAAGATACTGCATGGCTCAGAGACTGGTAATAAATAATGTACCTTTTGCCTGTTCAGATTTAGTGAGGGCCTGCAAGAATGCTGTTTTTCCCACTAATGACTGCCATAGAGCTGATAATGGTACTGGACTCAATGTCATGTATCATTGTGCTGAATATTCATTTGTTTTGTGTATGAATAAATTTTCTACTTTGTTAGAATGATGGATTATACTCAGTACAGATGGGACTGGTGTTGGCTGTGGCCTCCTCTCATTAGCTCAGTGAGGAAATTCCCGTTGATTTCAGTGGAAACATTCTTGTGCCAGGGCTGGAATGTCTCTGAATGCTCTGGCCTGTGGCCACTTGCAGGGCAAAGGTAGGTTTTTGTGCCAAGGCAGCAGTATGTTAAGTATTTGTGCTGTTTGCTTGTGGATGAAATGTGGGTGCAAAAATACAAACCCTCAGTCCTTGTTAATGTCATTTTTCTACCCATGACACTTGAATTTAGCACTTTTCCATCCTCCACAAATCCTACTTCAAGTATATGGCATTGTACAATCTGTGATGTTAGTTGTGTGTAAAGTGTTAGCAACAACAAGTTCTGGTTTTCTAATTCTTTAAAAAAAAACCCCAATGCTTTGTAACATATAAAATAATGCTGTCCAGAAGCTCTCTATTCTGTCTTGAAAAGAGCACTAAAAAGTGTGGAGAAACTGAATTGATGGGAATTTGCTAACAACAACAGTGTGTGATCTTTACCCATCTTCTGCTCTGTGTAGCTACTCTGTACCAAATCTGTACAGCTAAACCAGGCAAGATCTCTAACAGAAGCTCCTCAAAGCCCAGGAATATTCTGATATATAGTTCTTGGTTTAAGGTCTTGATTTTGTTGTTTAATTGGTTAGGAATGGACTGTGAACTTCTGTACATTGCAATCCAGAGTTACCAGAATCTAGAAGTGTAGATTTGGGTTCCCTTTCCTGTTAGCACAGTGAAGTTGGAGTAATTGAATATTTTGCTTTGTGTTTTTTGTCACAGTTGGATGTGGTTAGACACCCTCTTCTGGCTGGAATCTCAGATGCTTGGAGAGTTGAGATGGAAGCTGTTTAATTGGCTTTTGCTACAAATCCCAAGCCCTTTCTTCCTGACATCCACTGAGATTCCATTTTATAACTGTCTTTACTGGATGATGGATATTGTGTTGAAGGTCTCACAGTTAAGACTAAGGCTGTACAATTTCTTCCCTAATTTAAATCTTCTTTAGATCTTGTCAGTCTGAGGAGCATGTGTTTGAGACTTTGCTCTGTCAAATTGTCTTGTACCAGGAAGAGTTTGAAAGAAATCAGCACAGAGAAGGTCAGAAAAGTGTCAGATCTTTCTCCTCTTCCCATTCTGCTTTAGCAAGAGAGGGGTATGTGACCCAACACTATCTGGGTCTATCTACACAGTTGTTTAGAAGAACGTGAATTCTTTTTCCTGCAGTCCATCCTACTTTCAGCCACAGAATTCTTCTTTTTTTCTGAGGTGGTGGTGTCAGATGAACCTAAATGTGGTGGGTATTCTTGAAGGAGCAGCTGTCTCATTTAGGTGATAGGTTGACTGGTTCTTTATATACTTATAGAAGTTTGTCAGTGCTGGTTCTGCTCTTGATTTTGTTTGTAAACATTTGGTTCACCTGGTATTTAAGTGGGCAAGTGATCCTGAGTGACAGAGCCACCAAATTCTCACAACTTGGAGCTGATTCCAAGCTGAATGAAGAACTGTATTTTCTTCACCACTGATAAAAGAATTGGTTTCCTGTGTGAGATCAGCTATCTTTGTAGAGCTCATTTTGGGTTTTTCAGTTTGTCAGGTGTTTCTACAGCAATACATAAGATGAAGGGGCATCTCTATAGATTGCTTAAATTATTCTATAAGTTGCTTTTGGAGGGAGAATATACATGGTGGACTATAGGACATATTGAATTGGCAAAGAATCAGAAACTCATATCTCTTTTCCAGCCTTTTGAATTCCAGATAGCTGAGCATGGGCAGAATAGATGAATCCCAGAGCTTATGACTCAATACCATCATTTAAGCTCATAGAAGCACATTTCAAATATACACTGAAAAATAAAGCTGTTCAACTGGTCTTTTCTAGCAGTAGAAAATGAGGTTTCCTGTGATATAGTACTAGGTATTGTGTAGTGAGTTAGTAAGTATTTTAAGAGTCCATTTATTCAGGGCTAGAGTTAGACATTCCTGTCCTGAGCAGCATCCTGTTTTGTTGAATCCAGGTACTGCTGACAGCAGGGGCTAGGTAGAGACTGCATGACTAATTCAGTGGTTATGCTAACAGTAAAGATTTTTTTCTTCAGTGTTCTTAGGGAAGGTACTATACCTGTATGTTGCTAATTTTAACAGAAATGTTTTATTACTTACCTGTTCAGTGGTAATATGTCTTTCTCAGTTTACCTGAGCTGGAGCCTTTTACAAGCTTCAAGGTTACTGTCATCCGTGAAACTCTTCTGTCTGGACTGATTGTCTCTGCCAGTTATGGTGCTTCAGTGAATCACTCTGCTGTGGAGCTTGCTCCACACCTCTGCATCTTAGCAAATTGCCTTCTGAGCCTTGGCACTGAAATGCTATTGGTTATGCTTCATTATCTCATTCAATAGAAATTCAGTCTCCTGAAGACTGCAATTAAGTTTCCTCTTTGTCTGAAAGGCACAGAATTTAACTGCAGTCTTGTTGGTTTTTCCTGAAGCAGGGGAAGGAGAATGCAGAAAAACATCAAACCAGAGACAACACACTTTGACAGACTTTTTTCTTTTTTTATTTGGTAACTTGCTTCTCCACTGTGTAACATTGATCTGAGATTTGTGGTTCTTATAGCTGGGCAGTAGTAATTGGAGGCATTTATTATTGCCTGAATCGTGTATGGTTTATTGATAATTAAAGGAATTATTGTACTAGTATCTAGAATCCTTTTCCTGTCTTAAGATGAGCTAAATGCTTCTAGCCTTAATTTTTCATGCTTAAACTCTTGGTGAGACAAGGGCTGTGAGAAGTAGTAGAGGAAGAAATGGCTTAGTGGTAGGAATATTTGGGCAATCCCTTTTCCTTTAGATTGTGGAAGACTGAACAAGAGATGCTCAAGTTCTGTGCAAAACCAGTGCTGCTGTTCTGCAAAAGTCCAAAAATCCAGGTCTTTAAGCTTTAGTTCCTCCTGGTCCCAACAATTGTCCCTCCTAGCTGTTCCCTTTTTGTGTCTGCCTCATTCTGTCTGCTGTCCTCAGGCCTGCTGAGTTATTCCATGCCCCTGTTGTGAGCTCAGTGGATTTTTCAAAATGATGACTTTATTATTTCCCTGCTCTTCATAGTCCTGCCAGACTACCCTGCAGCAAAATGCATTTTAGGTATGAGCACTTGCCAGCCCTCTAGGAATAAGTCACTGCTTCATTTCTCATTTGCAAAAGCAATAGCTTCCTCTGTCTCATGGGATACAGAATAGAAAATTCATTTGTATGGGATGTTGGGACTCTGTTGACACAAAGCTGCTCAGGTTTTTAGGAGAGCTGTAGATGTTATCATTCAAGGCATTTCTTTTCCTTCTTGTTTTTTTTTTCCCCCTTTGCTAGGGTAGTCCTGTAAAAATAATTAATTAATCTACTTCTTTGGCAGAGAAAAATACGACTTCTTGTTCAGAGAAGAAAACAGTATGAGGAACAGCCCCCCTGCTTAGGAACTGTGGCTATTAGTTTCTGTTGGATGAGGATGAATAGTAGCTTGTACTTCCTAGTTATAATGAGAATAAACTTTTTTCCTGGGCTGCTTTGTAAGTTCAGACAATTCTACCAAGATGTAGTGTAATGTGTTGGCTTCACTCTCCTTAAACAACCTCCCCAAACTTCATCAAACAACAAACACAGTGGTGTTTCTGCCTGTTTTCTGTGATTTGGGAGAGAAGATGAAGCTCTGGGAAGCTATGAGATGCTTCCCTCCACATTGCTGCCACCTTCACAGGGGCTCAGCTGTAATATTCCATCCTGTCCTAGGACGGGGTAATGCTGGCTATTCACACAAACTGGGGGACAAGGGGCTGGAGTGCAGCCTTGTGGAAAGATGTCTGGGAGTCCTGGTCAGTGGCCAGTTGAACATGAGCCAGCAGTACCCTGGCAGCCAGGAGGGACATCCCTGTCCTGGGGGCATCAGGCACAGCACTGCCAGCTGGGCAAGGGAGGGGACTGTCCCACTCTGCTCTGGGGTGGCCTCAGAGTCCTGGGGACAGTTTTGGATACATCAAAATAAGAAGGACATCATACTATTAGTATGTTCAGGGGAAGGGCAACACAGATGGTGAAGGGCCTCAGGGGCAGGACTTCTCAGGAGTGGGTGAGGTGACTTGGCTTGGTCAGCCTGGAGAAGAGAAGGGTGAGGGGCAGCTTCATTGCAGTCTACAACTTTCTCGAGGTGGACAGAGGAGAGCAAGATGCTGATCTTTTCTCTTTGAGAGGAAATGGAATGAAACTGCATCAGGGCAAGTCCAGATTAGGTGGCAGGAAAAAGCTCTTGTCTGAGAAGAAGGTTGGTCACTAGAACAGGTTGCCCAGGGAAGAGGTCAGAGCACCAAGACTGTCAGAGTTCAAGGAGCATCTGAATGGCACTTTTAGCCATATGGTTTGGTTTTAGGTAAATCCAGCCAGGACCAGGAATTGGCTTTGATAGTCCTTATCGGTCAATTGCAGCATGAGATATATTCTATAAGATATTCTATTCTAAGATTTCCTTGCTGAAGTTCAGGTTTGGCTGAATAGCACTTGGCTAGTTTGTCCCAAGGATATTTAGATCTTGGTAGTTATTACTGTATACACCTGACAGTTTTTATCACTGCTAAGTGGTTCCCTTTAGACTTGAGTTTTCTTAGCCTTTTGTATACACCTGAAGTTGTTATATACCTTTAGGTCTGTGGGGGAAAAAAAGTGTTAGCTGTAATAATCCTTTGTCTCTTTGTGGCCAGAGTTCATTGTGAGAAGCATCATCTCCCTGAAGAGGGAATCTGGCAGCTCTGAATTTCTCAATTCAGACATCTTCCACAGTGAAACAGAAATGCATGGCAGCATTAAGTGCTGCCTCTTGCTTTTCTTAATTTCTGTGCTCCAGAGGTTCTCCCACTGTTCTCTCTGTCTGTTTTCCTGTGGAAGCTTGGGAAGTCCTTCCACCAAATCTTGGAGCCCAAAGTTTGCAGCAAGACCCAGTCACCTGCTGCTGTGAGTGAATGTCTTGGACCTTCCTGCTGTCTCTCCTTATTACCTGATCCTTTCACTGATGACAATCTGACTATGGAGAGATTTTCTGAAATAATCAACTCTTCATTTCAGTTGACTTGCAAGGGAATTAGGTGTCTGTTTAATGCAAGTCTCTGTGCTGAGATGAGAATCTGGATTGGAGCAGGGCATTAAGCAAGTCTGGATTGGTGTCTTCACAGTGGCGCACCCTCCCTTCTCCAGAGCTGTTCAGCCATGCAGGCTGTCTCTGGCCCTTGAGGAGCTATTTTCTATACTGACTTTGCTTGTTTGTGCAGAGACATTTTCTGACAGTCTGGTGATAAAATTTTTTCTACTGCTTGCTCTCTGTCCTGGTTAACTTGCTGATGCATCAGGCTGATGGAAGGGGGTTATGAGATCCTTTTGTCTTATTCTATTATGTACTGTAGAACTTAATAGAACTTTATAACTGTAGGACTTATACTATTATGTACTGTAGACTGCTTCACATATGGATGGCAGAATGTAGACAGGTAGTCTTGTATGCAAAGCTCAACCTTCCAACATCCACGATGTGGAGAGCCACATTAAAGGGAGCTCACTTTTAAGATATGAGTTATAACTTGGGGCAGTTTCTCATAGCATTTTCCTTGCTCTGCTATGAGATTCCTCTGGAATTTTCTGTCATTGACAGCATGCCCCAGGCACTCATCCCCTGCCTGCTTTCATTAACATGTGTATTATTTTTCTAGAGTGCTAGTAAAGGTTGCAAAATTATAGCCTACTTTTTGGCAGATTTCTTGCCTTACCCCTAGTGTGCTTTCCCCCAACAGATTGGGGCTTTATCTTTTGATGCTATTCTTTTTCTAATAATGTTAGAGGCAACTGTCAGTAATCTTTTGTCCCAGCTGTTCTTGGTTTTGAGAGTAAAATTTGAGAGACATTGTACAGAAACCAAATATATTCCAGCTGCTTCTTTAATAATAACCAAGTCCTTTTGTGACTAGCAGAACTAATGAAAACTCGTTTCCTATGGCTTTGTGTCTTATGGATGATTGGCTTTTTAACTAAATCATTCTAAAGCTACAGTAGTGAGGCAGAGATTTATAAGAAATCAGAAAATTCACAAAAAGTGGCAAGGAGTTGAAGAGAGTATTTTGGCCATGGGAAGAACTTGAAGTGAGTTTATAACTAAGAGTGAGCTTTGAAGGATTCATAGTAGTGTAAAAATGTGGATAAAAGTTAGAATTTCTCATGTCTCATAACTGCAAAGTTGTTGAGAGATTCTTTTTCAGCAGTTAGGACACTCAAAGCAAGATTTTTCCATGAAGGTTTCTTAATTAATACAGGCTGAGCTCATACTGATAGCTTACCTTTATTTACCATAGCACATTTCTTTAAAATATTTATTTTTCTGCTGATGGATTGTTTATATTTCATGAAAGTTGAGGCATATAGTAAATCTGAAGACCTCTGTCCAAGTGGAATGCCATCAAAAAGTAGGTGTGTATGTGATCATGCCAGAAAGACACACATGCACAAAGACTGTGCTTTCCCACAGAGCTCCAAACCAGGCTGGGGTCATTCAGAGAAAGGTTGTGTGGTTTTTGCAGTCAAAGCAGGCATTTCTTAGGGAATGATTGTGTTGTGGCATGAAAGATGAGATTCTGACCCAATTCGTCTCAGGCTTCGTTGCTGTTTTTCCCCATGGCTGCTCTGCTCATTTGTCCAAACTTCTGCTTCAGTGTCCTTATTCTTTGCACAGTCCTGTCATTTCAACACTTCCACATACAGTGTGACCTTTCAGAGTGTAGGATGTGCTTGTTGTGAAGCTGAAAGGTGGTTGGAAAGGCAGTGGAATTGCCTAAAAGAAGTGGAACTCTGCTCTGTGGACTGATGGTGTAAAACTTGCTGTATTATGTTACGAAGATCTTTGATTTGAAATATTGGGACATTAACTGAACACTGTTTATCCTCAGCATCTAAAATGAAGGCCACAAACTAGTGGTGTGTGATGTGTGTGTGGCTTTTTTTCTGGTTGGTTTTTTTTTTTCCCACTAGCTCTTGGTATATTTGCCTAAGACTTTATACTTCCTGTGTATTTCCCACATATCTTTTTCTTCCTTAGCTTCTTAATGATACCTGTCAGCAGTTACTTATGTGAAGAATCTGACAGCTGGGCTGCTATGGGTGATAAAAAGCATATTGGTTTTGGTGAAAGAGCAGGTAAAAAAGAAAAAAAAATCTGAAAATACTGATGTAAAACATCTCAAAGTCTTAGCTGCCCTAGGGAGTGAAATGTTCAGAAATTCCAGAGAGATGTAAAGTGTAGTACAAAATGTGTGAGGATGTCTTTCTTAACAGCAGGCAAGCCAGTGACCAGTTATGCTGGTACTGTTTTAATTCCCTCCAGCAATTTGTGTTTTGGAGGTTTTTTCCCTGTTCATCATATGAAAAGCATTAATATTGGCTCTGAGTCTTACCTCAGGTATGAAGTGTTGTATAAACATCTTGGATGGTCTGTTTAATATCTTCTGAAAGAATTCTGGGCTCCCTGGCAGACATGGTTTGACAGCCTGGCACTATATTTATTCAAGGTAAAGAAATTGTTTCGTGCAGTGACCAGTGAAAGAAGATCCCCCCAGCCTGTCATCCCTTCTTGAATTATTCTCTTTGTGCTTAGCCAGGTTACAACTGTACTTTTTACACAGTTAGAGATGGATGTGATCTGTTTCCTGTCAAGCCACAGTTTGAGGGAGACAGTAGATAGTGAGCCTGTTTCCGAGACATTTCTAACAGGATTCTGGCTGTTTTTCGAGACTGTAACAGGTAAAGTTCATACCTGTATTGAAAAGTGACAGATAGGCATGGCTTGTGATTTCTGTAGGCTTCAAGTTTAACCTGAAAGTAGATGGAGTTGATGGATTCCCAGAACTCTGAAGAGATTTGGTCATCAAAGCGCTGTGTTAGGCACTCAGCTCCAGAATTTAGTACTTAAAAATCCTTGCTCAGCTCCTGTCTTTTCCTCCACTGCATTGCCCTGAACTTGACTCAGCCTGTTTGTGTACCTGTTTAAACCCCACTGTGCTTTCCTCACCCTGCCCTGTTGCCACCCTGTCCATGTGCTTCCAAAGGGGATCAGCTCTGATGGTTGCTCGTGGTGGGTTCACACCTGCTCTGTTGTCTCTGATATTCCCCAACTCTAACTTCCACAGAGATTTCTTCAGATGTTCAGGACATAATTACTCTTTTCAAGACTTGCACCCTCAGCCTCTTTTAGGGGAAGTTGTTGCTGTTGTGTGTGGTAAAGGACATTCTTTACCTCTTGAGATACTCTGGAGAGAACCTTTCCTGCTTGTCATTAATATCTGTTTTCTCTTCTTACTACTTTTCTGCCAATCTTCTTTCTACTTATCTTCCTGAATTCTGTAGGGGTACAGAAGATTGCTTGAAGATTTTGTTGAAGACAATACAGTACCTTGCTTTTTTTAGCAAATTCCTGATGTCTTTTCAGTCTTCAGAAACACCTGGCCAATTTTACCTCCTTCCTCACTTGTTAGCTGTATCCCCACAATGTCAGTACTGTGGATCCCTATGTAACCTGAAAGCAAGCTGCTTAACAAAGGTTAACAAAAATTAATGCTGGCAAACTAGTGGATGACAGGAGAGGGGCTATATTAATTTTACTTTTTCCCTTTCTTCTTGTCCAAAGTCTTCTGTTGTTTCCTGTGGGAAACCACAGCAAGGAAAAACATCATGGGACTGTTTTCCTTACAGTGTCCTGAGGCTTACTCAGATGAGCACAGCACTGGGTGGCTGCTTGTCACTCCAGAGGTGGGGACCTGACCCGACCTTGGTGTGTACATGAAGATGTGCACACTTGTGTTCAGTGCATTCTTGCCACACACAGCTCTTGAGAGCAGTGTGGTTTTAATGTTTAAGAATAGTCTCAGGTGAGGCTTGGCAATCCAGATTGTGTACTGCCACTTCTTGGGAGCTCATGTAGATTTTCAGAGGAATTCTTTGTTGCCACAGGCCCCCAGCTGGGTAACAATTAGCATTGACTCCATGGTTCAGAAGGCTGATCAATTGCTTTATTATATCATCTTATAGGATATTATATTTCTATATTACACTATATTACAGTAGAAAGTGCTCTCACTAACAACTAACCAGAAAACCCATAACTCTCTCCTGAGACACCTGACACAGGTGTGCATCTGATAGGTCACTGAATACAAACACCATCACCAGAACCCAATCAAGCAATCACCTTGGGTAAACAACCTCCAGAACACATTCCACATGTGCACAACAAGGAGTAGAGATAAGAATTGTTTTGTTTCTCTTCTCCTCACTTTCCCAGGCCAAAGCCTGAGAGAACTCTCTGTTCTCTTTGACTGAACTGAGAGCTTCCACAATTCTCTGTCCTTTAGGCAATCACAATTTTAACTAAAGCAAACACTAGGTAATTTTTTTTGTAAACTGTCTCAGATGGTAGGTTTGTTCAGTCTGTGTAGCAAAAGTAGTGTTGTAAGGGGTGCTTAGTCACCTTTTATAGTGCTGAGTCATGAATGGTGAAGTTTTTGGCAAGCTGAGAGGGGTGGGCAGAGTTGATACTGAGAAACCATTATCATGGAACAGAACAGACATGTTAATTTTTGATTTATTTGTAAAAAATGGTGTTTGCCAAAGGGAAAGAACAGAATCAATAGGGAAAGACATTTGCTTTTCAAGCCTAGTGAGAAAGTATTAAAAAAATGGATTAAAAAATAAAATTAAAAGCTACAAAAATGTCTTGACAGTGTAATTTTTAATCTTAAGATTGGCAAAGCATACAGGTGGATTATAATATGTTTTGCAATCATGGAGAATTGATTGATGACTTGGATTTTGAGTGAATTTTTGATGTAAAGTATAGAGAATGGAGTAAATACATTTAACAGTGACAGCCCATTACTATCCTTTCTTCTTCTTTGTGTTTTACCTCTATGAGATGTTTTTCTCCAAGGCAGAAAGGCAGGTCAGTGTTAGGCAAAGAGAAGTTCATCAGAAGAATTAAAGCCTAGGGACAGGCAGAGAGAGAGGTTTATGTGAGGTTGGAAGAGATCCAGCAGAGCAGAAGAGAAGAAAAAGATGAAGTAAAGGAGGCTCTTCCAGAGATATGCATTGAATAAAAAAAGTGTCCTGGGTGGCAAATTTATCAATTTAATTTTCACATGCTAGAAGGTGTTCTGGAGTCAGGTTTTTCCACATTATTCAGAACCCTAAGAAGTCTCTTTTCATTCTTGGAACCATCTCCCTTCAAGGAAAACAAATGAAAAAATCCCCTCTTAGAAGCTTTGCACCTTTTTCCAAATTGCTACCACGGGGCTGTGGCTTACAAATATCTGGGCATGCTGTTCTTTATTATCCCTGTGCCTGCTGCTCTGGATTAGCTTCCTTTCTGCAGCATTTTCCCTGCTCACAGGCAGGTTTCTTACTTAAGAACCCCATTACTATTACTCAATTGATGCACTTTATTTTGAAAACTGTATTTGTTTTGAAATTCTGAGAATTGAATTGATTTATCCCTGTGTTCTTGCTAATGCAATGGGAGCATCTGATTATGGAAAACAGACCCCATCCATCCCCTCAACATGGGTCTGAGGAAATGCAGCATGAAATCTTTCATAGGCTGTCTTGCAGCATTTCCAGCTGCTTTCAGCTTCCCCAGGACCAGTGAAAATGCTCTTGTGAGCTACATGGATGTTCCAGCAATGTTTCCTGCTGAGAAGTGAGAAGCAATGAGCAATTCTGTCTGTCTGCAGGCAAAAGGCCTTAATGGTAGCCACTCCTCCAAGGCCTGGTTGGAGCAGATGGATGTGATAGCCCTTCCTCCTTCAGCCTGAATGGATGAGGTGATTTCACCCCACATGTGGTGGTGGAAATGCTGGGAAATTGCTGTTTCAGGCCCGGGGACGTGTATCTGGCAAGGCTAATTCAATTAGACTGAGAGGACTGATGGGCAGCAGCCGGGGGGCTGAGCTCTGCCTCCTGGGTACAGCTCAGGGAGAGGAAGCTCAGTGCTGAGCATAACCCTGGGAGGAGATGGAGGGAGAGCCCTCTGGGATGTGGGGTTTGTGGCAAAGTCTGAATGAGATTCCTCAGCTAGGAGGGAGCTGGTTATTCTTGTTTACAGTCTTGGTCTGAAGGGGACTTTGTGGGCTCTTTGTTTTGGGATGCGTTTGTAAATGCATCCCATAATCCATTCTTGCTCTGGAAAGAAAGAAAATTGTATGAGCCCGAGTGCTTCCCTGAGTATCCTAATTTCTTAGCTTTGTGCATCTTGAAAATGATTTTCCAGTCTAGGACTCAATCTCGTTTCAAACACATGATGGAAATCTCTGTGGTGAGTACTGGGTGGGAGGTCCAGAGGAGGGGAAGTGCGAGTACATTTCTTTAGTGGAACTGTGGATCAGAAGAGGAAGGGGAATGGCTTCTGTTTCACATAGAGACTACAAATAGGATATAAAACTTCTTCCTGAGGTCTAAGACCAACAGTGGACTCTCTGGAGAGGAATGCCAAGTCTTCTTACGTTCTTTGTGTTCCATCAGGTCATTAGGATGGGAGATTCAGATTTTGGATGAGCTCACAAAAAAATGCTTGTGTGTCTGGTGCTGTCTACCTGTACAGGCCACTGAGAAATTAGCTCGTTTCTGTTCTAGCACTGGGAGCCACTCAACATGTTTTTGACACCATATCTGATTCAGAAATGTAAAATCCTAATGAATGCTCCTGTAGTCCAGACTGCCCCTGTGAACATCCCAGCGGCCCTGGGGAAAAAAATGGAGCATCCTGCCTTTTCTCCACACATTCTGACTTCCAAACATTGATGGACAATTGCCAAAAGCAGGGAACTAGTGAGTCCAGAAGATCAATAAAAAGCACGTGGTGGAACTGTAGACAGAAAAATCATACATCTGAGCATTTTTATAGAGTTCTAATGTTGAGAGTCAGAGACACACAGACGCTAAAACAGCTTTTAATAATTTGACTCAACTTTATTTCTAAAGAATGCTGTAGTCATGAATAAGCCTTTGCTAAGGATTGGATCTGTTCAGAAGGATTTGTCATCCTTTAATTAGTCTTAGTACTGAGTCCCCATTTTGGAGGAAAACTGAATTTAATGGTCTCTGTATTGAATGACCTTGATGTGGTTGAGACACTTATCTATATGTGTGTGGGAAATGCAAATAATGGAAACTCAAAGCCTGTGAGTCTTTGGCTCACAGCCTGTGAGCCTCAGTAATGCACTGGATGTTACTTTAAATTTGCTTGCTTTGCAGGTCAGATTGAAGGATGCCTGAGACAAGCAATAAATTTTTTTCCTGCCTTGGGAGGTTGAGCCTGCTGATTAATGCACCTCTCATTTTATTTCAAATGCTTGAATTCACCCTCCCTTTGAATTTTCTTTGTGGTCCTAGAGGCTTCCAACACTTTTTTTTCCTAAGTAAATGCACATGAGGACTATGACTCATCGGGGTCTCATAATTGAATCCAAACATGCAATTTGTTTTAACTACAGTAGCTTTGAATGTGCTGCACAAAATTTCTGTAACATGTTGCTCTGGAAAGCAAAATTGCCCTTGAAATAATAAGGGCAATTGTTTTAATGGTTCATGCCCTACTTCACTGGGGAAATGCTAAAATAAATGGTATGTATGATTGCACACATTGATATTTTTGATATGTAGGTATGTTTTCTTCCACCTTAAATTTATTTCTTTGTGTGTTTTCTTTCTCTCAAGATCCCACCTGTATTTTATTTTTAGCATTTTCTCCATATTTCTTCTTTGTTTTCAGTCCTAAGCCAGCTCCGTAACTCCTTATATGAATTGCTTTTTCAAACTTACTAGAGGCCCAGGCCAAAACAGGCAACAGTGGTGACTGGAACAGGCTTGAATTCAGAGAAAACTCTTTATTGCATCCTGGAGACAGTCTAATTTGTGAGAAGAGAAAGCAAGCTGCTGCTTTACTGGGAGAGCAGCCTGAGAGCACAGTACAGGGGCACTGGGAATATCAGGTTTCAATATCTAGTCCTGCTGTTAGTGTGCTGGATGGTCCATGAGTCACTTTATTCTTCTGGATCGGTTTCTCCACCTCTAAACAGGAGATTATGCAAACCTCCTGCCATTTGAAGCTTGGTGATCTCCTGATGGAAATCTTTCATCTGGAAAACCTACTATGATTGTCCAAGTGCTGTTAGTTAGGCATTACAGTGAAAGTGGTAGGGAGGAAAATGTGAATGATGTCTTAAAACTGAACAAAATTGGTAGCAATGTGTGACAAAGATACAAGGATGGGAAATAGGAGGGGAAAAGCTGAAACTATCCAGATCATATCTACATTCTTCTGTTTAGATGGAGAATTGCCAGTTGTGGCACATCCCTGATTATTACAGAGCTAGTGAGCCTTTGCTAATTGGTCCCAGCTAAGGCCCTGTGTTTTGCTTTACTTGAAACTGGCTTTGAATTTGTACTTTACTGCACTGCAAGGCCACAACAAGCAGCTGGGAGTCACAGTTGAAAGTGCTGCTTGAGATACCATTGAGGTGAGATGAACATGAACCCATCTGTGTCTCACTTTTCTTGTTTACAAAATAGATATTAGGCCCATTTGTGAGAACACCCTGGGCCTCATCTTGTTGATCCATAGGAAAAAGTTTTCTGTGTGTTTTGGTGAAGCTCAGTTCAGACCCAGAAAACCTGGAGCTATGCCCAGGTGAGGCTGGCTCCAAGTGGTGCAGTGCTGAATAAGGATGGCTCTGATCAATGGGTTCTGTGATTACACATTATTGTTTCTTGACCTCTCTCAAAGTAAGCTTATGAGGCAGAATTAGCACTTGTGATGAGTGAAATGGGGCTGGGGCAGGGGCCATGGTGAGGGATTTACAGGGTTGATTCCTTGCTCTGGTACACGGTGGCCTTGAATGTGTCTTCTGTGTTCTCATTGCCTTCAGCTTTGAAACTGGGTTAGGGCTTAAACCCAAGTCAGCAGAGCACCTAAGCATTACTTGATGCACTGAGAAGTTTCTGTGCTCATTACACCTTCATGTTAGGTGTGTTTGCTGTGTTTAACCAGGGATCTGTGTTCTGGCCATAGTGTGAATCTCCTCTAAGCCACAGCTGGTGCCTTCCTTCTGTGTGTATGAGTGTGCAGGTACATGTGTGTGGAATCCTGTGCTACGCCATACCTCAAGTACCTCTGAGTGCTTTTGGTACTTGAGCCTTAGCCATGATTGACAACATTTCCACATGCGGTGTCGCCTGTGTCACCCCGGAAGCTGGTGGGTAATTTAGTGTCAAATCTTGCCTGTTAAGATGACTCAAGTCCTGCTTTTTTAAACAGAAGGTACTTTTCTGCCCCACTGAAGCATGGCTGACATAGCTTTCAGCAGCTGTCACAAAGAGATGCTTTACTGCAGGACAGATGCAGCTGGGAAGCAGTGATAAAATTTGGGTTAAAAAAAGTAAAATGATATCCAGGTTTTATGTTTTTTAAAATTTGTTTTTGGGAGCACATTGTCTTTGCTGTTCTGTGTACTTGCATGCTTCCTGGCTGCAGATGAGTGCTGATTAAACTTCTACTGTTACACATTTGAGCAGCACTTGTGTTGATAGGCAGCAGAGGAATGTACAGTCATGAAGAACTTAACATTGCATTTCACCAGCTGGGAATTGGTACCCTGTGTTGTGCATTCATTCTTCCTGCTCCTTCTGGATGGAGAACAAAAGGGAAGAGAAAAGAGAAATTATGGCATAATCAGCTAAACTAGAGCCTATGTTAGGGACTGCACATGGGCTGTGTGTCTGTTCTCACAGCATCTCTTATTAATGGGCACTGTTACATGCTCAGGCCACTGCCTTTGGACTTGTGCAATGGAGCAATGATAATAAAATATTTTTAGTTAATGCTATTTTAGCGCATAATATATTTGTGCTGCAGCACGTTTTGCTTACATTTTAAATATTGAAAAGTTAAAATGAATCTTGTGTGTCCGTAAATTATGTTGCTTAAAGATTAAAATTTTGGTCCCTGCATATCCATACCCTTAAATTTATGAACTTGTAAAACACTCACTGTGTTTCTTTGTGATTTGTATCTGTTTTATTCAGATGTAATGCATAAATGGAGTACACAGTTCCCAAATGACGTCAGCTCTCTGGAAACCTATGAAACCTTTCTTGTGTTTAACTGACTTTACACTATTCCTGTATAAAATCAGAATTTTATGAAGATGAATAGGAAACTTGCAGATTACATAAGGCCTGCTTTGGAGCTGCTGTGCAAGCTGTTTACAGTTCCATTCTGCTCTTTGCCCCCTTGGATTAGTGTGATGGTTCATTTACACTGACAATAGTACCTGCCACTGATAAAGAGGTGAGAGTCTGGATTTGAGGGGAAACATTTGAATATCAACAATATTGTATTTATAAAAATTGTCCCTTGGGGGCAGAGCATTGCTGCAGATGAGCAAAACCCAGTTTGCTTCCTGTAATCCATTACTACTGCTAATTTGTTGTTCTCATTAGGAACCTTCTACTGGCCATGTGAGAAATTATTTCTTTTTCTGGCATATAGAGCCCTCTGAACTCCAAAATGCCAAACAGAACAGTAGAAATGGAAAGGGAGGGGGATCCACCCCAACCTTGCTTTTGAATTCAGCAGCTCAGCCTTGGCATCCAAAGGGCAGCTATGGGAGGTAATGCCTCCTGCCCATCTCAGTTAAGGAAAAATAATCTGTTAAAGTGAAACCATGACAAGATGTTCAGGGTTTCTCTAAGCTCATTAGACAGCGAGGCAGTGGGATCCCCGATGAAGCTGATCATAGTGGAAGGCTCAGTCGCAGGTCAGGCAGCTCAGTCTGCAAGGAAGTAGGACAGTATAGCTGGAGGAAGGGATCATGTACCATTGTAAAGAGCCTGGCCACAGTAACTGCTGCAGGGAAGGGAATTCTGAATGCAGGAGATGGGAATAAAAACCACAAGTTATTTAAAAATTAAGGAAACCTGTATCAGATGTATTGTTGGATGCTCTGTACAATGAACAAGACCCATCTTTAAAGCTGATGGCCTCCCTCAAAATAGAATTCCTGTTCATCAACACTCCCCTCAAATATCCCACTTGCATGGGAACTGGTTACAGGCTGCATTCCTACTGATCTGGGACTTTGGAGACATAAGAGAGAAAGAAACTCTCTCCATGTGGGTGATCATTCTCTTACACACCCTGTCCACATGCAAATATTTTGGCTAAAGCTGACTGCTCTCTGTCCAGCCCAGTTGATGCAGGCAGCTTTGCAGGACAGTCATCCTGATGCTTCTTTTCTGGTCTCTTTTCTTTTCATCTCCCTTCCAGCAACTTGCTCCTTAGAGCAGAGGACTGTAACCTTTATGTTCTGCACTGAATGCCAACAGCTGAAGTCTATGGAAGTGAGGCTGCGTGCCGGGGGCGAGCTGAGAAATGAGTTATGTGGTCTGTGGCTGGCAGGAAGCAAACTCTCTTGTGTATGTCAGAGCCCTGCTGTGCTTATGGGTGTTAGTTTCAGATGGTTAATGGTGTAGTTAGTCCAGGTTATCTAGGTTAGTAGTAAGAGTACCACTAGATGTGTCTGATACGCAATAGAAGATGTGAGTAGAGCACAAAATGACTACTAAAACTATGGGAGAACCCGTGTAGCCATTTTTTTAAAAGAAATGGCTGGAAACTGTTGCCTTGATTTTTTAAGATCTTCTAGCCTTCTGATGTTTTTCATTCTTGTTACAAACTTTCTCACACACTTTCTGTAAACAACTTATTGTTTGCATTCTTTCATAGAGGTGGAGAAAATTGATAGACTAGGAGTTTGTCCAGTGTCATTGGAGAGGTGGCACTTTCACCCTCCAATCCACTGTCACTTTTGTAAAACTATAAGTATTAGAGTCAGAAAAATAAAGCTCGCTCTTTTTCACCTTGCAGCTCTAGTGTGCACACGTGTGTTTTCTCGTGTCCTATAGTGACAGGAAACAACCATTCCTAGTGACTCATTTGCTTTGTCCATTCAGAGTGTGCTAGTGAGCGTTACACTGACCTTCAGTTGTGCCTGAAATCTACATTTGCCTTGGCTGGAATGGTGTTAGAACCCAAATTTTTGGGACAGTATCTGTAAAGTTTCTATTTCAGGAATTGTGACATATTTCAAAGTATTTTGTGGAGGTGAGCTCAAGCCGTGCAGGTTTATTACCTGGTGCATTCTGTATGCCTGGGAACAGCAGCGCTTCCCTCTGGAAAGAGGCTCTGAAGCTTTGTGTGAGTGAGCCAGGGACAGATGGGAATAGAAGCAAGAGGATCTCTATCACTTCTGGTATGTTTTAAACCATGGATTATATAATTACCTGGGACCATCTGATTGAACATCTTCTGTTGGTCCATCTGGTCTCTCCCTACCTCATGATGGACTTAGTGACACAGTTTTTGGATCAGCACTTGGAGTAAACTCCTTGTGTTCTGACCATTTACAGAGTTTCTCTTTTGGTTTTATTTTTTGTTAATTTGACACAATATTCAGTGGGATGCCTTTTGCTCTAGTCTATAAACTCAATTTCCCCTGCTTCAGTTTGTGATGGGCTGATGACTAGGCTGGTCATTATAGATTTTTCTTTTCTTGTATTTAGTGGTACTGTACCTGTGACAGGACTACTATTTTGTAGATGCACAATAATTATAAAGTAAGAACTCTGTCTCACATTTTGAGAAAAATTTCAATTGTTAGTAGTTTCTTATGCTCTAAACCAATACAGAATTTAGTGATGTTTCTGCAAGTTAAATGCAGTTTTCTACATTTCTTCTCTCTGTGTGAATTTATCTTTAAGTTCCTAAGCCTGAGAAATGTTTCTGACTCATTTCCTTTATATCTTGCTCTACTGTAGGTGGGAGGTTTATGGTTAGGATGTGAAATTTTCCAGATCAAGCAGTGGGAGGCTGCTGCAGGTGAAAAACTCTGCTTGGTACATGGATTGCCTTTCATGCTTAGCTTATTGGAAAAGTGAAAACTGTGCGGGAGGGGAGTTTTCTTCCGCTATATTTGCAGTGGTACAGGACATCAAAATCTCTGGTGACAGTTGTTGCAGGGGAGGACAATTGTATAGGTTAGGCAACAAAAGCAAATATTATTTCAGGCCTTGTTTCTAATTATTTAGGATAAAATTAGGACTTATATTGTTATGAGAACATTGTGAACAGAAGTAAATAAAACAAAGTGCAGAAACTTGAAGCTAAGGCTGCTTATTACTGAACTCATTGAAGTATGGGCATAGCACAGAGTTTATAAATACAGGATACAATTTTGTTTCACAAATAATAGCCTTCTACTTTCAGATGTCTTTCTGCTAGGTGCTAAGCCAAGTCCGTGAAAGTCACTTATATCTGCAGTGTGTAGAACCTGCTATCAATTAAACTGAACAAAGCAAGCATTTGCTGCCTTTGGTGAGGATAAAGCAAGTGTCTTGTGTTCTCTGCCAAATTAGCATTATAGCTAAACTGCCTTCTCCCCTGGATTGTACCTTGCAAACTGCTGAAATGACTCAATAGAAAAGAGTGAGCATCCAGTGGGGTCCCTTCTTGGTCCAGCCATTCTAACTCTGGTGCTAGTCAGCAGCACAGAGTTGAATCACTGGTGTGCTCTGCTCACAGCCTGGCTGTGAGAGTGCAGCTGCATCACAGTGCAGGGACACAGGCTGTCACCATTGGCTGCTGCTTGCGGGGCTCTGTAAATGAGTTTTGCATTCCCTGTCCCTTAATCTCACAGGGCTGATCTGGATCATGTTAGAAGAGTTGAGTGACCTGGAAAGGGACATCCTGTACCTCCTCAGATAGGCAGTGCTCCATCTGAGCAAATAAAACTGAGGGGAAGGTTCATTTACTTCTGGCTGTCCATGACATGATGTACAGTGAGGTTTTTCAACTCTGATTTGCTCTTGAATCAGTTAACTGAAGGTCCTGTTGGTGGTAGCCATTAGGTGTGACCAAACTCTTATGAATCCCTCAGGTCTGGACCAGGCAGTCATGTTCACTGGTGAAGACACAAAAACCCAGAGTATTACTAAATGTCTGGGTCAGGATCTGAACGGTTAAGAGAGACCTGAGGGAGGCGTTACTAAATTTTCTCCTGTTCTAGCTTCCCTGTGACCTCTGCTTATGATTCCTCTTAGGGCACAGGAAGGTGGAATATTTGATCTGACCACATTTGGCTGTTCTCATGTTTTTTCATTTCAAGTGTAACTCTGGAAGTCTGAAGCCATGTCTGCTGTGCAAAGCTGTGCATCCAGTGTTCCTTCTTGGTGCTATATGTGTTGGGCCAACAGATTTCATAACAAATGGGAGCTTGTTGGCTGTTTTGGGGTCTGTGCTGCTAATTATTAGCTGCAGCCCTGAACCACTCCCTCACAAGAGGATTCTCTTCCAGCTGGTTTCCTAACCCTGACCTGGAAAGCTTCACAACACCCTCCTTGCTGTTTATCACTACATCTTGGATGGGAAGGAGCGGCAGCTGTCTGGATGGGGCTGTCTCCTGGTTTTGGCTTTTCCAGAAGTGTGGGTAGGACACCAACTGTCTGGGGTTAACTGGGCTCCCCCTCCTCTGCCACTCTCAGTTGTCTAGACACCAAACACTTGAAGACGATAAGGTCATGTATTTTAATGGGNAAAGGTCTCTCTCTGTTTTTCTCAGGGATTTGCTCTTTTTCCTCTCAAACCTCCCCCATCCCCCAAAGCTCATTGACTCTTATTTTCTCTGAGAGGAAAAGGTTCAAATAATCCTGCCTCTCTGGTGTGTTGCAGGCATCAAGGCTGCTGTCACAGGCTATTCCCCTTTGCAGTCCCAGTAGCCTGAATAAGTGGTATGTGTTTTTTTTGTAGTATTTTATCCCTTCCACCTGCCCTGCCTGAGGGGCTGTTCATTGTATCCCTGTGCTGTTTTTGCGTAAAGTATTGCATCAGGCAGCAAAAGGGATATGGTGCTGAATTTAAACAGCTGGATGTTGTGTTGTGTATTTTTCAAGCAGATTTGAATGAGCTCTGCGCTTTTATTCTCCTTTGCAGTGTGAGTCTGTCCATTCTGAATGTTATGACCATCACATATTTCTAGCAGAGGCTGTTGAGTTGGTAACCAGGTTTTTCAGTGGAGTATTTTACCTGTAAGCCTATTGGAGATGTTCTTTTTTGCCATCACCACACACCACTGTGCTTTTTAAGTGGGGTATATTTTACCCATTTGACATAATCAACCATGGTCTTGATTGGTTTTGAATATTTTGCTAAATTACTGTGTTGATTTGGCACAGCCTGGTTTTTGGCAGTGGGGGAGGGCCACAGAGGTGGCTTCTGTGAGAAGCTGCTGGAAGCTTCCACCATGTCTGACAGAGCCGATCTCTGATGGCTCTGAAGATGGACGTGCTGCTGGCCCAATTAGAGAGGTTGGTAACGCCTCTGTGATACACATTTAAGAAGAAAATCAAAACACCACGCTGGCAGTTTTTATCCAGGGTGGCGAGGTGCCACCGCCGGGCCCATCCCGGCCCAGCCCCGGCGATGTGCCGCCGCAGCCGTCGCCATCTCGGTGCGGCCTGCAGCGAGCCCGGCCTGCATGGCCGCCCCAGCCGGCCCCGCTGCGGGCAGAAGGGCCGGGGCGGNGCCCCTGCTTCCAAACTAGAGCAGCCTGCCCTGTTGAGTGACCCATGCCACAACAGTTTTGGGAAGACTGCCCATGGGAGGGACCCCATGGCACAGCAGAGGAAAGACTCCTCTCCCTGAGCAAACTGATTAAGATCTCGAGTGATGAACTGACCAAAACCCCCATGCCCTCTCTCCCTCTGATGTTGGTGGGAAGAAGGAAGAGGCTGGGGGGAAAAAGGTGTTTTAAAGGCTTATTTTACTTCTCATTATCCTCCTCTGACTCTATTAATAATAAATTTACTTTCTACCTTTAAATTTGAACCTGTTTTGCCCTTAGAGTGTTTTCTCCCAGTTCTCATCTCAACTCATGAGCCCTTAATTAACTTTTTTCCCTCTCCTCTGCCCAGCTGAGAGCAAGAGAGGGTGAGCGAACGGCTTTCTTGAGTGCCTGGCATTTGGCCAGCGTCAAACCATGACAATTGCACTTTCTCTTTCCCTCACCCTCTGTGAAAGTTTCTCTCTTGGGTTAGGATTAAGGATAACCACTGCTGCAGGGGATGTTTATTAAGTTGTTTTCCTCTACCCTCTGGAAGGAAGGGATGCTGGGGTTAGTCATGCAGGTACAGCAGTATTTCACAGATGGTTTCTCAGAGCTAACTTTCCTAGTGCTAGTCACCATTG
This sequence comes from Ploceus nigricollis, assembly GCA_013399945.1. Taxonomy (NCBI): domain Eukaryota; kingdom Metazoa; phylum Chordata; class Aves; order Passeriformes; family Ploceidae; genus Ploceus; species Ploceus nigricollis. The sequence goes on along the minus strand of VXBC01005202.1, from coordinate 34,250 downwards.
CAGGAATCTTGGTGAACTGCTCTTATATATATATATATATAGAGGGGTTGCCAAAACTTTACAGAGATGGCTTTGCATGCAAGTCTGCAGAACCACCTATATCCTCCCTCATACTTTTTTAATGACTACTTCAAACAGCCTCAGTGCTGTTTGTTAGCATGATCTCTTGGCTGGCATTTATACGTATTTCTCTCTTGTCATGTCAAATTCTCTTTTTTTTGTTCTTATTTTTCATTCTACAGCATATATGTTAAGTTTTTTGTAGTTGATAAAGGGGTGCTTTAAAATGAAATGGATTGTGTTATCCTGTTGGAGTGGGTCCAGAGGAAGACCATAAAAATGATCAAAGGATGGAGCACCTCTCCTATGAAGACACAGAGCTGGGGCTGTCCAGCCTGGAGAAGAAAAGGCTTGGGGGATACCTTGTAGCAGCTTTAAAGTAGCTTTATAAGAAAGGTGGGGCTTGTAGCAATAAGACAGTGGTTTATTGTTTTATACTAAAAGAGGTTAGATTTAGGATACACAGAAGAAATTTTTATGACAACGTTGGTGAAACACTGCCACAGGTTGCATAGGGAGGTTGCAGGTGCCCCATCCCTGGAAACATTCAAGGTCAGGTTGGATGGGACTCTGAGCCACCTGATCTAGTTGAAAATGTACCTGCTGATTACAGGGGGTAGGACTAGATGATCTTTAAAGGTCCCTTCCAATCTAAACCATTCCATGATGCTTAGGCATAAGGTTTATCTTCATCCAACTGGTTGGGATTTTTGGTTTGTTTATAAGCAAAGTCAACCTAGAGGGTAAAGTATGCATCTCTGATAAGCTGTCATTTGGAACAGTTGGTTGCCAGTGCAGGTAGTATGAAAATAAGTAATTTTAAGGCAGGCTTAGTACTTGAATATGGCAAGAGCTAGAAATCAGTTGCTCTGAGCTGGAAGGTTACTGGCCTGTGTCAGGTCATGTTTACACACATTATTTCCTGTCTTGTGGCTCTATTGCATTCACTTTCTGGACTTCAAGAAAGGTCTTGGTAAAAGAAGTGTATTAAAACAGAGATGGAAATAACCTTTTCTGCATCTCCATTTTACCTGGAAAAAATAAAACTGGGGACTCAGGGAGGCAGCAGGAAAGCTCATCCTGGTAATGGCACAGTGCTGCCTACAGTGCAGACTGGTTGAAGAGGAGGGAAGAGCTGCTCAAAACGTGGGTAGTGAAGCCATTAGAAGTGAGAGGTATCCTGAGGTGTTACACAAATTCCCTGTGCCCTTATCTCTTAAAACTGCTAGAACCAGTTCCTAGCACATAAAGACTTCATGGTACTGGCTTTGGTCACAGGCTGTTCCATGCACATTAATGCTTTTTCTCCAAATCATTATTTCTCTTATTATAATTTATATCTGAGGACTTCTGTTCCAGTAGCAGGATTTGTACAAGGATAAATTACCTGAAATGAAGATTACATGCATGAATGTATACAGTATATCTGAAGTCCACAGAATGTAAATCTCTGTCTGAGTCAACAGATTTGAGGCAATGATTTTTTTTCCAAGGCAGAAAAGTGATTTAATCTCCCCAAGTGCAACAAGGACCACTTTGCCCCCTAATGTCAATGCTGAATGTTGTGGTTGCAACAGGGCTGTACCATTTATATCCATGACAGTCCTTCCCTGCTTGTTCAATGTATATATAGGACAGACCACCCTGTTACCTGTGCCTGCATCCAGGATGGACATGCACATGGCTGGTGGCACCTGGCTAAGGACAATACTCAGCCGAGACTTTTGGGTCTGACCTAAACAGTACCTATAGGGGATCTGGAAAATGGGCTGAAAAACATACATTAGTTTTTATCTCCAGTGTTAAGAGCTCTTCTCGCTTGGCCTAAGTGTTAGAATTTTAAAAGAGAAAAGCAACCATCTGAGTTTCAGTGTGTCCTTGAGAGTGGACTAAAGCAAAACTCCAGGATGCAGTAGTAAAACTATTTCAGGTACTGTAAAATAGGAGTATTGGTTCTATCTGTGGTTGACCCAGGTTTTGAGCATAGAGTAGCTTGCAAATGTGTATATTTTCATATCATGTCATGCTATGAATCTCAGGACTCTATTTCAGCAGTACCTTTAGAGGAAGCAATATCTAAATTTTTTAAGCTTTAACAGTAATTTTCAGAATTATAATCATTGTACGATATCCAGCTTCTTAAAAATCTGGGGAAATTTTGGGAACTCTCTGCTTTATTTTGTCCCTCTGTAAACTAGCTATCTCTTTACATATTGTGAAGGTTGTGAGCTTGCTATCAATTTTTCCTCTAGATAAATTTTTATTAGGTTTTTTTGCAATACCTTTTTGACTAAGACTCTTGGTAAAAATAAAGGAAGACTGTGTTCTAGGACTCTCTAAGGGTTTGGTCTCAACCTCTGTGGCTGCAGCTCTTCTTCATGTAAATAAATTAAAACTTTGTGGGAAGGACACTGAACCTTGTAGTCTGTCATAAACTGGCTCTAAGTCATGACTTATCTTTGTATCTTGCCAGCAGCAAACATTTATTTATAAAAGTAGCACAGCTCCAAAGGAGTCCTGTCTCTGTCAGGCACTGATAACTGGATTATATTGCTTACTGGATTGTGCCAGGCCTACATTCAAATCCCCAGCTTGAACCAGTCACAGCAGAGGCTTAGCTCAGACACTCCTTACACTCAGGAATCCCTTGTTTAAGTCTTGGCTTTATGCAGTTCCCTGGTCTCTCGCTTTATTTAGAACTAAGTGATTAACCTGGGACCTTACTATCTTCACTCTGGAAACTTCTTTGAACTCCCTCCTCTTCTTCCTTTTCCTCACTTACTGTGTGGGGCTGTCCTGATATTCAGTCTGCAGGACACAGACCTCCCCCAGCCTCCCCAGTCTCCAGACAGGTCTGTAACAAATCCAAGGACATGCGCCCCGCTTGCGGCTTTTGACTCGGCCTTTGGTGAGGACTCCAGGTGCTGAGCAGAAGGTGATTATTGCTGGGCTAGAGGAGACCTTATTTATTGCTTTTGTTAGAGCCCAAACCAAATCTGGTGTGTCCCTCTCTGTGCTGGAGCAGAAGTTTGGATGGGCTGTGGGGCTCTGCTTCCCTCCCGCCCCAGCAGCCGAGGAGTAGCGTTACCCCTGCAATTATACTGCTGACAGCAATAAATTCTGAGTTGTTCTGTTTCAATAGGATTATAATAACATATTATCTCATTACAGTAGTGTTAATACTTGAAAAACATCTTCAGTGGGAAATTAAATGAAAAGGAAGTTGTAAAAGTACAGCAAACAGTTGTCCTTGTGGATGTCAGTGATGCTCAGAGCATGAAGAGGGCTCATCTGCACTGAAGAGTTCCCTGCATTGTGGAAGCTGCTGCCTTTGTCTTGGCACCATTATAGCTCATATATAAATATTTCTAGAAAAGGTAGAGAAAATACAGTAAGAAAGTTGTGTTTCAGCAATGGTGGAAAGACAGCTGCTTTTGGAAAAAGTGGGAAATCACCATTCCTAAGGTCTTATGATGCAGTTAGCATTTAAAATTATTTCTTTTTCTAAGGGAAAAGTGAGAATAAAAGTGACTATTTGTAAAAATGCTGTTTCTCAGCTAGAGTCTTCTTTTAACCCATGGGAGGTGATTTTTCTGCCTTGAAAATAAATTGAAATAGTTCAGCTCTGCTGATCTCAGTGTTGTCTTTCACTTTCTGGGGAAATATAATGCATTTCTGTTTTTATTAATTTCTTGAGGTGGGCAGCTTTTGTGTAAAAAGTGGGCTTGGATAAACACTCATTTTTGAAGTTGTCTGTGGAATCATGTTATATCCTGTTTGAAAAAGAAGACAATGCTGTGGAAATGAAAAATGAGGTTGTGGAAAAAGTTATCTTTCCTCCAAGATACTACGGAAATAGTGTTTCACAGCAGGGTTTATTGCTTTTCCCTAAGATATATAGACATGTGTTATCAGTTTAATACAGCTACTGGACTTACAGAGGAATAACATCACTTCCAAAGTTGCAGATAATACTGAGTGGATCTTAGGGAGTCAAAGAACTTTGCATTAGCTCAGCATTGGCCTTTGTTGTTGGTGTCTCTTGGCTTCTCAAGAGCTTTTGTGTAATTATTTTAGTAATTCTAATTTTCTGTTCACAAAAGTATAACTAATACAGGTTATAGCCTTTTAAACGAAATCTTCCTCCCAGAAAAATGCCAGGCTATTTAAATGCAAATGGCAAAGAGGAGAAGTACGAATTATCTCAGTGGATATTTGAATGCATTGAGTGGGTATTACATAGGTACTTGTTTAGCCCAGGAATCTTGTTTTTTGGGAGACAGAGATAAATTTTCATTCAGTGAAGAAATTTGAAATCTTAAAGATAAGCTTAGGAAGTCTGTGGAAAAAACAGTGCTTTGGAGATTTATAGAATTTAAAACATCAGCCTACTCTTTCCCCATTCCAGGATTACAATAAAAATAATTTCATCCAGCTTTCCTGAATGAAAAGGATAAAAGCTCAACCCCTTTTCCTTCCTTGTCCTTGATATTAGCATTGCCTCGTTGTATTTAATGAATATAATTTTCTTGGGTGTAATAATTTCTGAGAGGGAGAGTAATCTTTGGAAAGCCTAAGAAAAATTGAAAGAGACAAGATAATTACAAGGACTGCCACTATCTGATGATATGGAGGTGCACACATTCTATGCTTGAAGTGAAAAATCTAGGCATAATCTGGAGCTCATGCATAAACTCCCACGCATCTGGATGAAGTCAGAATTGAGCCTACTGTTGCAAGTGACAGTGGTTATTTGGGGTGGGAAGATATTACTGCTGATATATATAGTGCTGGAAACCTCTCTGCTAAACGTCACAATGCTATCCTCTACATTTTGATTTGAATGTAGTGAATTGCAAATGCCAACCTGTAAAAACATTGGCAGTAAATTGAGCATCTCATTTGTTAACTGTAAGGAAGAGTTTTGCTGTTTCCAATATGCAAATTGATGAGCATGAAAAGTCTTTTAAATCTACCTTGAAACTGTTGCTGTGCGGTTGCATGGCTGATGCCTTTGAGGAGTACAAATGATTAGAACAGTAACATTTGTCTAGATCACTCTGTATTTAATAACGAGTCTCAGGGGTATTCATCCACTTGGCTGAGTGCAAATTCTGAATCCTAGAAATACAATACGTGAAACCAATCAAAATGCAGCATCTGTCTACTTCCTAAGTGCAATGTAAGTAATATTCCTGTGCTGGCTCAAGGAGAATGCCTGAATGTGTTAGTAGTAAAAAATGAAGTCATTGTTAGGTGTGCCTTGCAGGGCTTTCACAGTATGACTTACCACTCAGAGTGAATAAGGAATGGGACAGCTATTAGTCCAAAATTGCTCACATGAAGTCAAACAGCAAAACCTAATTTTAAACCTTGACCTTTGAGGTGCTGCTGCAGGGCACATGTTCCCAGTGCCCTTTGGAGTCTGAAGGCTTGGTTATCCTGCCTGGGAGAGGGCTGTGCTGAGGCAGGACCCATGAGGGGATGCAGGGCTGTGATGGATGCCATTAAATAAAACTGCCTCAAAAATTGGTAATGGTTCTTATAATGACTTCAAGACACATAATAGATTGCTCTTGCACTCCTGTGGCCTCAGGCTGACTGATGAAATTAAATTCAACCACTCAGCTCAAAACAGTATAACCCTTATAGGAAAACATATGGAATTTAATAGATGCTTAACAATAGCTGCTAGTTCTTACTGCCTGTGAGATTATTGAGATGCTTCTCTACATCCTACTAAACACTGGAAGGTCAGTTTACAGGAGGCAGTATGGAAAAGTCCATTTGCTGATTGGTTAGATGATAACATCTTCTCATCATTGTACTTCCCTTTTCCTGTGTGTTTGAAGCATCAGAATGAATTTTTGCACTACTCCAAGGAAAGCCCAAGACTGCAGGAATCCCCATGAGCTGGACAGAGGTTCTGCATGTCTGTAGCTGAGCACAGGAGCTCCTGGTGGAGTTGCCTTAGGTTCAAAGCAGACAGAAGGTGCTTGTCCTTCAGTTTGTTTTGGATTGGATGCCCCAAGACAGAATGTTTTCAATGATTTTAAGAAAACTCTGCAGGAAAATTTCTGTTTTATTTTCTTCTAAGCCATTCAGCCCCATGCTGTACCTTTATGATGAAGATGTTAAGTGATACCTGTCTTTTCCCAGATACTGTCCTCCATTCTAGACCTACGGGTTTACAAACCTTGGTGAGCTAGAAAACAAGTTGCTCAAATGATTGGTGACAGTCTACTTTATGATCATCCTTTGCAATGTCCCTGGTGGAAGATCTGTTGGATAGAGTAACACATTGCTCTGTTTTTTACTGGATTGTTGCTATTCTTCCTCCTCATAAAGGTGCAAGTCATGCATAGGTGTCTGTCAGTCACAAGTAGGTTGCATCAAGAATGTTCCAAATCCTCCCAAAAGAAAAATTACAGCAGCAAACTCTGTGTGTTTCTTCATTAATGAGCTGATTTTTAACATGGACTTAATTTGCTCTTTGCTCATTTCTAATTTTTGTTCCACCCTAGTGTTAAAATAGCTTTGTGACCCATTTCTGATTCCACCCTTTTGCATCTCTGGTGTGGAAGAGTATTTAGCTTTTCTTGAGAGGAACATGAACCCACAGGGTTTGCTAACAACTCAATTCCCAGAAAAGATATTAAAACATCCCTAGGTTCTTTGGAAGATGTAGTGGCTGTCATGGTAAAATGTGCTAATTGGCATCTTCCTGGTGACACTGTGTCAACTCTTTGTTCAGCCAAGGATCTAAAATGCAGCATTAACTTGGCTGGAAGGGAAAGAACGTGTTTTGTCCCAGCCAGCAGAGCTTGCAGGAAGCAGCATGTGGTCAAAGTGTCTGGTGAGTTTGGAATGTGCTTGAAGTCCAAGTTATTATATAAATTCCTTTGGTACAAAAGGAAGGAAAACGTTTCCATAAGTTTCATATGCTGATCTTGTCACTTTACATACAGAGGGGCCTCCAGTCTGTGCTTGGCTGTAAGAAGATGGATGGGTTAAAATTCTCCTGATTGTTCCCATGTTTTATGTAGGAGTGTAATAGTTGGATTAAATTCACTGCTGTCTCAAAACCTTCTAAAGTTTCTGTCATGGTGACTTGCTCATGGCAGCTGCAAAGGAGCCTTTTGTCTGCTGGGACCAGGACTGAGGTGGCTTATCCCACGGTGCTGCTTCCCAAGTGCTGGGTAATCACCACTTCCATTATCTGGTCTGGCACAAAATTTTTTTACTGAGATGATACAACTAGAAGTTAATAGTTAGCCACTTGTTTTTTCAGGTCATTGCTGTTAATATTGAAAAGCATGAGAAGAATCAGTGCATAAGAGAGGAAGTAAAGATAAGCATTGAACTCCTCCAAGTGAAGAGAGCACAATATAGGAGGTACAGAAACAAAAAGCCTAGCCCAACCTTCCTCCCCAACAAATCCCCCCAAAAAAGCTAAGGTGGGAGGTGAAAAAACTTAATTTATGAAAAAATGAGGTATTCTCTTAAAATTGTACATCTCAGTTCTTGTGTTTCCAGCTGAGGCTCTGTCTGATTTCTCCAGCAGCTGGAGAAACCATGGGGCCAGAGCATCACTGGTTTGGATTGTGCTTGTCTTTGCTTTTTTGAAGGTGTCCTTGGTCAGTTTGGTGGCATGCAAAGGTTCTATTTTCACACTCAGCTAGAACACATGGTGTGTATGGGCCAGCATGAAAGAAGGTGGGGGGGTGACTTTCGTAGAAGTGTGCAGGATAAGCAGTACAGAGAAGCTGCTGGATGAAGGAACAAATTCAATGTGCTATTCAAGGTTATTCAAAAACCAGAGTTGTAGCTCTAGAAACTTGAATACAATAATTTGCAAAGCACTTTGATGTCCTTCAGCCTCTTAAAAAGTTAAATACTTCCAACAGTGCCTTACTTTTGCCATTTTCCAAGGAATCTTGGGATAAATAGCCAACTCATCTATAGATTGTCAGGAAAAGGTGTATTGATTAGATGGGCTGGAGGCTGGACACAGCTGTCAGCACTCCAAAGATGCAACACAAGTACTCAAGAATATTTTAGCTGAATTAAAATTATTTTTGTGGGGTAATGTTCATATGGCTTCAGGCTTGTTTAACTGTCTAGCCAGTTTTTTAATATGGTAATGAACATTAACATCTGTTCTATCAGTGATTGCCATTGTTAAGCAATTAATTTCTGATTTTGTGAAACTTCCTCTGATAATAGAGAACCTTGGGCTGTGAAGAAATTCTTCAACATGTGCTTTGTGCATATTGTTCCTTTGCTGTCTGAGGTCTACATTTTTTGTACCTTGAAGCAGGAAAGAAATGACTGAAACCACAGGATAGCCAGGGAGGAATGGATTGTTGAATGTATTCTGCTGCAGCCACAGGCAGCTATAGAGCAGATGTTGAATTTAGAGGATTCCACAGAAATGTCTGTTCTTCTTAAGTGTCTCCTAAGCCACTGCAAGCAGATCATTAAATGGCTTCTATGTTTATTAAAATAATGAGGATGTTTAGTACAAAGACCAAAAAGTCTCACATGATGTATGTCAAATGCTGCAGTAGGAGAAAACAGGAGAAAGATGTCTCCAACTCCACTGCAACCTTACAGTCCCTGGAAGCTCATGGCTTTCCTAAACACTCCAGATTGTTGCCTTCCTCAGTACCAAAATTGTAAATATGTCAACTGCCTTTAGATAATGGAACTGAAAATTCTGTGAGGGAGATGAGCTATTTTTATGCAATGGTTTGAGAGGGTTTTAGAGCAGAGATTTCAGCTTAATATTTTGCAGCCTGTTTTATCATTTTAGCTCTAGTGAGGTCACTGAAGTCAGAAGGGAGATGAGGTTGCTCATTTCTGTTTTACTTCCATGGAAAGCAATTTGATGCATACAGGGCTACCCAGAGTTTCCTTTCCTCCCTCTGAAGTCTCTCATTTTATTAGTCCTCCCTGCTTCCCTCCTCCATAACTTCTCCTCCTCATGCTTTTCTTTCTTTCTCAGTTTCCAAATTGCTATATTCATCACTGTCGGCTTTCCCTCCTTTTGTAAACTCCTTCAACTTATCTTCTGCTTCAGATAAATGGTTTTAATTTAATATTTTTGATGCTTTCAGGTTTCTTCTGAGTTTTCCTTATGCATCATCTCCAGTTTTTTTTTTCAGCTATAAATATTAGATTTGATTTTTATGCTGAGGGCCTTGAAGACTATTTTGCACTCTGATATTTCATGTGCCAAATTTCATGCACTCAGCAGTGCTTAAAATGAGAAATATCTTAAGAGAAGAAAATCTACAGTGGATTTTACTTTTCATGCAGTAGAGGAATAAACTTTTAGTTTGGGAAGTTGCAGAGAAAAGCATGGGTGGAATATGGCTTCAAAGCCTCATTTACCAGAAGCAGACTGAGTTATTTCTGGTTTGTTTTGATGTGCTTAGGCTGACTTTAATCAAGTGCACAGATTTATATTCTCATGAGTCTGTTATTGCTAGACTTGCTTTCATGAAGATATTGGATATAGAAAAGGTGGAAGGGATCCAGAAAAAACCAAGTCTTACAGGAATATTGCATGTGGGAGCTTAGACCACCTCAGCTATTGCTCAGTGAGCCCAGTAGAAATCAGCCACCAGAGTCCTTCTCTGTTCTGCTCCTTTTCTGGGGCTTTTTCAACATGGAAATCTGTGGTAACTGGATATCGTGGAAAACAAAGGACTGCTATGAACTCCTGTGCTCCTGGGCTTCCTTCCTACAGAGCTGTTCCTTTGTTATCCCTGGGTCGGTCTTCTAGATTTTCTATCTAAAACAGTGACTAAAGCTATACAGCTATAGCTTTATAGTTGTATATATAGACAAATCGAGGGTCTAAATAAAGATGTTCTGGAGAAATCTGGATGTGGTTTAAAATGTCATGGAGAAGGGAGCTGAAATGCCATTAGAAAGAATGCTTGGAAGCATTGGGTAGAATAGTTTAAAAAGTGAATGGCCTATTGCAGGCAGATTGAAACAATATTATGTTTTTAGTGTTTTACCTGAAAGATAATATATAATAAATGTCATTGATGTAAATTTGAAAATATCACTGGCTTTGTAGCAAAAATGTTGGAGCGTGGTGTTTAGTATTTTTATTTCTCTACTAAAAAAAAGTAATTTTTGGGTACAGTTTTTAATTGTTGCGTTTTCTCAGAGGACCCATGCTGGAGCTCTAATTTACTGTCTTCATAACTGTGGACAGTGCAGAGTGTTTAGACTTTCACTTTTGCTACTGTGGTCTTATTAAATATGGATGTACTCTTGCTACATAAGGGAAAACTAAATCAGACCAAATTTCTTACACTTTACATAATTATGCATTGAGAACAATGTATAATTAATAAAGTCATTATAGATTCAGGCTATGGGTTGCCTTTACCAGTGAAATATAAATTTTTTTTTTATGCTGAGTGTTTCCTGTGAATTTTTTTGGGAAAAAAACTCTACAAGTAAAGGTGTTGCCCTAATAAATTAAATTACTGGAATGATAAATTTCTTCTGGAGAAGTAAGAAATGGTTTTAAATCAAATGAACCTAGATGATCATTTTTCCCCTATGTGTTTTACACTTCCAAGTTTGACGCCATTTCCACAAGATTGCATAGATAAATAATTTTGAATTAATACTTTAAATAGCTCAGTTTTTAATGTGCCCAACAAAATGTACTGCTGGACTCTTTCCCAGTTAATAAAGCAGAAAGAAGATGCCTAAAGACCAAGGAAAATGGGAAATTGTCAAAGGTTGTGAAGCATAACAGTAGCTCTTACATTTATATGTAAAGGAATAAGACTACTGTTGATTTTGAGTATTATTGGGGTTTCTATTTTTAATATTAATCTCTTGCCTCCCATTGATTTACTGTATTTTAGAGGCTGGAAATAAAGAACTAAATCTTGCCTAAGCAAACAGGTTTAAAATATGCAAAGGGAAATAGTGGCACCACATCAGCTTTGCATCCCAGTTCTGCCCAGGTGGTTTGCTGTCCTCAGCCAGAAGGCCTGTGAAAATCAGTGTTTAGGAGCAAAACAATCCCTGTCTGGCATCAATTCCATTTCTGGCTGACACCTTTTTTTGAAAAAACAAGTATTCCTACTGCAAGAAGCCAGAGTGCATCCTTTCATGCTCAGGTTTCTTCCCCCTGTTTTTCCACGTTCTGTTCCTATTCTCCAGAAGTTTCCATTGTCCTCTATGCATTTTGACTGGGATTAGTGGTAACCTGTTTGGGATTCCTGCTGTGGGGTCTGGGAGCAGCATTCTGGGAGCAGGTAACAAGTCTGGAGAATGGTGCCTGTCACCATTCAGGAAAGCAGAATCTAAATATGTTTATCTCTGCTTGCAGACAGGGAATAGTTGATTGAATGCATTTTAATTACTAAGAATTTCAACATCTTAAACTAAAATATGAAACTGCTTAAATTAATTTGATTTAAACATGGGAAGAATGACAGAACAGGTATAATTTCTTCTATTCAGGTGCTTCTTTGTTCTTGCTGGTCTGCATTCCTGACAGGCAGCTGTGAAGATCTGATCTGTTGAAACACCATGGTCTGAGAGAACCTTGGGTCATATTTCTTTAGACTGACAGAGGATAATTGTATTTATCCTTCCTCTCACAAGACCATAGCAACAAGCTTCTTTTTCTTGTTTGGGAATATTCCCAATATGGGAATATGTTCTGCACAGGAACTGAATTTTGACGTAGTCCTGAAAGATTAAGTTTTAGGGGGACTCCTGGTACTCTTTGTAACTGAATTGCTTTATTAGCTGTAGCTTCCTGCTAGAGCTGCTGCAGATTTATACTGACAGCTGTAAGTGGAACAATAAGAGAAACAATACAGACAAAAGCAGAATTTGAATCTGATAGCAAAGCATCTAGGTAGAAGTTTGGGGATTTTTTTTCTTTTTTTTTTTTCTTCCTTTGAGTAGTTGCTGGTGTACAGTTTGGCCCTTTAGTGCAGCTATGTTGGGGCAATAACTTGATGAATTCTTCCTTAGAACCAGGATTTACAAGATCTATTAGCAGGCATATGGTTTTTCTTGCTAGATGAAATGCATGACATTACTTTTAGAGGGGAAAATTAGATTTCAGTCATAAAGATATCTTGTCTGTCTTCACAGATTATCATAGAAAGATAAAACCAAAATTGATCACTTCTTTTTTTCCCCTAGAGTCCTGATTTCCATGCAACACTGCTGCTGTCCCAGCTCAGCTCAGTCTGTGCTGTCAGGGCATGAGGGTAATGAATAAAATGGTCATTTTAAGTCTCTACATCAAACAGTTCAAAAGAAGTAAGTCAGACTAGAGAGCAGAAATTATTTTTGGCAGATACAAACAGGGAAAAGATCCTGCTGAAAATCTCTTTAATCAACAGTGTTCACCAGCTCCTCTGCTAGTTTTGGCAGGAATAGTTCTGTTACATAAACTCACCTCCAAAATAATACAGTTAACGTTGTCTGATAACCTGTGTCTGCTTGTTAAAAGGGTGAGTTCATGGTTCAAACAGGATTTCCTTTCTGCTAATGCAGGAGATAATGCAAGGTTAGAACAAGAATGCACAGCAGTATTTTTCTTCCCCCCCCCTTTTTTTTTTTTTCTTTGACAAAAACTAAAGGCTTGCCTATAGTTTAATTACATTTCAGCTGCTGCATTTCAGTGTGTGAGAAAGTGAATGAAATGTCAATGTCCTTGTGAGGCTGGATGGACAGTGTTGCCTCCTGCCTTAAGAAGTAAAAAGGAGGACAATAAGGCCAGAAAGATGCAGGATTAATAGCATTTCTGAATATATTCTTCCCTATAGAAGGTCATATTACATTCATTCTTGTCCCCCAGGAATCTATCCCAAATCAGATGGAATTTTAAGCATAAAAATTCTCTCTCTGAACAGCACTTGGAAGAAAATTGTAAGGTAGGGAAAACTTCAGGGAATAACTATAATAATTCTTGTGTCTCTAATAGATAAATGATAAGTACTCTGTGCATTTGTTAAAGCTTCTGAGTAGTCTTCAATGTTGTAATATATTATTAAATTATAAGACAATTACAGCTTTTACTGGACTGTGCTTGCAAGTGTTTGACCCATTATTGCAGCCTGTGAGACCTTCATCATTGACTTAAAGTGTAAAAAAATAACATTTCACATATTATTCAAAAGTAGGTGTGTTGTGTTGGTTCCCAAATTATCATTTGTTTATATTGGCATTTATTGCCATGAAGTCTGTAACTGCTAAATCCAGTGTTAGAAACTCCAGGTATTTCACAGTATGTAGAATTCAAAAGCAAATTGGAATGGGAATCATCTTTCAAAATTATTTCAAGTGTTTTGGCTGAAATTTGAGGAGAAAATGATTTCTAATTTGATTTTCCCCCCTGCTGTATACCCTTTATAGCTAATGTATGTGAGACATTGTGCTTCCCTGAGTTAGTGTTCCCACTCCTTGTACAGTGCAGGGTGTTGTTGGATAGGTGATGATCCAGAGCTGTTATAACTGCTCTCTGCTCCCCCTCCCCAGCACAGACTTCTTATGGATTTATCAGCAAGTGCAGCAAAGCTCTGGGTTGCTTTATCTAGCAGCCAGAGCATGCTTTTGTCCTGATGAAATAACCTTGCATCTGATGAAACAACAGCGTGTGACTGAGTGGGTGGGAGTTGCAGCCCTGACATTTATGCTGCAGGATGGAGGGGGTTCCCCCTTTCTGATCAGGCCACAGGAACTCTGAGGGCCTTCAGGGACAGCCAGTGAGTAATCACTGCTGTTCCAAAGCCAGGCAGCTCATCAGCTTGGGGGAATGTCTCTAGACTTGTCTGTTTCCCTTGTCTGGCTTGGCTTTCCCAGCCTCTCCATTCTTCAGGGTCTGTGGTGCCACCACACCGATGGATCGTCTCACGAGGGGGACCGATGCTTTCTTCAGGCTGGCTGAGAGAGACACTTCAAGGCTGGTGCTGCAGGCACAGCCCTCTTCTTAGGCCTGATTTTTCAATTCAGAAACTAGAGCCCAAGATCCTAAAAAAAGACAAACTTGGCTTTGTTTTTTCCTTTTGGACCAAGTATAGGTGCCAAAGTGTAACAGAGCAATTTATAAAATATCACCTAATTCCTTAAGTGTTTCACCAGCCCCTGCTCTGCTCCTTGGCTGCTGGATGTGGAGGCTTGAGGGAAGCAGCTCCAATGCCTTTCTTGTCTTTTATAGGCCAGTGTGTTCCTAAAGAGAGCCTTGTTTTAAATAATCTGCTACTAAATATCTTTTGTTTTCCCCCCTTTCATTTCAATGAAATGTTGAAAATTTTGGAAAAACAGCCCTTTATATATGAAGCTATTTTGTGTTTCATAACTGATACAGGGAAGTTGTACAGAAGAGACAAACAACAGGAAAATTCTTTTTTTCCCTTGCCTTTTCTTCACCTTGCAGACAATATTTAAGAGGCAAAGCAGTTAGCCATGGATATACTGTTTCTCATCTCATTTTGCTTGCATTTTTTTCACTCTAAGCCTTTTAACCTTATGCTTACCTGGTGGCTTGGGAGGCAAACGTCATTTATTTTTTTCCCCACTTTGGCTTATATTAGAAGTATGGCTATGAAATGAAAATACTCTTATAATACAGTGAATACTACAGTAGTTATATTAGGCTGTACTAACCAGCAGAAGATTTATAATCTTCTCTGTGTTTTAGGTCAGATAATTTATAAAATGAGAACATCTTGTACAAATACCAAGATAAGCTGAAATTTGAGACCTAAGATCTGTTTCATCCCACGTTTAATTAGGCACATATAACAAACTACAAATAGTGATTATGGAAGAAAGGAGGGGAAGGAGAAGAAGGCCACATATTGAGAAGAAAGTTTTCTGCAAGCTACTTAGGAGTAAATGAGCCCTTTCTTTAATTATCTGCACTAGTCTTTGAAATGAGGGAATCTGACTGCAACTGTTCTCCAAAACTAAATTAAAACCCAAAGAAAATCCAGTCATTGTCACAAAGGATTTGCCAAGATTTCTTCATGGTGTAAAATGGCAAAAAATGAACTGAAATTTGGGTGGCAGAAATTCCCATGCAGGGCACCTCCCTCTGACCTTTGAGAGAAGAGATAGTATTTTTAGGATGAAGATGAAAAACCCCCGAGGTCTTTGATCTGATAAGTCAGTTATTGAATTCAGTGTATTAAAACATGAGAGAGGTTGCCAGACTGAGAGAGCATGTCTGGATTTTCTGGTGTTTGAGGGGTAAAAGCCTTTCTTGGACTATTAACTGTCTGATAATGTTTAATATATAGTGAAGTGCACAAGGTAATAGGAAGGGGAGAAAAAGGCACTGAGAGAAAAGAAGATCAACTATTGCTGCTTTTAATATAGTGTAAAATAATATGGCTCTGAGGCAGAGTGGCTCTTCTGAAAGTTCACTCCTGCTTGGAAATGCAGGGTTTTTCCAGTTCCTGGTGATAACAGGACCTTGGAAATACAGCACTCTCCCTTGAGGCAGAACTTAGCAGCATCTGCCTGTTATACTGATCAATGGTGTAGTGTGAGAGATGTTTAATTCTCACAGAAATTTATTGCTGGTGGAGAATGATGATAGGGATCTTGCAGGGAAAAGAGGCTTATAAGAAATGGCTATTTATCTTGTGCTGTGTTTGTAGCCTTTTGTTAAAGGCTTAGCCTAACTCTTGGACTGAAGATTGTCAGTGATGTGGAATATAAGTCAAATATTTTTTCCCTGATGTCCTGTGCTGGATGAGTACAGTTAATGCCACCAGATGTAGGTAAAAGAATATTAGAAGAGAGCAAGGGGAAAGGAGGAGAAAGATGAATGATCCTGAGATTTTAAAGGGTACTACCAGTGCTAGATGCTTATGACCAATTAAAAATTAAGAATAAAATATACAAACAAGTCGAAAACTCACTGTTGATAAGCTGTAGTTTCATATATTGCTTAATGATTATATACTGCCATATAAAATAATTTTCTAGGTGGTTGCAGATCATGGGTAGAGTTACTGGGGGAGGGGGGCCTGAGACAAAAGTGCAAGTTATAGAGGCCTTAGCAAGGAGGTTCCCATATAATAGATGCAGAAGTCATCTAAGGAAAAAAAATCAGATGCTCTTCCATGCTCTTCAGAAGAGGGAAGAGCTGTGGAAATGACTGGGCAGGTATTGCTGAGGACTGTGAGATTGACAAACATGCATTTGTCCAAATTTACACTGGAAAAAACTTTGTAGAGGATTGAATGAGAGCTTTGACAAATTGGTGGACTTCAGAAGGAATGGTTTCCTAAAGAAGGATTAAATATCTTCATCTCTGCACATAAAAATCTTTCTTGTCAGTGTGATTCTCATCTGCTCCTTTCTGTGACACTGTAGTCCATAATTAGTGGGATAGAGCACCAGAATTCTGCAAGAGAAATGAGCTGATCAGAAATGCACTTTTTGAATGTATGGATGGGACTCACATTTGTTTGTACCTCTTGCTGAATCAGGTATAATTTTCAAAGGCAAAGAGATGTCAGTGTATGAAAAATGATTTGGTTTTACTTCAAATGGAGATAAATTAATAGAAACCACCCCAGAGTGAACTGAAACCTTAAATGTAAGATAAAGAAGTTCTAAAGGTTTGCATATTAATCAAACTGTGATACTTTGTTCCTGACTGCTTGTGCTGCTGTCACTTGCCTGCACACAAAGTCGGTTTAAGGCCATTCTTAACAGAATATAACTTCCTCTCCTAATCCTTGCTAGAATCAAAGGTGCCATCAATCCTCATCTGAGTTTTGATGTTAATATAAACTCCTTTTTTTCCCCCTCCCCTCTCCTCTTGATATACAATTTTGTGTGGGGAACACTTTTCAATATTTTAAGCCTTTAATTTATTGTTGCAAAATGTAAAAAAATTTAAAAAAAATATCCAGCTTCTGTTTTTCTTCTAGGTAACTTGCAACTTATGAAAATGCTTTTCTCTTAGTATTCGGTCTAAGAGTCAGTTCAGTGGTGATCCTTCTCAAATTAGTAAAGGCATTATTAAGCTCTCCAGGAAGATGATCTGTGTGAGGATAGCAAGAACTATCATCCCTGCTTGAAGCTCAGCTGAATCCATCCCTAAAATTCTTTGAGATTGGTTTAGTTTTGCTGTTCTTCCTTTCTTTCTTTGTTCCTGTTTCTCCTGCAATAGCTCAGCCTGTTATTTTCTTTTTCCTTTCCTGACAGGAGGTCTAAGTGTTAAAATGCTTATTAACATAAGGCAAAGCTATGAATTCAAGTACACCCACATTCAAACTGGCAGTTTGCCATCTGGGCCCACCTCTGTGTGAATCCAATCACTGGTGCTGCTTTCAGACTATTTGGATTGAACACTGGGAACATCAAGACATTTTTCTCTTTATTGTGACTTCAGATGCATTTTGGAGAGTTCTGTACAAGTTTTTACTTTACTCATCTCTAATTTGTACAGCCACTGCTCTCTTCATCTTTCACATAGATGTAACTGCATTAATATTGCCATGTAGAGGTTTTAATTTGCTATAATGTGACTCAGCATGCATAAAATGAAGGTTATCAGAATTAGCTAAGTAGTTTTCATTTGATTAAGTACATAATGATTTATTTGGTGAACTTGCTGTTTTGCTTCTTTCCTGGCAACTCTGCTTCTGTTTAATTTGCTGGTGGTTTGTT
>VXBC01005202.1:0-16486 GCA_013399945.1 Ploceus nigricollis | reverse complement strand
TTTTTTTTTTTAAAGGATGGGATAAAGGAAAATTCTGAATGATTACTGACTGTAGTACCTTAAATGAAAAGAGAAATAAGGTGTGATAGAAATGTGGTGCTGCTTAAAGATGCTGTGCAGGCACTGGATGGAATATTTTAAGATTTGTTTTCATCTAACATGATTTAGGTTGAAGGCTGGATTCAAGAGATAAAATGACATCGAGAGCTAGGTTATGCTGTTCCTATGAGCCTTGCATGCAAATAATGATGTAGACTTCACTATATGAATGATAGCAAAGTTCTTGTAAATGCAAATTCTTTATAAGCAAAAGTTAGCCAAGATTTGCATTTAACTGGATGATGGTGAGCAAGGTTTGCAGAAGATTAGCAGCGAGCAATACAACTTCATTGTAGGGAGGAAACGAAATATTGTTGTGTTACTATCTTATGTGCTCACTGAATTAATTTATAGGTCTCTTTTAATAATTCTTCCTCTAATCACTGCAGAAAAAATTGTGATAACAGGGTAGAGAACGAAGTATGCTCAGAACCTAAAGGCTGGATGAGCTGGTGGATAACTTGGATCCAGGGTAGTAAGCAAAGCAGGTGTAATGGTGAATAAAATTGGTGATGGCCACTCTCTAGCACTAAGATCAAAAGGCACAGAGCAGCACATATTTTCTTTTCCCTCTCTTTTGCCCAGTAATGTGGTCTGGTCTATGATGTTTGTTAGGAATATCTCCTGGCTGTGCTCAGCTGAGGGAAGGGGGTGCTGAAGTGCACCAGGGAAGATGCCACCAAGATGTCTTGGTGATGCTTAAACTTGGTTAATCACTGCTGTGATCTTGAAGGCATCTTGTTTCTCTGCCTCTAAATTGCCTGCAGTTAAATACTGTTGTCCCTGTTTTTGTCCCTTGTACACTTTGGGCATGGCCTGTGCCTTGTCTGCTTATCTGGGGTATTTATAGGTACAGTTTTCAGTTGAACAATCTGTTGGTACACTTTTATGAAGCTGGTTCTTTTTATGGAGGAAATTAATGATGCAATCTCAGGTCTTGCTAAAGGCACATAGTGTTGGAAGAACCTGGCCCACATCTTTAACAACCTTGGTGTGAGGATGGGGGACTGACATCTGGAGCAGCTGCTTACCAGGCTTAATGAGCTCAGCTGTCTGAGCCTCTCCTGGCAGGACAGGGGTTGCAGAGTCAGGTCATCTGCAAATGATTAATGCCGGGTTTCCTACAAACCTTCAGATTTCAAGGGGTGAGATGTGTGTTGGACAAAACACATGTTTTGTCATGGGCTGGACTGCTCAAGGAGCCGGGTTCTGCCTCAGGTCTGCCCCATCCTTCAGCTTGTGTGTGGGATGCTGGTGGAGAAGCAGTGTCTTGGAAGACAATGAAAAGGATATGAGCATATTTTTCATGTGTTGTTGGTAATTGGAAGCAAATATTCAGGCTTTCCAGCAAGACTGTTTAATGGTAAGACTAACAAGCAGAATGGTGTTGCAGGACATTTGGGACTCATTAGTGCTCTGAACTTGAAGATGTGTTACCTTTCCAGCTGATGCCTAGTTTCCTAGTCATCTATAAAAAAAACCCCATGTTTTATAGTCAACAACATGGTATTGACAATGCAAAAAAAAAAAAAATCCATTGTAGATGGTTACAAAATTCAGTAACAAATACCCTCATCAAAATGATCCTGCTAGAAAAAAATCAGAACAGAGGACTCAACTGAATGTTTTTGCTCACAGTTACATAAAACCCCTGTGGTGAGATGGAGTTAAGGCTGACATGCTTGTAGCTATTTAAGAGCAAAAAATTCTCGGTGAGGAATATTACTTATCCCCCATACAAGTACTACATATAAAAAAATAATTTTCTGTCAAAGGAAATCTTAACACTTCAAAGTGTGGAAATACAATATTAAAGGATCCAAGTAACATTAAAGTAACAGTGCAGCTCAGTAAGAAATGTAAAAATAATTTGTGTTTGTGGTATCAAATGAGATAAAAAATACGAATTTTTTTTATTCCTTCTCTGTTTTCATTAGGATGAAGTGTTTGATTTAAGGAAAGTTGCTCCATTCATGAGCAGTGAGTGAGCATGGCTCACTTTAAATCATGTGTAGCTATGTTTGAGTTAGAGCTCAATGTGTGTTTGATATGCTTATTTGTACTGCTTTATTTCATTTGTACTTGATAGTTTTGTGCATTCCCCCCCCGTAAGAAAAAATGTTCATTATTTATTGTGTAATATCAAAATCAGAGGGACTAAGTGGATCAGGCAATTGGTGCAGCTACATGAAAACATTTCATAGATGGTTTGATAGTATGCTAAATGCCAAAAAGTGTTCCAGTGCCTAATTCCTCAGCTAATAAGAAACTTTGCAGCCTTGAGTGGGCAGCCACAACTTGCCTGAGAAGAAAAGCCAGTTACCTGTAGCAAACCTACTGTGTCAGTGCCAGCAGAGGTGGTTGCAACCTTGTGCATTCCACCAGCTTGCAGGAGGGATAGCCTTGATCAACATTTCTTAATCAAAAGACTGGCTAAATTTTCTGAGAAGTTCAAATGCATCTGGGACTGGCTTGTGCAATACTGCCATGGTGGATTTGCATTCTCAATACAAGAAAAAATAGCTTTTCTGTGTGATAATTATTTTCTGTTTAATTTTCCCTCCCCTGTCCATCACCCTGTTTCGTGTGCTTGCCCATGAGCATTGGGAAGTGCAGGTGCTTTCTGTCCATTATTTGCTAAGGTTCCTTGTGTCATACAGCCCCTCAGGTGTGTCCTGGGCTGAAAGGCATGGAAAGTCCCTTCCAGTCTGCATAACTCTGTACTCAGGGATATCCTGCATGATATTTCATTAATTTTGATGATGGGGAAAGTTAGAAATCTCTGTTGTTCTTTTGGCATAGAAAAAGGCCAACACATTCTAAATTTTTTTAAGGTGAATTGAAGTGGAGTCATTAAGCTCAATTTAAGTAATGGTTTTGTTTGTTCAGTCTCAGAGCAAGTAAGTGATGTCTTTCCCAACATGTGTGTTTTAATTTTCACACCCAAAAATATTCAGATCCCTGCTAAAATGGGGAGGAAGGAAGATAATGCACAGTTTCCTTAGTTTGTGTGGGTTTTGTATAGGCTATGAGAAATAGAAATACCAGCACGTTCATAATATTTTTTCAGGACAAGAAGTTGAGTTAGATCTAGAAAAATTGCTTACTTTCCCAGAGGAGAACTATGCTGCTGCACAATTTTGTTCCCCACCAACTCAACCTGAATGTGTTGAGTTTCAGTGTGGAGCTACCTCAATTTATTAAATCCCCTGAGGCCTGTGTTTAAACAAAAGTGGACAGAAATGGCAGGTGAGAATTTCCCTAAACTGAGAAATAATTGACTAATTTGTGGGAGAGGACAACTATAATTTTACAAAGAATGAGACTTTCTAGTATTTATTAAGATATTATTATTATTAAGATATCAGAAAGTCACTGCACTCTCTTATGTTTTGAGACTTGTAACAATATTGCAAACTCCTGCATTGGGCACTGAGAAAATGATAACATTGGCTTAGGTTTTAAGGGAGTGCTCAAAATTTTAAGATTGTTTTCCAGTTTTGGACTGCTTAATGGTTAACTCCTTTTTCTAAAGCCACCAATGCTGAAAGGACTCTTAAAACAAACTGGAACTTGAGAATCTCTCAGGAACTTGAACTTGAAGAAAAATAACAGAGGTCACAAGTTAGCAGCATTTTATCACATTGCAAGTATTTCATCATGCAGCACCAAAACAATTTGGTAAGGAAATAACATAACACTATCTGAAATGCAGAGTGAGGTGTAAGTGAGTTAGACTACCTAGACTCTAAAAATAATGGAAAAGAAACAACCTCCCCCAATTTACCTGACAAAGGCTGCTTCAAGCTTCCCCACCCTTCAATTTATTGTAGCATACACCATTCAAAATTTCAATTACAGCATGTATGTCAAAGAAAAGCCTCTGCAGATAAAACAACTAATTTAAATATTTTTCTGCATTTAATATATGATTAGTTTGTTGCATAAAAGCAATTAAAGATACTGTGTTAATGTGTGGTATGGAGGAAGAGATGAAAATGGATGCATTCCAGGAAGGGGAAAAGTTTTTTAAATTGTAAATGCCAGGCTAATTTGTTTCACTCTGAGCCATTGTTGTTGTGCTACTGGGCTGTTGTGCAGTCTTGTCAGCTGTTTGCCTGAATATAAATAACTGTAATTTTCACACTTGTCTCTTCCAACAGTTTGTAAAAGCAGTTGGTTACAACATCAAATTAAATTGATATCTGCTGAGCAGGTTTTAATACAAAAAGTTCTAAACAGTTTTTTTTTCCCCAATCTTTTATAAAAAATCCACAAATGGAATCAGAGGCACCCAGCAGTCCTGTTTTCAAGCATGCTGTAGTTCTTTGTCAGGGAGCTTTATTAGTGCTTTTTTCTTCAGCTCACTTCCATGCAAAGCCCCTGTTGCAGTGTCAGGGTTGTGTGGGGGGCCAACCCTCCAGGCTGCCTGTGCAGGTGCCTCAGCAGCTGCAGAGGGAGGCAATGTGGTGTGGGAGCATTTCCCTCCAAAAATGATCTCCCACCCTGGATTGATTCCTGTCAGAGGTGAAACCAAGGATGTAGCTTTCCATAAATAAGCAAGTTTCTTTACATATTCTAATATATTTTTCAAAGCCTTGCTTTGAACCCCTTTTCTAGGGCTGAAGGGAGTGTAGAGCTAGAAGAAATATACTGGTGAGACCAAGGTGCTGTCTGGTGTAGCATCCCCCCTTGGCCTGTGCTTACAAGTGAATATTTACAGCAGACTATGGCAGCCTCCAGCAGTGTGTGTTCTCCCCAAGCCTGTGGACTGGGGTGTGTTATGTAGGATTTGTAACTGAGCAAAGACACTTGCAGGGGTGTCACTTCTTCAGTCCACTACACTTTTCTTATCCCTATGCAATTTTCAAAGTGATGATTTCTAATACTATGGAAATATGCAAAGTTTTAGTTAGGCTTTCTTTAAGCCTTTCTTGTACCTCCCAGGGAGGAAGAGTCCTGGGGAGTGCTTTGCTCCTTGGCTCTGTTTTCAAGGGCAGGTGTAGCTTGTGTGTGTGTGGCAAATGGCAGGACCCTGGCCTTGGCCAGTGCTGTGAAACCTTACGTGGGTATAGGCACCTCTTAACGG
Source organism: Ploceus nigricollis (assembly GCA_013399945.1). Taxonomy (NCBI): domain Eukaryota; kingdom Metazoa; phylum Chordata; class Aves; order Passeriformes; family Ploceidae; genus Ploceus; species Ploceus nigricollis. The sequence goes on along the minus strand of VXBC01005202.1, from coordinate 11,298 downwards.
CTCTCTTGGACTTCCCTTGGAAATGTTTTGGTCAGACTGGTCATTAAATTGTTAAGGTTGGCAAAGATCTCTAAGATGGTTGAGTCCAGCTGTTAACCCAGCAGTGCCACATTCACCACTAAACCATATCCCCACGTGCCACACCCACACATGCTTTAAATATCTCCAGGGATGGTGATTCTGCCACTTCCCTGGGCAGCCTGTTCCAATGCCAGTCCTCAAGGCTTGCTTCCCCACCTTGGGTACAGGAAGACCTGTAGGACCAGGTACAGTGTAACTCTTTAACTGGTGATAGAGGCAGAAAGCTCTACCAAGGTTTCTGTGCTCTAGTGTTTCAGGGACTTCTGGATTCATTAATCTGCTGACCAGACTAGCAAGACATCTCCTACAAGGTTCAAAATTATCTCTATTTTGGGACCTACAGCTACTTTTTGTATTCATATGACTGGTGAGAGACTGGTAATTGGACTCCCAAGGAAAGGATTTTTGGCATGTAGCAAGGAAGAGCAGGTATCATTGTATCAGATGTCTGGAAATTTTCAGAGTAATGGATTGAATTTTTCAAAGTAGAAAGTACTATTATTTGGTGCATGGGTACAATGGCAGAAAAATCTTTAACAACAGTTTATGCAACCTCTTTCTTACTCTGAACCAGACACAATTTCAGAAAAAAAACCTGTTGTGCCTGCTTTTGTCTCAATTATTTGTGGACCTAAGCAGATTTATGCACTTGAAAAGCAGCAGCAATATGACCCTTTAATTATTGATTGTAAAAATAGCTGGAAAATCCATCTGTCTAGGTACCAGCAGTGCATGAACATGATAAAAATCCTTGGAAAGGTGTGGCTTGCCTCTCCCCTTCCAGTGAATTGGCACCTCTGTCAGTGTGCAGCTGGGTAACACGAGCTGCCCATGGAAACTGAAAGTGGGGAAAACAAAACCCCCACAGAAAAGCAGCAGCCTCTGTTGCTCCCTGAGCTGTTATGTGCAGGACCCTGGAGCTCCCTGGAAGGGAGGAAGTCCCCCTGGCACTAGCAGGAGCTGTGCTGGCATTAGCTGAAAATGAGTGTTTTTCTCTGTACAAATGGGAACTTCCTCTTACAGCTCTGAGCTCTGTTTCAGCCCTGTGCTCTCAGGAGAGCTGCTGCAGTTGCAGGTATGAGTTACTCAGGCAGGATTTGGCTCATGGGAGAATAGCAGATTTTCTTGTGTATGGCTGATCTTAAGTCACTTAAAAGGACTAAAGTAGGAGGCTGTTGGCTGCTGCTGGCTTTTTGCCTCTGTATTTGTAGGTTTTCTAAAATCTGTAGGTATTGGTTGGACCTGAAAAGGTTATCACGAGAAGAACTGAGCAGTCTGGTCTCCCTGCTGCAGTGCTTTTGGTGACAGCGTCTAATCCTAAGGAAATAAGGGTGTTTACTTTAAAATGAAAAAAAGAAAGGGGGGGGATTTATAGTCTGTTAAAACATTAATAATTTGTCTGTGAAGATTTTCTTCATTTGACATGAATGTCAAAAACCTGGTTTGCTGTAATATGGAAAAATTTGTCTTCTCTTTATTATCCCCTTTATTGTTGTCCTTCTTGTTCTACAGGTTACAGAAAAATGTTTTGGCTGTTCTTTCTTCTGAAGTCTCTGTTTCTGTTTATTTTCATGCCTTATTACTGTTCCTTTGACATTATTGGGTTTTTGACTATCTCATGTTGTCTTTTTGAGAAACTTTGCAGTTTTCTAATTGCTCCTCAGACCTCAGTTTGATGCCCAAAATGGTTTTTAATGGTTTAGTGTAAGGTCACCATGCAGAGGCTTGCAAAGGCTATTTTGAAAAGTGTCCTCAAACAGCTTCTACTAGTCCTGGAAAGAGATGGGGTAAAAGTAGACTGTCATCTCTTGGATCTGTGTGGCTGCTGACCTTTGAGGATATATTCTGTGGGCCACAGGTCTTGGCTTTTCCCAGCTCAGGATAGCAGGACAGAGGCTCTTTAAATGAATCACAGATGTACTGTCCTAGATATGCTTTGTCTTGAAGAACCCACTGGTTTTAATGAAGTGTCTTTCATACATGAGTGCTTGTCCAACACTTTCTTTAAAACAGAAGTGTGGTGTGTTTGCCAGAAATGAAAAGACCTTATAGAAGTGTGAGTTAAATCAGTGAAAATCAAAATGAAACAAAACCACCCCTGCTGCCACATGCCCCCAGCCAGGGAATAATTAGCATTGACTCCATGGTTGCAGAAGGCTGATCAATTGCTTTGTTATATCATCTCATCCTATATTAAACTATCCTTATTAAGAAACTCAGTAACCCTTCCAGCCAGTCTGATACAGCTTTGACCTAACTGGTCAATCAATCCAAACACCATCCAGTGTCCAATTAAGAAATCACCCTTTGGTAAACAAATCTCCATGACACATTCCACATGTGCACAACAGCAGGTGCAACAAGTGGAGATAAGAATTGTTTCTCATGATTTTCTCTGATTTTCTCACAGCCTTCCCTGGGAAAATGCCTGGGAAAGTCTGTGCCTGCTCTCTGTGGCCAGAGAGCTGCTGCCACACACCCCAAAATAGTAGTAATAAAATAGTAGTAATAATAATAGTAATAATAGTACGCAAAACCTAGAAAATCAAATCCCGCTCATCTCATGACACTGCCACTGTTGTTCCTATAGAGCCTGTGCTGGAGTTGCTCTCAAGAGTCCTTTCAAACCCTGCCCAGTGCTCTGGGCTCCTGGGTTCAGAGACCTGGCATTTCTTCTGTAACTGTTGTCACAGAGTCCCTTCAGTAGGGCTGCCTTGAGCTGTTTTCCTCTGTGTTGTAAACTGATCCCTGCAGAGGTGAGCTCATGTGTCTGTGCAGTAATAATGAGATACTCCTGTGCTCTTGCACAGAGCTGTTCATGGGTGTAGTTCAAAGCACACCTTGAGGGAGATCAGGTGCTGGCTTAGCTTTGTACACATGATGTGAAGTTTTTGGACTAGCTCAAGGTCACCTAATGGGCCAGCAGCAGATGTAGGAGCAGAACCTGCACCTCCTTTATTCCTCTGGGCTCCATCTGTCATGTTGTGCTGCTGCAGCTTCTGTTAAACACAAATTACAAGCAGCTCCATAACTCTTGATCATGGCTGGATTTTCAACATCCTCTTGTGCTGCAAAGTCAAGGATTGGCACTGCTGGAAGAGAGTAACAGGCATATTTGTATAACTTTTTTTTTTTTGAAGATGGTCTTTGCAAGGTGATATTGCTGTCTGTAAAGTAGGAATTTGTTTACTTGGAGGAATAGGATGAGATCCCCAAGAGCATGAATCATGCTAATGCTGTGTCAGCTATGAGGCCCCAGAATAATTAATTGCAGTTTACAGCTGGACCTGTGGCTCATGTCATGATGGTGATGCTCAGTCCTCGTTTGCTGCAGGTCAGTCTCAAGGCACAGAGCCCCATGTGAGGAGTGAAGCATGGTGCAGTCCAGGGATGCTGCCCTGTACTGCTCTGGTGAATGGACTTGTGGTGCAGGGAGCCTTTGGGCTCCAGCAGATGTGCCCTCATTCCCATTTTCAGCCCCAACATGTCACTATTCCAGCAGGGACAGGTGGGGCCCTGGGAGTCTGATGGTGGCTGCTGCAGCTCCTGCAGTGTGGGCTCTGCCCACACTTGCTGTGTGTCAGGGAAGGTGGAGACACAAAAGGTGAGGGCAGAGGCTGCAAGTGTTGCTGTCACCAAGTCTCCCTTGCTGCAGGGAAGGGAGATTCAAGAGGTAGGTTAATCAGATGGTACTGGGAAGTCCCATCCTGCAAGGAATTCAGGAAGGTTCTAATGGTGCTAGATAATTGCATGAAATCACATTGTTATAGCTTAGCTTCATGCACTGAGGTACCTCTGAGGTGCTTTCCTGCCTTGTAAAGCTTTACAAAACTTCTGTTCTTGAAAGTGTTTGCTTTGTGTCTTTGTCCTTTCCAGTCGTGCACATCCTGTGAGCTGGACTGCTGCTGTCCCTGAGCTGTGCACATCAAGTTCTGCACTGCTCCTTGGTACTGACAAAGTTATTGTTTCTGGGGAAAAAAATATTAAATGTATGTTCACTCTGGAAAGAATAAGCAGAGATAGCAGTATTTAGCAATGTGCATTTGTAACCCATCTCTGAATTAACCGTTCAACCATAACCATTTAACCATTCACTTATTGTATCAGGTCACTTGTAAGAATGGTTGCTTTGTTCTATGATTTTCAGTGGCAGAGTACATGAAATTTCACAACCTGTTCTTATTTAGTTGTAAGTTACATTTAATTCAAAGTTTCCTGGGTATTGACTGAATTGCTTTTTACTAATACAATGACATCCCCTTATAAATCAAAATTTATGGCCTTGACTCATGCTCTTTATATTTTTTGTCCATCTAAACAGCCCACAACTACTGCTGAATAAGTATTTGAATGTTCTGCCTGTCAAATGTGCCCCATCACAAAATATTGTTTAACAAAGCAAGTTTTCCAATGTCTTTCAATTTTTAGTAAAAATATATAACTCTAGGAAGTATTACAGGCATTCTTCCTCTCCCAACCTATAATTCCATCCAGTTAAATTTTGAGCATGAACAGTAAATTATTGTAACAGAGAAAAGCAATGTGAATTGGGACATGTTTATGGCACTTGGAACCCAATACTTGCCTTTGAATCTGGTCCAGGGTAGTGATGATATGGTTGTACACAGTGGTTGAGATGGGAATGTTGGGTACTTCTGTGAAAATCTTGAAGTTTTGGTTTATTCTGTCTGTGGTAAATGGCACAGTTCACCCAGCCTGTCCCCAGTACCAGCTCTGTATAAAACACCAGCATGTTTCTGCAGCACCACTTTTAGTGATGTTCTTGGTAGACTAGAGATGCAGGACTTGCATGTTGAGAGAACTGCTTGTTCACTGATTTCATTAAAATGAAAGAAATAATGTCCTGGAAGCTTTTTGATTGTCTTAGCTTTTGCTACAACTTGTTATGAGCCCTGAATTTTGAGTGTAATTTAACTTGACAGTATGTGTCTAACTTCTCCCTTTCCATAGCTGTCAAAAAGCCCTTTATTTATTAGTGCCTACAATGTAGCTATATCTGCACTTTAGATTTAAAACATGATCTTTAAAACTGGCAACTAATATAGCACTGGGTGTCAGAAGCACATCCATCATGTCAGAGGGCTGTTTAGGAAGATAAAAATGATGAGATGTTGTTTTTGCAATATTTACGTGTCTCCTCTCTCATACCTCACTCCTGTGAAATCCGTTGCTGTTTAGAGTCTGTAGAGCTCTGCTTCCTGCAGGTGCAAATGACTGCTGTGTTCAAATGGCTTTGCAGTGCTGAGCACATCAAGGACATGGCTCTTCTATAAAAGGAAACTTTGGAGGTTTTTTTCTTGACAAGAGTCATGAGTTTTTTGGATATTAAAAAGTGTGAAAGCATTTAAAAGTCAAACAAAAGTCCTTAAACAACATGAATTCCTTTCTCAAATCTGTTTTTATTTAAATCTTGGACTAGGATTTCTTATTTCTCTGATGTATCTCATCACTTTATTAAGGATATCTGTAAATCTCTTTTCTCACCATGTGACACCTAAGCCCAGGGTAGGATTTTTCCCCTTTACTGTGAACATGAACTTTTTATTCAGAGCAGCCATCTGATGAGTCATTCTTTCATTTTTCCAGTGGAAATAAATTGTCTTTTTCTGACATATTTCCTTCTCCCAAGATCTGGAATGAAATGGATAATAATGTTCTTTTTCTGTCACAGAGCTGTAGTTCTTAAAGGGAAGTTCTCTTGGAGAGGGATGAATTACCTGTAATGATTTTGTTTACTTGTCCTGTAATGTAGCAATAGCTGTTCTTACTGAAGGTCTTTTAAGAACCTGATAGCTGTATTTTTCTTCCCATCAAAGACCAAGCCCAGATACCATCAAAGTCAGTGGGAAACTACTGACTTTTTCAGGCTTGCATTAGAGCTATGGGAACTGCAGAACACTTCAAGGCAGAGCTTATATCCAAACACCCTTCTTCAGAGCATCTTTAATGTTTTTCCTCTGTTAGCAGAGGAGCAGCATTATGGATAACCTTGGACAGGCCTATTTCTTTAGATGGGAGTTGCACTCCAGTTTAGTGTCAGAGCACAACTCATTCTCACATAGGAGGCCTTTCTTGGAAGCAAGGAGAGCTGGTGATTATGCAATGCTCTCTCTCCAGACACTGGTTGCACTCCCAGCAAGCTGGACCTGAATGCTTTCATGCTAGGAAGGGTTTAGTGGTTTCTGCTGCATCTGACTTCATTGCTCTGGCTTTCCTGTGAGCATGGTGCATGCATGCAAGGCTTTGCAGCACCAAGCACTGGCACCAGCCCCTAAATACAATTCCAGATAGTGCCTTACAACTCTCAGATGAATTTATGAAGCTTACAGAGTGCACTCTCTCATCTTTGGGTGCTGAGGACAATTTCTGAGCTGGTTACTGTAAATGGGTTCCTGTACCTTGGTTTGACAATCCAAGCTGGCCTGGGGTACACTAACAAATATAGAGGTGATGCTTACAAACCCCAAATTTTAGTGGAATAAAGGTTAAAAAAAGTGTTAAAATAACAAGGCACGTTATTAGAAGAGGAAGGCCTTACCTTTGCTCTCTTTGCATCTCATTTTCTGAGAGTGGTTAACAGCTGTCCCTAGGCTGCAATAGCTGGCATCTCCTGTGGCATTCTGCAGAGGAGGATGACCCTGGTGAAGGAGGTTACTGGGACAGCGCTGGCCACCTCTCCCTTTCCTCATCTCTATCCCCACTTTGTGCCCATGGCTGGGTGTAACCCAGATCTCCAGTACTGTCTATCCTTGCTCCCCTGATTTTTAGAAATTCCTGATTGAATCACAATATAAATTAAAAGCATTGAAACATTCCTGGCTTCAGTTCAGTAGCTGTTCTGTGTGTCTTCCTGAATATTTAAAACAGAGCAATTTGGCTTTGCACATTGAAAGCTAAAAGAAATATGGTGTAAATGTTGGTAAAATATATAAACCTTAGTTTGCTATGATGCACACTCTAAAAAAAACCGACAAACCAACCTGATATAAGCATATATTACACTTGGAAAACCCTTCTGAGATAAGCATCACATTAAATGTCTGTGTGTTTTGTTAATGACCAGCTTCCACAGAAGAGCAAAAGCATAAACAAGCACAAGGCTCTACTTTGGAAACTCTGAGATTCACAGCTATACACAGAATACATAATATGGGGAGAGGAAGAGGAGGTCTAACTTCAACCTTAAGCAAATGGAAGCCATTTGTTCCATCTGATGGCAGATGTGTTTTTCCAGACATGAGGATAAAGACTGACATAAATATCTCACCCTTTTAAAAGAGAAATTAAACTGTCTTTTCAGCGTTCATTTTTTCTTCTTTTTGGTAGTATCACCCATACTACAGGGAAGGTAGCTGGAAAATGTCTGTTCTCCTTTTTTCACTCTGCTGAAGTTTTAAATGGCTGAAATTGAAACTTCTTACTGTCACTGCAAAAAGACAAGGTTGGTAGGACAGTGGGCTGTCCCTCAGCAGTTAATGGCTGAGTGCCAGGTGACATTAGGGCTAGGGACTGTTTCATAATCACCTTTGTAGATATCTAATATTTCTTGTTCTTTTTGTATTTCTTATTTTTGCCAAAATACAAGCTGTGTGGTAGGTAGCAGAACTACAACATGTATGCATACCTAATCTGATTCTTTTAGAGAAACTGCCTGGTTACCAATGGAAACTGAAGCAAAATGCAGGTTGGTAACAGCTTAAGCACTTAGCTTAACTTAAAACTCTGCAATTAAGGTCACATATGCATCTGTGTCTCTCTTCAGGTATCCTAGCATCCTGATGACCTCTGGATATAAGAAAAGCCCTGCCAACTGGGACAAACCTAATGATTTGAATAGAAAAATATCTCAAAGCCCCCTCTTGTTTCTTTTAAAGTGAGGAAGGAAAATCTTCTAAAAACTCTGTCTACTTGACAGAATATGAATGCTGAAATGTCTGTGTGTTAATCTTGCTTAACCAGCCTGTGTCCTGTATAAATCTGAATTAATCCATGGAAACAATTCCACACAACAGCAGTTTAAATGGCTTAGAAGTTTTGTGTGAGTTTTTGGATTTGTGAGAAAATTAAAGTTCATGCCATTGGTGTTTTTTCAGCGCTGCTAAGCATCCTTTATCTAAAACTGCTCTGAAACAGGTTTTCTATAAATTTTTGCTCCTTGAGTATGTGATTTTAGAGGATACATTTTGAGCATTTTTATCTTGAAAGACTGTGTAAGAACATCTAATTTCTTTGTAAATTAAGCTGTTTATTCAGTTTTTCATCCAGATAAGCATGCCTGGAATTCTTCTGATCATTCCCAGGTTCCAGGTGGTTCCCTTCATTGCATGTTTCTGTAATACAGAGATGTAAAGATACAGCCTTAATTACCTTTCTAATAGCACATGATGATTTTTAGTTGGTTGATATCAATCACTTAATCTGTCTGATAATACCATTTTGTCATTAACATTTTGTTCTTTAAAGACAAATGTTCTGATGTGTCTGTACATAACAGGGGAAACATTTTCCTTTGTTTTAGTTTGGTAGCAGGGATTTGTCCAGTTAACTTTTGTGAGTACCTTGTAACTTGCCCTGTATTCTGGTGGATCTAGCCCTTGCCATTATAGGAGTTGGCAGCAGAAACCATGGGATATGTGGGCAGGTGGATGAATTAAGGGAGAACTTTAAGAATGAGCTTTTAAAGGTAAACTGCTTTCAAGGAGAATTTAATTAAAGCATTTATTTTCAACACCGTGCCTGGAAACCCATTTGTTTTGATCTGTGGTACCTTATTTAGATTAACAGTTACCCTAAACCCATAATAACCATTATAAAAGTATGTAATCATTCCCATCCTAAGAGTTTGGGAGTAATTGGATTTTTTCTGGGCTCCTGTTAGTAAAGTGCTCACCTATAAACAGCTGGGACCAGGGCTCTAAACTGGGGCTCAGCTGATGTGGTGGAACCCTGGTTCCCTGTGCCCGTGGGAGTGAGCTGGGCTTTGCAGATGGATTGGCTGTTGCTGCCCAGTCAATGATTTTCTCTTTCCAGCTCTTCCCTGTATTTGTACTGTGGTAAAAGAAGTGCATAGAAGAAAAAACCTGCAATCATGTTATAGCAAGGGGAGCCTGGGATTTTGAATGCTCTGTGTTTCTTCTCACTGCACAAACAGGAAGGCTGGTAATATGCACCTCAAATACCAAGTATTGGTGGTACTAGAAAGCCTTTTTTGATCATAAACCTCTAAAGGGAGATGATGATCCAATTGCTGATACAACTGATTATATCAGTATGAATGGAACTGCCAAGATACAATTAAAGAAATGCCTTGTATTCTTTGTCTTTCCAGCCAAGATACAATTGTTCATGTCACTATCACACTTTTTATTTTTTTTTTTTTGCTGATAGTTGACCTGATATACTATTTAGAAAACATATACTTATTCTCTCAGGACTGATTTATGGCATGATAACATTTAATTTGTTACTTTTCTTCAGAAGTCCAGTAACTTTAGATGTTGAATGTTTTAATAAAATATTGAAATTGCTAATTATGAAGAAAAATGTGTATTTTAGACTGAAATATTTTAAATAAAACCAGCTTCTCTTAATAATTTTTGGGGGATGGGAGAATCCCTTGAATTGGTAAATGCTGGTCATTAGTTCACCAGTTTCCAGTCAGGATTTGCTCATCTCCAGAGCATCAAATGGCCCTCCTCATAAGTTGGGGCATTTATGCATGCATAAATGATTAGGCAGATGTCAAGTCCCCTGCTGTGCAGCAGAGCTGATGTTTACTGAGATCACTTCTTTTGTTGGGGTGCTCCAGGAACAGCCATCGTTGGACACATGGAGCGTCTGCTGAGGGATGCTGGCACCCAAGGGGATGGGGAGAATCTAAAATCAGCCACCCAGAGGGATGGCTCAGGGGAGTTTGAGACAGGACCTGCTTGGAGGTGCTCCTTGAAGGGCAAGAGGCAGCAAGTGTTTGGGGTAGAGCCCTCCCAAGGACCATCCCAATCTGAATTATTTCAACCTGGTTCTCCTTTCAGTAGTTATAAAGCTCTGCTGCTCCTATCTGTGAGTTTGCATCCAGTTGATAATGTCTGGACCCTGCTACCTAGTCACCCTGAACTTCTGTGGATGAAAATTCCCTATTTTTCAGCCTTCCTGTTATAACTTGTGCATTCTGTCTTCATGCAGCCAAGTACTACTGGAAGTATTGGTAATCCGTAAGGATTTATTCAAAGCTGTTCTCTCTGAGGCCTGGATGAAATTTTCCCATAATTTACCAAGCTGAATACATAATAAGCACTTGTATCACTTACTGAATTCCTAGTGATATGTGTTTCCCAGTGGACTGGTGGATATTGTTGCAAATCATCTTCCTTTATGAATATCTATGTATCAACTGACACTTTTGGTTTTGCTGGTTTTGTTTAAGAGCATTGCACAGATAATGGCATTTGGCCCAAAGGAGAGATGCCTCAAAGAGTAATGGGGATTTCTTTAATGAGGTTTGTTATTATTTGTAATGCACTGACCTGGTCATGAATCAGGCTTTTATTGTGTACTATAAAACCCACAGGGCAAGAGAAGTCTTAGTTTTAAACTAATTCCAGCCAAAGCATAGGTTAAATGTTAACAGAGCTGAATATCAAAAGAACAAAGCATATTAACAAAAAAACTTTTGGGGATAGGAAGGAAAACAATTATTCCTGATTTAATTAATGAAGGAAAGAAATCAGCTGTTCTGGAATTGTGGATATTTGTGAGCTGTTTCTCTCTTGTACAGAATGCACATTTGACCTTTCGATAGAATACAGTATCTCATGGAAGAGAAAATGTCTCATTAAAAGTGAAAGTGACAGATAGCATCTATTAATCAATGGTATGGAAATTCTTTGGGCCTCAGCCTTCATGTTTAGATGTATCTCTTGGGAATCAATATTGTTTCCAAGTAAATAAAACAAAATCAATAGGAGACATGTACTTCATTTTGGTTGCAAATCATTAGTTTTCAGTGTTTCTTAACCTTAAGCTGCAAATAAAATCTTTAGAAAATTGTCTTTAAAAAATAAACAATACTCAGGAGACCTCAACATGTTAAGTCATTTGAGCTAGAGCACCTTGCAAACATCTAAGAGCTACTCCTGTGGTCACTCTTATTGGAAATAGGCTGTGTGCTGATTCTGGATAGAGTTAGTTTTCTTCACA
>VXBC01005194.1:12902-25013 GCA_013399945.1 Ploceus nigricollis | reverse complement strand
GACAGAAATAAAAATGGTTTTCTCTTTTCCTTCCCTCTCTGCTCCTCTATGAAAGTCTCCCGAGGGAGCAGAAAATGTGCTTGCCACAGGGATGAGTGTGCCAGGAGTGGGTGTGCAAGGGATTGGCACCTGGGCAAGGCATGGGCAGCAGTGCGAGGCGTGGGTGTTGCGGGGGTGGGCAGCTGGGCGAGGATGGGGTGTGCCAGGGATGCGTGGTCGTGCAAGGATCAGGGTGTGCAAGGGGTGGGCGTGCCACATCTGGGCAGCTGTGCAAGAATCAAGCAGTCGTGAAAGGGCTGGATGTGGCAGGGGTGGGCAGCTGGGCAAGGGGGAGGTTTGCCACATCGGGACAGTCGTGCAGAGGTTGGATGTGGGAAGGGACAGGCGTCGCACACTCGTGTGCACACCCACACCGCTGTGAGCAATGCAGGGACACCGAGCAGCCCGGGGAGGAAGCAGTTAATGCCCTAAATGTCACCCTTTTGGCCGGCAGCGTTTTTCCAGGTCTGTCGATGTCACTGTCATCGTCATCCTGGAGGTAATTCCAGCACCCGAGAACAGGAAGGTTCCCCTGCTGAGCATGTGTGTGTCACACTGCTGAGCCACCCCGTGGGGACAGAGGCAGGAGGACACTTGGCACTGGGCTCTCATCTCAAAAGCCACTGTCCCTGGGGGTTTAAGCTCAGCCCCACAGAGCTGTGCCCAGCTGGTGACATTTGGGTGCATGATGAGCAGCAGGATCCTCGGGTGCTCAGAGTGGGGTCATCGGTGTTTCTGACCCCCAGAATCTGTGGACAAACCAGTTCAGGAGCCACACAGGGGGAGAGTTAATGGGGATGAAGCTTTTGTCCTGGAATAGCTGGGGTGACAGAGTAGAGTGACACTGGGAGCTCAGTGAATTTATTCTCACCTCTGACTGTACCCTTGAGCATTTCCAGTCTTCCCAGCACTGTGCAAACTGTGTGCACTCTGCTTATTTTTGGGGTGAGAAAGAGAAAGATTTTTTTTTTATTTTTTAATGTTGAAAACATCTCAGCCCAGTTCCTGACCACATTTTTGCCAGAACAAAAGCGGCCTTGTGGAAAAGCACTGTTCAAACTTCTCACATCCACCCGTGCATGGGATGTGGGGCTCCCACTGTGGCTCTGCATCTTCACCCCTTGGGGTGGGGGCTGAAACTTGTTGGAGTGGGTGTCACATCCATTCCAGCTTCCTCAAATCCATGGGATTCACCATTATCTGGGAATATCTCTGTTTCCTTCTCCCAGTGAAGTGGCACTGAGTCAGCCCCCAGTGGGTGCTGGGGGTCAGAAGCCCCATGGGCCACCACAGCCAGGCAGGGGCCAGAGCAATATTTCATTAAAGCCCCATCTAGAGGCCTTTCCTGGAGGAGAACTTGGGAGATAGGACCAGTGCCAGGGTCATGCTGAGAGTCCTTATCCTGCCATCCAAGCTCTTCCAGCTTGGGAAAAGGCAATGCAGGGTTGTAGGTGGAGGCCAGGACAAGCAATGTTATCACTGGGAGGCTTTTCCTGAGCATTTCTCTGGTGGAAAAAGCAGTTTAAGAGTCATTTTCCAAGAAGCTGGTGATCCCAGCACGTGGAAGGAAGCTCCAGTTCCTCCAGGCAGCCCCGAGGCAGAGCTGTGGATCATGGAAAGGCAGTGAGACCCTTGCTGTTACTCATTTTCTCTGCCCACAGCGAGGTGCCACATCTGGGGTGATGCCCTGGACGTGTGTGACTCTTTCCAAAGCCAGGCAGCACCAAAAATAGTCCCCACTTCTGCTTCCAGCCAGGGAAAAAGGGAAGCCCAAGCAGGCACTGACTCCTCCAGGGCTTTGCTGCTTGTCATGCCTGGGGGACCATGCATGCAGCATCTTCCTGGGACAGCTTTGTGGCTTTCAGGTCCTTCAGGAATCCCTCGGATGACATAAATCTCGGTGTTTTACTCAGAGCAGTGGCCTTGGGCGGTGTCCCCGCAGCCACAGACAGCAGAGGGCAGTGCCACATAGGCGCAGTGCCACGGCTCTGGAAGTGGGAATTTTTCTCTCCGGGATGGAAGGGACAGAGCAGAGCCAGGGGGAAGCAGCCAAGCACCCAAGGAGTTTGGTGGTGCAAGTGGCAATTCCAAAGGGTCATCACTGTTTTCTTTGGGATCAAAAGATGCCAGGTGCAAGGATAGTGCTGGACAAGGAGCCTCAGAGTTGTTGTCACCTCTGGTCTGGCACCAGCACAAGCCCTGTGTCCTCCCCCTAACCCCATTGTGCTGGAATGTGCTCCTGCAGGCAGAGCAGTGGTGGGAGTGACCTGTGAGGATGCAAGCCTGGCATCCTGCAAAGGCTCCCGACACCCCATTCCCAGTGTCCCTGTCCTGTGGGTGACATCTCAGCCAGCACGGCTGTGTCCACCCCAGCAGGCTCTTCCCAGGGGGACCTGGGGGGTGACCTCAAGTTTTCCTGCTCCATGACTCAGCTCTGGAGCAGGAGCCTGCCTGAGGCTTCCCCATCCCAGAGGAGCCCTCACTCCCATCCGTGTGTTTTCTGCAGGAATCCCAGCTCATCACTTCTCCAGGGCTTCCCTTCCCTCCCTAAAGCTTTGCTCCAGGTGTTTTTCTCTGCAGGTTCCACACACCATCCAACACTCCCTTTGGAGAGCTCGGGATTTTGCCCATGGATGTCTCTCTGCACAAACCCAACCTCTCCAGGGCAGCGCCTCCAGCTCAGCGGGGCCACTGACTCACAGGAGGGTGAGAGGCAAGGAAAATACCCGTGAGCTCATCCCGCTCATCCCTCTCTGCCAGTCCTGCATGGATTCCCCAGCAGATATTTGGCAGCGACTCCCAGGTTGGAGTAACCCAAGCACGGCAGGAGAGGCGGGGACCTCACCGGGCTGGGGCTGGGCCGGGTGTCCGAAGCCGTTCCCGGGATAGCTGAGAAGCCTTCGGCGGCGTTTCCTCCCGGCAGATCGCCTCCGAGAGGAGCCACTCACATTTCCCTTCCTCAGTTCCCTGAATTAGAAGAGGGCCTGGCATTTCTGTGCCCTCCGGAGGGAGGCTGAAATAACAGACAAGAGCCGGGAACGCCGCCCGCCCACGGGACAGAGTTTGTTCCACCCCTGCACCACCTCCTTTAATTTATATACGTGAATTAGGNAGTAGGACCCACGAGGGGTAATTTTAGATGATTGGCTTTAAGGCATTTTCAGCATGGTGTGGCTAAAGCTGATAGGCCAAGAAACACTTAAAATGTATTGTAATTAGGAAATAGTTGGCTTCTGATTGTGATGGCATGAATTATAACATCTGTATTGTCTCACCCTTCTCATGAGACTGAAAATGGAGTAAAAGTTTTTAAAATGCCTCTCAGTTGCCCCAGCTCCGGGTCAGAAAAGGGTTTAATCCAACACTCCTGCATTTCCAGTCACTCTTTTTTCACCATCATGTGGACTTCCAGGGTGTTTCCTCCCTTCAAGTGACCACACATGGGCTGGAAGCCACATTCCTCCTTCTTTTCCATCAGGAGTCACCCTGGGGACAGCTCTGAGCTCCAGGCACTGGTGCTATTATACCTCCATCCCTTCCTTGGGTTGATGCCTCAGGTTTTAGCTTTTATATTTTCAGATTCTGTGCTGCTTTAGTGTGTGGGTCTGAGCTTCATATTATGGGATGGTGAGCTCTGTGCACAGAGCAGGGAGACAAAACAATTCCTTCTCCAGCTGGGGACCAAGGACAAATGATCCAAATCTCAGCCCAAGAGCACAAACAACGTGGGCTGGAGAGAGAAAAACAAGCAGGATGGGACTGCATGGGCTAAAGCTGGAACTGGACAATGAACTCCAAGGTGCAAATGGAGCAGAACTGATCAAAGGGAGAGCCCCCGTGAGCGGCCGTGCATTTTGGGACCATTTTGGTTCATCTTGGGTGCAGCCCTGGCTGGGCTCTTGTGCTGCCCAAGGTGGATCCATGGAGGAAATCCTTTTAATAAATCCCTGCTTTATTCTTTAGCTCTGTCCAGTCTCTGTTCTAGGTCAGCCTCCACAAGGCATCAGGGTCAATAATTCTGAGGGGTAAATTTGTGATCAAAACACACCTGATCCTTTCAGCTGGAATGCTGAGAGCCAGGCTGAGAGCATCCCTGCTCCCCCAGGGCTCTGGATCATGCAAATCACTGGAATAAGGAGTAGCATGGCCCTGGTCCCCACTCCTGCCCCTTCGCACTTTTGTAAGTGAGGAAAAGGCAATGTAACATTGCAGTGTTATGGAAAACAAAAAGCAAATTCCAGCAGTTTTCCCACTCTTTTCAGCAGAGCTGGATGGAGGGATGTGGGGGTGTTGTAAGGCTGAGTGTGTCTCCTGCTGCAGAAGCTGTGGAGCCACCAGCTTTGCCCTCTGAGATCCATCTGGGATCCCTCTGGGATCCATGGACTCAAAGCTGTGCTTATTGGGCTGCACATGTTCAATTTTCCCTCTGTAAATCCACCCCAAACGGGGCAATCTGATGGGAAAAGAATCAGCCAAGGCACCAAGGTGGTCAAAATGCAGCAGAGCCCCTCAAATCTCAACAAGGTGGAGGTTTCCTAAACCTCCCTCCCCTCAGAGATCCCCTCCCTCAACTGATTGCAGGACACACAACAAAACACTTTGAAAGTATCTCATGCAGGAAGAGGAAGGGGGGATTTTTAGGATTTTTTTTCTCTTTACCTCTAGTTTAGGAAGCTGTTGCTTCCAAATTAAACAGAAGGAAGCACCAATTCTTCACCTTTTTGCACGAAGTGACCTTGAGGTGCCTGCACAGACCTTCAGAGAATCATGGAAGTGTAAAAAGGTTGGAAGGGAGCTTAAAACTCATCCAGTGCCATGCCCTGCCATGGGCAGGGACCCCTTCCACTGTCCCAGGCTGCTCCAAGCCCTGTCCAACCTGGCCTTGGGCACTTCCAGGGATCCAGGGGCAGCCACAGCTGCCCTGGGAATTCCAGCCCAGCCAGGAATTCCCAATTCCCAATATCCCATCCATCCCTGCCCTCTGGCAGTGGGAGCCATTCCCTGTGTCCTGTCCCTCCATGCCTTGTCCCCAGTCCCTCTCCAGCTCTCCTGGAGTCCCTTCAGGCCCTGCAAGGGGCTCTGAGCTCTCCCTGGAGCCTTCTCCTCTCCAGGTGAACATTCCCACCTCTCCCAGCTCCAGAGCAGAGGGGCTCCAGCCCTGCAGTGTTTCCATGACCCTCTTTTTCTCTCTTTTTGCTTCTGTTAAGGTCCAATCCTTTTGCTCTGCTAACAAAGCACATTTCTTTTAACTGCTTTTTCCAAGAGCTGGCAAATTATTTTTTAAAGTACCTAAAAAGGGATTTATTTTTTAATTTTTGCCTCCTGCTTCCACGCACATCCTTCCTGAGCTGTGCTCTGCTCTTGCAAAGCTTTTTCTTCATTACATCCATACCATCAAAACAGTCCCTCTGAGCAAAGCCAGGCAGGAATTCCTCACATGGAAATCACCTTTTTGCTGGTAGTTTCATGGAGAATGATGGACTTTATAGTCTGGACCAGAATGCTTTTTAATACAATTAATCCCAGTGCAAAATCAGGTCCATTTTGTCTTTATGGGAACCACCCACGTCAGAAAGGAAGGAATTTAGTGAGGCAGAGCTGCAGGAGGGATTTTTGAGTTCTGAAGGAGCAGTGCCGAGGAAGCAGGAACTCTTCCCACCTTCTGCCTGTGCTGTGAAACACATGCATTAACCAGCCATTATTTGGACAATTGGAAAATTGTCATTTCCTGATGAAAATCAGGTGTGAAAAACAAACTTGGATTTGTGCACAGGGAGGGAGAAACCCCTGTGTGAGCTCAGCACCTCCTCTGAGCTGATTAAATCTATCCTAGAACAGAATTACTACTGAAACCCTGAGATATTCCCCAGCTGGGACACCTCTGGGCTCACTGGGGACATACTGGGAGAGCGACTGGAAAGGGGAAATTAAGAAATTGAGGTTGTGGGGGCAGGAACTGGGGGAGAAGAGGGAGACTCAAGGGTTACAGGGAGGGTAAATATCCCAGTGAAGATCTATAGGGGACCTCATCACTGCTCCTCCAGGACCTCTTGTTTACCTCAGCCCCAGGGTGACAGGTGCCCTGGGTGACCTGTCCCTCTGTCTCTAAGGTCACCCACCTCTGTCCCTCAGGGACTGGTGGCAGTGGCCAGGGAGATGCCCCAGTCAAGGCTCTTTGACCTTGAACATACATGAAACAATTTAACACAGGGTCCCTGAGAGGGGAGAGGAGAGATGAGATAATGTGAGAAAAAAGGGAAAAGAAAAAAGGAGAAAAAAAGGGAAAAAAAAAGGAAAAAAAAGGGGGAAAAGGAGTAGAAAGTGGGGAGTAGAAGCTGTTTTTCTGGAGTTCAGCTGTCCCTGGCTGTGGTCACTGCTGTCACCTTGGAGAGAGGTAACAGAAACCACTTTCAATCTCTACAAATTTATTTCTGGTCAAAGTTTTGTAACAGTTTCCAACCATCTCTGTTGTCTGTGGGTGCTGCATTCCACCATGAGGGTTTTTTTTAATTATTCTAATTGATTACTGGTCTGATAAAATAATTCCAGTTAAAAAATCCTCTCTCCATTGGATTCACTGGGAAGGGAGATGGGATTTTGATCAGTTTTTAACACAGCAAAGAACAAAAAAATCATAAAAATAGTGGATGAGGAGCAGATCTGGGCAGTGCTTTCTCTCTTTTCTTCTTTCTTTTTTATTTTTTTTGTTTGTTTGGTTTGGTTTGGTTTGTTGGTTTGGTTTTGTTTGTTAGATTTTTGTTTTTGTTTTGTTTTTAAATTTTTTTTTTAAATTAATTTTCTGCGAATGGAGACTGGCAGGGAAGAGAAGAGACCCAAAAAATCCACGTTGAAATTGTGTGGGTGGCACAAAAGGTGGGAGAAAATTTCAACGGGGAAAAAATGAAAGTATTCTCAAGGCAGATCCAAAACATCAACAGATTTCCTTGGATATTTCAAAATATTACCTTTTTGCCTGCAAATTACAAAAAAAAAAATCCCAGTGTGCAAAGGAAAGGCTGGAAAGGGTGGAGTGAAATGCCCTCGGAAGGGAACAAAACTGAGCTCCATGGATGTCCTGGGCTGAGCTAAAAGAACATTTGCTGTTCTCCAGTTTCACTTTTTGCTGGAAAGACTTGAAAAAAAAAAAAAGACCAAGCTCCTTTGGTGTTTCCAAACTACCTGAACTTCCTCCTGCCCCCTTTTGCCAGCCTGTTTTGGGGTTCAGTCTGTCCCTTGGGACACCCACGTTGTCCAAAGCCACTCCCCAGCAGCTCTTGGGTGGCAGGAATGTCCCCAGGGATGTGTCTCATGTGCTGAGCAGCCACACTTATTTCAACAAAAATGGAAAACCTGCTGCTCCTCAGTCCCACTGTTCCCAGCCTGAAATTCTGCAGAAAAATGACATTTTTTGGCATTTTTAAAGGAATTTCTCTAAAGTTGTTGACAGTTGCTGTGGATCAAAACGTTGGGATATTTCTAGGACATTTACCAGGGGAGTTATTCCCTGAGTCCACCATCCCTCCAAGCCTTTTTGGGATGAGCAATCCCATCGTAGAGAATGCTGAAGGAAAAGCAATCCAGCCAAGAGATCTGGCGACCCTTCAGCTGCAGAACAGCCAGAAACAAACTGAGCAGGAATATTTTTGTAGCCACAACATCAAGGCCACCCACTGAAAGTGTGTCAGGGATTTTCCAGCCCTGCTGAAAACTCTCTCTCTTTGCTTTTATTTTTGGAGGACGGGTGATGCCTGTCGTGTTATTTCACTTTTTTTTGGACGTTCCGTGCTAATAAAAGTGTTTTATTTCACAGTGTTTTGCTTTCTTTGAAACTGGGCTTATGATTTCCTGCTGGAACTGAAATGGCATTGTCTTGAAGGTTGTCATCTCTCTGGTCCCCAGCCAGCGTGTCTGGGAGCTGGGTGTTGTCACCTGGCTTGGTTTGTGAGCACTGCCAGGTTTTGGCCAAGTTCCTCTGAGTGATCCCTGCTCCTGTGAGTAAAATGAGCCTTTTGAAAGAAAATTCGAGTTCAAAAGTCCTTTTAACAAGGGCCTGGAGTGACAGGACAAGGGGGAATGGATCCAAACTGACAGAGGGAAGGTTTAGATGGGATATTGGGAAGAAATTCCTCCCTGGCTCAGGTTCCCAGAGAAGCTGTGGCTGCCCCTGGATCCCTGGAAGTGTCCAAGGCCAGGCTGGACAGGGCTTGGAGCACCTGGGACAGTGGAAGGTGTCCCTGGGTAGAACTGGATGATCTTTAAGGTCCCTTTCAACCCAAACTGTTCTGTAATTCTGGAGTTTTTGAGCACAGAGTATTTTTCTTGCTGCTCTACCTGTCTGCTGCCAGTGTTTTTGCCTCCCTGCACAGCCAAAATACAGAAATAATCATTTTACAAGTTCCAGTTGCTGCTCAAGTACTTTCAAACCTCATCCCAGCCTGCTGCAGCCCTGAAATCCTTTCCCAGGATTGTTTCCAGCTAAGCAGCAGAACAAAAATTCCAGCTCTCAACAGGTAACTCCCAGCTGGAGAAAATCTGAATATCACTGGGGCCTTCTGGTTTTGCTGTCATCCATTTTCTTCTGTCCAAATCTTTGACCAAATCCAATTTGGGAGACAACCTGAAGCCCTGGAATCTTGGAGCATCCCAATTTCTGTGCCCACAGGGCTGGATGAGCTCAGAGTCCAAGGCTGTGTTGGCTGGTGAGTGTTTGGGATGTGACATCCCCATGTGGGGGGTGTGGATATTTGGGAAGCAGAGCAATGGGGAGCAGGGCCCATTCCCAGTGGAAAGCTGGGATGGATGTGCAGACTCCAGGGCAGGATACTCATCCTAGAGGCACCAAGTGGGTCACTCCAGATCTGGCCCAAAATCTGACTTCTATCATATATTTGGTTAATCTGACAAGGAATTTTTCAAGGAATTTGGAGGGGGAAGCAGAGATGAAGTTCAATACAAGGAGGAAATTCAATTGGAAAGTTCATCCTTATTTGTTTCAAATAAATGTTTTTTTCAAAGTTTCAATTTGAGAAATCAAAGAGTCATCAAGGCTGGAAGAGACCTTCAAGATATCCATTCCAACCATGAACCCAACACCAACATAATCACCCCAAAAGTGGATCTCCAAGTGCCACAAAAGTAGGATTTTCACCTGTTTTTCACTCTTCTTCCCAGCCCCAAAAGAAATCTTTTGTGTTCTGTTTTCATAGTCACTGTACTAAAGAACTTTGGAAATCTGAGTCAAATGCAACTCCAAGGATCTCTGCCTTTGGGGAACTTCCTTCTTCAGTATTCCTGGGAAGCCTGAGGTGCACCAAGGAATACTCCATGTACCAAATGTGCACATTGCAGAACAGCCCCCCAGTCTGTATCCATGTCCTAACCCGGGCAGGGGCAAAAAAGGTGGGAATCTTCCCATCACAGCACCCAGTTTTTGTGTCACATCCTGATTTTGATGACATCCAGACAGAAGAGTTCCCTCCTTTGTTTTATCACATTACCAGATTTCCTTCTCTTTTGAAATCAGAGAGTTGGGAAATTCTTTTCCCTGATTTTCCAGTGGCAGCCACCAAGGAGAATGTCAGGGGGTAAGTATGGGACAGCTGAGCAGGAATAGACCCAAAATAAATCATGGAACTGGATGGTCTTCAAAACACAGGAATGATGGAATTAGATGGTCATTAAAACACATTAGATGGACTTTAAAACACAAAAAGAGGGACTCTAAAACACACATCTGGATGGAACTGGGTGGATTTTAAAACATAGCAGTGATGGAACTGGGGGGTGTTTAAGGTCCCTCCCAACCCAAGCCCTTCATTGATTCTGTGATGGTTTGATTGAGGATGAATCTGACAGGCACAGCCAGGATGGGATGGAGCACCATAATTCACAAAAAATATTTAATTAGTGTTTATTAGCTAGAGAGAAATTAATTCTGTCTCATGTGTTTGGCCAATGCCTCCAGATGAGTAAATCTGGCTGACTTAGTGATGCCTCAGGTTTCAGCTTTTATATTTTTCAGATTCTGTGCTGCTTTAGTGTGTGGGTCTGGGCTTCATATNNNNAAAACGAGTGGCAGCTCCTAAGCCTCCCAAGATTTGATCCAAAGCCTGGATTTGGGCAAGATCAGCTTCCAAGGTCAGCACAGGGCAGATGGAAAGGTGGGGAGCTGGGGGTTGGTCGTGTAAGAGCCCAAACTGAGCCATTCCAAGGCAAAATCTGCCCGGCTCTGTCGGAGAGGCACTTCCAGGATGGACAGGCAGGGCTGGTTTCTGTATGGAGCCCATTGTTCAGCCAAGCACAGGCCTTCCTCTCTGGTTAATGGCTCAGCAAAGTGTGTTGCTTTAATGGTTAATCATCTACTCACATTGTTCAGCGAGGAAAGGCAGGCAGATAATGCCCCTGGCCTGCTGTTCATGTGACAGGCTGGCTTCCCAGGCAGAGCAGGGCAAGGATTTCACACTGGGACAAGGAGGGAGAGGGAAAATACCAGGCTGGGAGGCTGTGGTGGTTACAAAATGAGCAGAAATCCATAATGCATAAATTAATGCATAAATCCATATGTGGCTGGAGATACACACGTTGTGTGCACAAACAAAAATGTGTGTAGAGCAGAAACACACACAGATCCACGAGATGAAATTATGAAATTATTATTTCTACCTTTCACTTGCAAGGTGGTAGAATCACCATCTCTGGATGTGTTTAAAAAAAGACTGGACATGGCACTTGGTGCTACAGTCTAGTTGAGGTGTTAGGGCACAGGTTGGACTTGATGATCTTAGAGGTCTCTTCCAACCTCATTATTCTGTGATTCTGTGATATTTGGTGATATTTGGTGATATTTGGTGATATTTGGTGATATTTGGTCAGGGCAGTGAGATTACCTTGATGATTGATGATTATGATATGATGACTATGATGATGATGATTTTATGTTTTATTATTATCTATAGTTTTAGTTATTAGTAGGCTATTATGGCTATGTATTTTATTATATATTATTCTCATTACTGGTGTGATTATGATTGCTGATTATTGACACCAGATTATTATCATCATCTGCAGTACCTGTGCTCTGGGCACTGCCCCATAAGCTCTTCCAGGAATGCAGAAACCTCTGGCACAAGGGCACATGGAGGAGTTCCTGTCAGGACATGAAATTATTATTTCCACCCCAGATGATTTTCCAACAGTTAAATGAGCTGATTATCAGATATCACAGAATCAGAGAATGGTTTGGGTCAGAAGGTGTGGTATTCACATTCTCTGAACAGAGAGAGACATGATTCTCTCTCCCAGGATTTTTCCTGGGAAGCTGTGAGAGGAAGGCACCCTACAAATCTTCTGTCCATGGGCAGGACACCTTCCCCTAGAGCAGGTGGAATTTCACACAAATGGTTGTGAGCTCACAGGCAAAGCTCATCCACATCCTTTTAGCAGCAAGTCAGACTGAGAGCCATCACCATTCAGGGTCTCAGGAGTGTCTCCTCTTACTCTGATTGCAAGTCCTGAGCTTGCACATCCCCCCCTGCACCCTTTGCTGTCTGAATAGGTCCACCAGAGATGTTGTGGAGGTGTCAGGGGGCTCAGTTCTACTCCCTGGTATCATTTTGGAGGAGTCTCTTGTTTGGACATGTCTCACACAGGGAATACACCAATATTTCAATTCCTGGAAAACCTTGGAATCACTGAGGTTGGAAAGCCAAGATCATCATCATTAGCCTGGAGAAAAGGAGACTCAGGGGTGACCTCATCACTCTCCACAGCTCCTGAAAGGTGGCTGTGCTCAGCTGGGGTTGGGCTCTTTCTCCAGGAACTGACAGAACCAGAGGACACAGCCTCAAGCTGCACCAAGGGAAGTTCAGGTTGGATATCAGGAAAAAGTTTTTTACAGAAAGGTGATAAAGTTCTGGAATGGCTGCCCGGGGAGGTGGTGGAGTCACCATCCCTGGGTGTGTTTAACAAAGCCTGGATGTGGCACTGGGTGCCAGGGTTTAGTTGAGGTGTTGGGGCTGGGTTGGACTTGATGATCCTGAAGGTCTCTTCCAACCTGGTCATTCTGGGAATTCT
>VXBC01005190.1:0-10409 GCA_013399945.1 Ploceus nigricollis | reverse complement strand
ATTGGAGAGCGTACGGCGGACCGAGGGCTTGGTGGAGGGCGTGCGGCGGATGGTGGCCACCCCCGGGGTGGTGCCGGCCGGTAGGTTGGTGCCGGTGGGCAGCCCGGCAGTGGAGGCAGGACGCTTGGTCTGGATCATCCGCCGGTAGTTCTGGGCGATGTTGCTGTTGCGTGGGATGGTGGAGGACTTGTCGAAATCACTCTGGGGGTCACACTCCACATCACCGTTCACCGAGTAGCAGTCGTAGTCGGAGCCTGGGGAGGGAGCAGCACCATCAGTGTGGCTGTGGGGGCAGTGGGTAGTCAAGCTCAACCATGTCATTAAAGCCAGCCCCAGCCACCTCCATCACAGCACAACAACAACCAAATTCAACTGCCACGATTGTCACACAATCATTGCTGGCACAACATGCTCACCATCAAACACAAACATCACCACTGGAGGGAAAGCACAGTCACCCCAGCCATCACACTGAAATCACAACCAGACCCAACTCTCACCATCACAACCACCGCAATCACAGCCATCACCACACGATCACAGCCAGTCTTCACTGTCACCACCACATGCTCATAACTGGCTCAGCCATCATCATGCCAACATCATAACAGACATGGTTATTTGATCTCCAGCTACTGACTCTGATGCCATCACCTACCATCTGCCACCATCTCCACCTGTACTCAACCTCTGTGCACAGACACATCACCACATCACCTGTTACGGCACTTGTGCCACAACTGCCCCCACTGAGCCCCAGCTAACACTCAAATAACCAGGAAAAGCTGTGGTTATTTGTGGCACCAGCCCCTACACAGTATGACCATAGCCTGATGCTATGACACCCAGAGCACACAAATGTGCCCCAGGATCACCAAAACCTCTGTTGTGCCCTTTCCCACTTTAAGTGCTATTTCAGGTGGTCCCAGGTAACCCCTGGTGCCAGTACCTTGGGAAGGGATGGTGTCCTCAGAGCAGGAAGGGGTGGTGGTCTGCGTGCTGTAGCCACTGGAGTACTGCAGCGAGTCCCGGCTGCTCTTCTGGTGCTCCAAACTCAGCCCACGGGTCAAGACCATGGCCAGGTCACTGGCGGCAGGGGACACCTCCTCCCCATGCTGTTGGGGCAAGGGGCACTGTTAGCACCCTGGTTCCTCCTTTGGAAGTCCCCAGGAGCCCCCCACCTCTGTGCCCTCCCTTCTGCAGCTGGTACCTTGGCAGCAATTGTAGCTGGCGACATCCGGGGCCTGGGAGCGTCCTCGCCACCGATGCCTGGGTACCCAGCAGCAGGAGAGCCCATCTCGGCTTCCCGCAGGTGCTCCACGCGGTCCTTGCGCCGCTGCAGGGTAGGGACCACCGGCTGGTCATAGGGGCTGGCCTTGGACCAGTCCTGCAACGGGCAAGGCATGCGGTTCATGCTGGTGACACTGGGACCAGGAGAGTGGCAGGAGAGGTCTCAAGCTGATGTCCCCCGTGTCAAGCCACGGGTGCTGCTCAGGATGCTCTGCCCCATGCAGGAAGGGAGGGGAGGGTCCAGGGGCTCAACCCCATGAAGTGAGGGGGGAACCACGTGTGAAATGCAACCTTGGTGGGATGGCAAGGACTAACCGAGGTGGGGGAGCTGCACTCGCTAACTGACTGGCAGGTTTCGGATGCCTCTGAGGACGCCGAGCTGGAGGACTTCTGCTGTGCCGTGACGAGCCGAGAGCCGGAAGGTGAGAGAAGAGGCCGTTAGCAAGCAAAGCCAGAGCCATGACCCCGGTTAGAGCAGCACCCACAGCTCCCTGGCTGAGCGAGGCCTCCAGCCCTCCTCCCCTCTGGCGGTGGCTGCAGGATGGCAAGCAGGATGTGACCTTGGCAGCGGGGTCAAGAACTGGGATGATGCACTGCCCCAACCCTTCCCCCTTCTCACCCCAAGCCATGCAGAGCCAACAGGTATTTTGGGGAGCGGGGACCTTGCTGGATTGGTGATGCCAGGTTAGCATGGACAGGCGGGAATAGCAACTCCCTGGGGATCCTGGAGCATCCTTGGCACTGGCGATGGTGCAGCATGAAGGGGAAGCTTTGCTCCATGCTGCCTGGTGGGTGATTGGCACAAACTGGATATTATGGGACTGTGGTGATTGGGAAGCACCCTGTTCTCCTGGCACAGGGAGAGGGATATCTGTGCTTCATCCCTGGGGGAATTCATGGATAGGGTTTCTCGGCTGTGTGGCCCAGGATGCCCACAGCTGCAGCAGGCACCCTCAATATTCCCAATATTTATTTCCTGTGATGCCAACACAGATGGAAATACTTCTGAGAGTGGGTCTCATCACCTCTGCACTGGACCCAGCACCACCCACCCATTCTATGGAAGAGGAAACTGAGGCATGGAGGTTGGCAGCACGGACCACCCTCCCTGTACCTGGCTGGTGATGTCCGAGGGCATGGGGGAAGGTGGTTTGGAATAAGCGGCGTCCTGGGAGATGAAGCCGGAGTCGTGGGAGGAGACGCTGGAGAGGCGGGTGGCGGCGGCGGGGGGCTGCGCCAGGCTGCGGTAGCGATAGGTGGAACTGGGTGAGCAGGTCTGAGCCCCGCCGGGCCACGCCATGCCACCCTTGGCACTGCTAACGCTGCTGGGGGGGCGCCGGGGGAACGGGGACACGCCGGTGGGGAGGACAAAGGAAGGAAAAGAGAATTTAAGACAGAGGTTTGGAGGTGGCAGGATGGCCAGCACCCTGCCACACATCCCAACCTGGGGAAACTGAGGCATGTAGTCCTCCTGGAGGCGTCCCTGTGGTGGGGAACAGGCTGGGGGACATGACAGAGGTGGTATGTTTGCTCCCAGACACCCATGCACAGCACACATTGTCCCCAGACCGTGGAGGACAGGGCATGTGTTGGGCCCCCATCCTGCCCCATAGGTCCACCAGCCCTGCCCAGTGTGCCAAGACCAATTCCTTCATATTAACGGGAACCACCTGCCCATATGGACATGAGAAGATGGACATGCACCTTGTGAGCATCCCCAAAGGCCGTAAGCATCATTAACCCACTGAGGTTAACGAAGAGGGCTGGGTTTCCTGGCTGTGGTTGGGTGTGGAGCCCACCTCACCATACCTGCACATGCTGGACTTGCGGGAGCTGGAACTGCTGGGTGAGGATGGGGGTGTCTGGTAGGACCAGCTGTAGTCAGAGCCCTTCAGGTCCTTGATCACCTGCAGGAAAGATGGGGTCTAAGTCCCCCCAAAGATGCTCCCCTGCTCCCCTGACCCCTGTCTCGCCCCTACTGACCTGCTCACTGGCGGGGGGCAACTTGTGGGGCTCAGCAGTGAGCACCACCAAGTCCTCAATGATGCCCTGCAGGTGGGTGATCTCTCCCAGCATGGTGAGCTCCCCATTCTGAGGACAGACAGGATAGAGCATCAGCACCCACTGGGCAGAAGGAACCACCCTTGACCCTCCCAGCAGACAACACTCACCACCACGGGCTGCAGGAAGGTGATGAAGGTGCAGAAGCGGCCCCGCTCCTCGATGAGGGCTTTGCGGACCGCCTGCTTCTCCGTCTCCTCCAGCAGCAGGTACATGTCATTGACGTCCTGCAGCGCGTTGTCCAGCTGGGGCTGCAGGTCTCCCTTCCCTGCGAGAAGGGGCACTGTCAGCGTTGGGCTCCCCTGACACCCTCCCCAATCTGCTGGCGGTGCCACTGCCAAGCCAAGGCCATTCCCCCAGCCTGGGGACTCACCCCATCCTCACATTCCAGCAGATACCATAGGTCTCCCACTGTGCCCATCTCCTTGGAAGGTCCAGGAGCACCCTCACCCCACAGCAGCCCTGGGCAGGGGGCTTCTCTGCCACCCCATCCCCATCCCTGGCACCTGGGACCAGAGGACCCCTTGGGCTGCCAAACAGTGAGTCTGGCATCGCCTCAGGATATGGGGTGCAGGCTAAGCTAAAAGCAGGGTGAGGGTGGGAACGGGAGCGGCTGGACGGACGGACAGACAGAGGCTGGGGAGACTGGGGGGAGTAGATGAGGAAGCAGAGAGGGGGCCGGTGGTGGGGGGCAGCAGTTCACTTACCAAGTAGCTCTACAGGAAGGATGTGGAGGGGAGGGAAGAGAGAAGGAGACAGAGAAAACGTGTGAAAAGAGGCTGAAGGCTGGGGCGCATGCCCCGCCTCCCTGCCACCCCCGGGGCCATGCTGGCACCTCCCTTTCTACAGGGGGGCAGCAGGACCCCCCTAGTGTCCACCCCCCGGTTGGCAGTGCCACAGCCGGGATGCCGGCCCTGGCTGGGGGTGCTGCGGAGGGGCTGGTGGGGGCAGCCCCCAGGAGACCCCTCTCACCTTTGCGAGCCTTTTTCTGGAGCTTGAGGGTGTCAGAGGACTTTTTCTTGATCTCATGGCGTGCTCGCTTGTACTCTGGGGGTGCAGAAGTGCTGTCAGAGGGGACCCCTGCCCAGCAGCACAGCCACCCCGCACGGATCCATCCTGACCCCCTCGTACCTTTCGCATGGTCCTTGTCCAGCTGATTGGCAGTTTTCTTCCAGTCTTCAATCCTGTCCTGCAAAGGGTTTATCAGGCTCTCCATGAGGGCACTGGAACAGGGAGAGAGAAGCAGAGACTGTGGGAGAGTGCTGGAGCTGGGGAGAGCCATTCCCCCATCCCATGCCCAGCCAACACCCAGCATCCCCTTCTTCAGTGAGGGAATGAGCCTGGCCAGGCTGTGTCACCGACACCCGTGGGTGTGGAGGCAAAGCTGATCCTGGTCCTCCTTACTTGGTGAACTGCCGGAGCTTGGCCTCGATGCTGCGGTGTCGCATGCACATCCGGGTCAGCGCCGAGCCGATGTCCCTCGTGGCACCTGGTGGGGAGCAAAGTGCTGCTGACATGGGCTAGGGACACCCCCACACCAGTCCCAGCCCAGCTTGTACAGTGGGAGCAGGGTGGCTTGTGACAGGGATGATCAGGGCTCGGATGCACTGGGCACTGGGGACACTTTAGGCAGGGGGTGGCTTGTTTTTTCCCACGATAAATCCACAAAATAAATAAATAAATCATCCACTAACTAATACATGAAACAGTAAATTTCTCTTCTGGAGTCTTTGAAATTAGAACCCACTCCCATTTTTTCCTGGTTTGTCTTAAATTTGGCACTGGTGGGCCAGGGAAGGGAAGCGATGAGGTACCCCGGCTTAGGTCCAGGCAGTCAGCTCTGTCCCACACCTTCAGGCACAATCCCGAGTGGATAAAAAGGGACTCCAGACTCCTCGGGGGGGATATTTGCCAGAAGTAGATAGCAGGAGCATCCTTTTTAGGTGAAACCGCTGTTAACGCTGAAGCCTAAGGATGGCCACATGGTGGCAGTGCTGCTGGCAATTCCCACGGAAAATGGCAATCAAAAATCCTTGGGTGCAAACTAAGGAGTGACATTCAGCCTTTCTCTCCCCTAAAAAAGCCTCCAAAACCACCTCCCACCCCTTTGCAGGAGTTTTGGATGTCCCTCAGTCCCCCAGGGCTATGGAAATAGGAGAACCCATGGGCCACGGCCTTCTCCTACACTGGAGTAGTCTCCTAATCCAGCTCCTAATGCTCTTATCCCAGCTCCTGCTGCTTCTAATCCGATTCTCATGCACTGTGTGCAAGGCCAGCAGCCAGCCCCCACTCAGTGCCTCAGTTTCCCCATGCTGCTGCTCTGCTGCCCACCCTCCCAAAAAGCCCCGCAGGTATAGCAGCACTACAGGGTGACACTGACTCCTGCGGTGCTGGTCCCCAGCTGTCCCCAGCATTGCTCCTGAGCCTCCTCCTTGCTTTGACTGCCTGGGCTGTCAGGGAGCTGTGGGAGCCCTAATCCCCCTAGTGCAGTGGGCTAGTGGGTTTGGAGGCAAAGCTGATCCTGGCTCAAGCTGCTGCCTCCTCCTCCTCCTCCTCCTCCTCCTCGTGTGGCTCCAGATGGCCTGGATGCCGCCAGTCTGCAAACCAGCCCGGGACCATCTGCTTGGCAGAAGCCAAGCGGTGGGAAGTGGCTCCTCGTTGCCAGCGGGCACCCGGAGAGGGTCCGGGGATCCTTCCCCCTCACTCCCCAACAGTATGGAGGACCCCACATGCAGCCTTGGCTCTTCAGTCACCTCTCTGGTGAGTTAGGGTTTGTCCCCAAAACAGTGAACCTTGGACTCCTGAATCTCCCTCTAGCTAATTCCCCTTCCCTGGAGACCCCCCGAGCAGCCAGGACCCCCCTGGGAACTTCCCACATGGGTGCCAGGGACAAGGAAGGTGGATTTTGCATCCTGGGGGACAGAGATGGGTGCAGGAGACCATGACGTGGAGCTGAGCCACCCTGAATGTCCCAGCCCCACCAGAATATGTGGCTAAGCACCCATGGGTGGTGAGGAGCAGCACCCACATGGGTGCCCACCTCCTTCCCCCTCCCCACTCCATCCTTCCATTGCTGCTTCCCAGGGAATGCTCCACCTTGGTGTGGGAACAGGCTGGGCATCTCTCTGTGGATGATGAAGCTGCTGCTTGAATTGCACCCCAGAAATGTGGGCAGGGGACACCCCAAAAGGGCCACTCACCACCTGTCCCCCTGCCCAGACAAGCCTGGGGATGCCCACCCCTAGGAGAGAGGACCCTACCTCGGGTGTTGGTGGCCATGTCGGCCACTTTCTGGAAGGCATCCAGGAAGGCAACTGCGGCCAGCACCGTGGTCCTGAGGTGGAGAGAGTGAGGGGGGAGCTCAGTGGGTGTGGGACACCTGGGATGTGCCAAGGGGAGGGGGGGGGCCCCACATCCCACCCCCACTTTGGCCACTCACCTTAGCTGGGAGTGCAGCTTGGTGGCCTTCGAGTTGAAATCCTCCCATATGGGGTAGGAGCTCTGCAAGGAGGAAGGGTGATGGTGAGAGACAGGGATCCTCACCCCCTGCACTGCTTCCCCAGTCAGGGCAGGTCCCTCCTTCACTGGTGCAGAGAGACAGGGCAGCTCAATACCTCCTCTGATGGCTAATAAAGGCTGAGCACAACTCTTTTACCTCCTGATTTTTTCCCTCTCCGGTCTGGCCACCCAAACTTATAGACCATGGAGATCTCAGGATTTTAAGTGATCTCTTCCTCATTGAGGGCATGAAATGAAAAATCTTTAAGACAGCAGTAGAGGACAGCTTTCCCCCAAAGCACTGACAGCCAAACCCACATCATGGAGAGCTCCAGTCCCGCAGATGGGAGCCCCAGTCCTCACCTCCCCTGAGCCCAAGGACCGACTGGGCAGGAGGGGAGCTCAGGGTCCCCAAAGCCCTGAATGGGGCAGTTGTGTGGGGACAGGGACAGGGCACAGGTGCTTGGGAGGCCACCCCAGTGCTGTCCCAATGAGGTCACTCTGGTGCCATCCTGGTAAGGCCATCCGTGCAAGACGATTCCCACTGCCCTTGGGGTGAGGCTATTCCAGGGCTGTCCTGGTGCAACCATTCCAGTGAAGTCATCCCAGGGCACTCCCAGTGCCACCATCCTAGTGAGGCCATTCCAGGGCTGTGCTGCTGTCACCATCCCAGCAAGGCCATCCCAGTGCCACTGTTTCAACAAGGCTGATCCTGAAGCCAGTCCCAGTAGACCATGCTGCTGCCATTCCAGTGAGGACTCTCCCAGTAATGCCAGCTGCAGCACCATCCCAGCAAGGCCATCCTGGTGCCATCACAACAAGGCTGATCCTGATCCACGATACAGCCAGGCTATCCCAGTGTCACCATCCCAGCAAGGCCAGTCCATGTTGTCCTGGTGAGATTAATCCTGGTGCTGTCTTGACAAGGCCATCCCAGTGCCACGCTTGCATGGCCAGTACCGGTGCCATCATTCCAGTGAAGCTATCCGGGTGCCTGGCAAGCTATCCAGCATCCTGGCAAGGACATTCCAATGCTGTTCCAGTGAAGCTGGTCCCAGTGCTACTATCCCAGCAAAGCCATTCCAGTAGGGCCAGTCCTGGTGTCATCATCCTGATGAAGCCATGCTGGTGCTGCTATCCTAGCAAGGTCCATCCTGGTCCTGTTGTCCCAGTGACAAAATCCTGGTGCTATCCTGGTGTTGCCATCCAATGGCAGTGACAGGCATCTGTAAACTCCCCTAGGGCAGCCACCAGGCTGGGACACGTACATTGCCACACAACCCCATGGGCACTATGGCTTGGTGGCAGCTTTGGGCACAAGGTTTGCACTGAGGGGGCACGAGACCAGCCCAGCATTTTCTGGGACCATGAAAGCCCCTATTTCCTCATGAGTCAGCAAAGAAAGGGTTTGAGGGTGTCACTTGACACACCACTTGTGGCAGTGACCCCCTGCTTGTGGGTCCCCAGGGACTGTCATTGCCAGAGGGCTGGGCCACCATTCCTGGGCCATTGGCTCCGGGCCACCTTCCTTGGCCATCCTGGGCAGGGCAAGCGAGGCTCCCGCGTAGAAAGGAGCAGGTTGTGATGGTCCCACACCCCTGTGATGCCAGGCATGAGGAGGATGGGGAAGAGGACAATGGGCACAAGGACATGCCAAGGTCACTCAGGGACACTGAGCACATGAGGAGAGGCAACAGGAATGAAGCCAGCTTAGGGACTGTCACCAACAAACAAATTCTCCCCACCACAGGCCAAGGGGTGCTGAAATAGCCATCCACCACTAAAATAAGGTCCCATTGCCCTGTGACCAGCACAGGGGTCCCAGCCATAGGACCACAAGCACATCACTGCCCTTCAATGCCAGCAGTTCTTCAAGCAGAGAGTTACTGGTCCCCCAGTGCCCGTGCCAGGACACCCATATGGCTGGGAGATGGGGACAGCACACCCTCAGGTGCCACTGGCACTCGGCCAGGGCTGTGCAGGGCACGAGCTGAGGCCCAGCTGTAGTGTGGTGGGGTTTTCCTTCTTTTTCATAATTTTTCTTTAATCTTTCCTACCTTCTAATGGCATGAAACTGACTCCAGCCGGGTCTCCTCCAGTGAGGGATTCCCAGTCCAACCGCATCCGGATGGTGCTGGGCATGTCACTGGGAGGTGACAGCTCTGGGCTGGCTTATCTCCTTTGAGGCCTCAGCAGGGGAATGGGGAAACTGAGGCAGGGACTGCTCCCACCTCCCCCCTGGGAGTGTAGGACTCAGCTAGGCTGCCTGGACAGGGCGGCTGGGGTGAAAGCGTTTGGGGGAGGGAGCTGATCACCCCAGCACCCGGTTCGCACCAGCCCTGGATCCCACTGCCCTGGGGAGATTGGGATTTTCTCCCTGGAGCTTTTCTCCCAGCCCTGAGCCAGAGTCCAGCTGTAGAGCCACCACTGCCCCTCGAAGGGGTTAATCTCCTTCCCAGCAAGGCTTTTATTTTTTTTTTTATCCCCCCTCCCCTGCTTTGGCAATGACAGCATTGTCTGGATGGGTCTGCAGCATGAAGAGAGGAAGAGGAGGAGAAGGAGGAGGAAGAGAGCATTTGCCTCCCAAAAATGACTAGGGCTAAAGCCCAGCACTGGAGCTGGCTGTGGGAATTTCGGTCCCTGGAGATGAAGAAACATGGCCGGTCCCATCCTCCCCACTCAGTCCCTAGTCAGAAATGCCCCCCAGCATTTTTAATTTATTTTTTTGAAATGAAAACAAACAAACAAAAAGGTTTTTTTAAACATGGCCCCATCCGGCTCCCAGGGAGGGTGGAGGCAATATCCTCTTCCCGGGTTAGGAAATGGGATCAAGGAGCTAGGGGACCTTTTTGTTCCACTGGTGTCAACCCCACTGGGTCTGGTAGAAATCCAGGCTGGTCATGGGGCAGGGACAACATGATGCCTGAAATGGGTGGCAATGCCCAGTGTGGGGCCAGTGGTACCTGGCGAGGGCCAGTGATGCCTGGTCTGTGTCACCCGACAAGGGGCTTGGGCACCTGGGGATGGATACAGGGCTGATATGGAGCCAGGATCCCCAGTATGGGCTCTAATGCTCCATGCAGGGCCCCAGTGCATATTATGGGGTTGATGTGGGGCTCTGGCACCCAGCTCCACGTTCTTACACCCAGTGTGAGACCTTGATGCCCGACATGGTGCTCTGACACCCAGTGAAGGATAACAGGGCAGATATAGGGCTGCAATAGCCAGTGAGGGATCTGGGGATGATGTGGGGTTCAATCCCCAGGATGGAGCTCCAATATCCAACGCTGGATATAGAAATGATGGGGGGCTGCGATCTCCAGGGCTCCAGTGCCCAACACAGAGCTCCGATGCCCAGTAAGGGGCTGATGTGGGGCTCTGGCAACCCGTGCCGGGCTCCGACAGCCGATGTGGGACCCCGACACTCGCGGTGGGGCTGATGTTCGGGCTCCGATACCCGATGCGGGGTTCCAATCCCCATCTCGCAGCTGGGCAGCAGAGCCTCGGTACCCACCGCGGGACGGGCACCGGCGGCAGCGCGGGGGCTGCCTGGGGAAGCC
>VXBC01005187.1:643-18662 GCA_013399945.1 Ploceus nigricollis | reverse complement strand
ATGAAATCAGAACATAGCAAAAAGAGAGGGAATAAAAACTTCAAAACATTATGCAAAAGCAATTCTGAAGATTAGTGGCAAAATAAGAGAATTCATGTGATATATTAATTTTTAAATCCCATAAATTATTTTTTATTTACTTATCTAAGTACATGTTACAAATTACTTTTAAGCCTGTTTAACACATAGAGAATTTAAATGAACATATGAGAACACAGCAGGATTGAAAATAAGCCCATGTGCTTATGTGTCTAAAACAGAATTTAGATGCTAATTTTAGGTACCCAAAGAGATCCTAACAAACTATAAAAAAACTGTCTACATGGTCTTTGTGTTTGTGACTCATTCACTTGGCATGTCTGACCACTAGCACAGAAAAGCATTTGGAGAACTGAAAATTTTGTGTATCTTCTACTTTGCTGGCAAAGCAGACTTGGCAGCAATATCCACTAGAGGGGATCCTCAGGATGCACATAATGCCTAACTGGATATTCCTGAAGGTTGTAGGTACCTTATTGTTTCTGAAATTACCTGGAAGCACCTTGAAAGTAGAACAACTCCCTACCAAGTAGTTAAAGCCCAAACTTCACAAACTGCACATTTTTTAACCTTTCATGCTGTCTTTATTTAACACTATTTCCTGTCTGTGTAGGCACCATTCCTGTTCTCCTCAAGTGATAGTGGTGACACTGGCTGTCTTAGGGTTGGGCAAGTTTGTATTATATCCATTGTTACAGAAGTTTGAGGAACTGAAATGTTAATCATTAGTGACTCAAAACAATCGGCCTTTTGCAAAAGCAGCAGGTGCTTTGCTGAAGATGTACACGGTAACCACCAGGTGCAGAGGAGGTGAGCACTCATCCCCAGAGGCTACAAGTTGGGTTTGAGACAGATAAGGGAAGAGGTGGATAAGAAGTAGATCCCATGAGGTGGGATAGTGCTTTTTATCCTGCCAATGTCCTCCTTTACGCAACTGGCTCATATGTGAAAATTCATTTCCAGGGAATGACCAGGACATTCACATATGGGCCTGAGGGTTTTTATCCCTTCTGACAGAGTAGAACTGCTCCACTCTGCTCAGGTGAGAGGCAGCTGTCATGTCGTAGGAGGGGTCATAGGATATCAAAGGCCCCTGAAATGCCCCCAGACTCATTTCTGAGTGCCTTCCACCTGCACATGGCCTACAGTATTGCAAGAGACCACAGTGTGACACTCCCCTCTCAGAGGAGATAGCTGGGAATTCTCATGTAGAACTCAGTGCATATTAACCCACTGAACTCTGTGTTTCATGGGCTTCCCTTGCCCCCAGGGGATCAGGACTGCAACCATCACTTCAACTAGAGGACATCAAAATAGTAACAATCAAGTCTTGTTCTTTCTTTCTTTCCTTTATACTTCTTCTTAAGTATTTTTTATGCTTTTATATTGCTATGTTTCTACAGATAATAACCAAATCCACTACATACATCCTTTTCATCACAACCAAATTATTCTAAAATAACCCCTACACACACACACACACACACATGTAAAAACGTGTGTGTGTGTGTGTGTGTGTGTGTGTGTGTGTGTGCATGTGAGAGAGAGAGAGTGTGTGTGTGTGTGTGTGTGTGTGTGCGTGTGTATTTATTTATTTATTTATTTATATGGAAAGAAGAGCCTGAGTTACCCTCACCCTCCAGGGGTGGGTTGTAACAAGGGGGAATTCTCTGGTACTTCCAGCCTACTCTTTCCTTGATTGTAACATGTGCCTTACTTGCCCATGCTGTACAGACATGTAGAATGGCTTGCCTTAGTAAACTTCTTGCTCATGTCCCTTGGAGTGCAATAAGACTTTTACAATGACACCTTATCTACAGCAAATCCTGACTTCTCTGTCTGTTTGTTTTTAACTAGAGGTCCTCTCCCTGACTTCCTCCATTACTTGGTGATTTTTGGTGTCTGATTTATGAAATCAGATGTCAGGTGCCAAGCAGAACAATCCTGATAACCAAAGCATGTCTTTAGGAAGAGGAGGCTATTGGACAACAGCAGCTATCTCCTTTATTTCATTGTAGAATTTATTGTAGAAGTGCTAAAACACTGCAAAATTCAACCACCAAGCAAAATTTTTGTCAGCTGGTATGTCATGATTTGGTGTGGTTTGAACTACATATTACAATCAAGAGCAAAGGATGTAACAGGCTGAAAAGGCCATTAAGCCCACTGAAGGCAAAACATTGAAAAATTATTTTCTTCAACTCCTGTGACAGTTAAAATCAAGTCAAAATTACCCATAATCAAATGAAGGAAAGCAAAACCACCGAAAAGACACCATCAGCATTTCTTAACCTCTCTACTGTGCAATGAAAAATGAGGTGACATATTTCAAAATACCAACTTTGCACCTTTTTTTTTTTAATTAAAAGCTTTTCTTATTTTACTACAAACACGTTGATGATGGGGTCATGCCCTTTTTTGTTAATATGACAAATATGCTGCTTGATTGGACAAATTTACCCTGTTGCAGCATTCACTTTGCCACTGCCAGTTTTTGTGAAATGTTTCTAACATTCAGTCTACATTTCGTGATTAGGTCTACATTCATTAACTTTTCATTCTTTGACTGAGTGAGCTATTTACTGATACACAGCATTCACAGTTGAAATGCAGAATTCTGTGAACTATTTTAGTCACCTGTCTTTTCACATTGTGATTAATTAGTATACATTTATTTAAAAATATATTGTGATCATATATATAAAGGGTTAACTTTTTGCCATTCCAGATTTCTACTACCATGAGAATTTGTTGTTTAATTTTCAGTACTGGCTTGTATTTAACTTAAAACTCTACACCTACAGCTGTGAGGTGTAGTTATCAGGTATCCCTATTTCAAGAACCATTATTTATGTCATCCACTGCTTGCATAATTAATAGGAAGAAGGAATCAATATTTATACAGGCGCATTAAGTAAAGTTAACTAAATGCAAGTCCCAATCACAAATTTAGTCTGCAGTAACCTTTCCTTCCAAGAAAAACTAGTCAAAACAAAAAGTAAATGTTTTCATACTCTAATGCTACTGACTCCTTCACCTATGAAAATGTACTCTTAAAATAATAATCCTTTCTCATGGGCATTAGTTTGCTGCATTTGAAGTGTTCAGATCATACTGTGTGCAGGGAGAGTTTAGAAAACACTGACAGACAATCTCTGGCATGGCCTTTAAATTTCCACATAAAGCCTCATGAGAATTTGCAAGCCCATAGACAGAGAAGGGTGACAGCACCCAAAGAGCTTCACCAAAGGGATCTGATGGTGTGTTCAGATCTGCTGGGTTTGTCACAGGACAAATTTACAACCATGGTGAAATACACACAGAAATTCTAAGAGATGAAAATGAAGATAGGAAATAAACTGCAGAGAAAAGAAATTAAATATGGTAATAGATCTTTCACTGACACCACAGTTTGATTACTGAAGAGCCTGGCTATAAAAAGCCAAGACTAAAAATCGACTACATAAATTACCAATCATGACATTATTAGTTGCCCTCCAGAGTTTACATACTCCAGTGGAATAAATTGAGAAGCATGGTTCAGAACAGAAAACCACTGTTCATATACAGCTTATTACAGCTCAAAAATAAGGAACTTGTTGTTAAGTGCATACTGCCAAACATGTCAACAAAGAGTGAGGTCAAAGATAATTCTAGTATGGCATCAATGAACAAGAAATATTGGCTGCCATAGAAGCTGTTAAAGTATACAATACTAAGTATAAAAATGATTACAGGATTGAGGTAATGGCATCCTAGTTATTAATATAACATGGCTCATATAATGGGATGGATTAGTGGCCTGTGTCAACAAATTAACCATTGTTTTCTAGGTGTTTCAGAATAAGAAAAAAGACACAGACACAGGCAAGGAGGAGCAACTGAAGCAGATAGGCATTGAAGCCAAATAGAAAAATCACTGACAAAATCCATCTCAATGCTCACACAAAACCAGAAGCACAGCAAATTTTCCATCACTGTGACATCATCCATAAGCTCTTGCCATAAAGTCCTCTCAGATGGATCACTCAATTTTGGTGCAGGCATATTTCATGTGGGAACTGTAAACAATGAATTGTGTCCTATTTCCAGAAAGGTGAGCTAAACAAAAGTCATTGAGGAGCAACCCTGCTGTACTTAACATCTACATTCAACTGAGGCCAAAACCAACAAAATGTAGGGATGCTTCTCATCCGTGGACGTTTTGGCAAGCAGATGTCAGAGGCAAAACTTTGCACGTACAAAATCTTGTACCAGCCAAGTTCTTAGAAAGTGATTTGGGTTTGCTCCAAGTGACTTTCTATTGCCTCATTGTGAAGCAACTGTGTAAGAAAATAGCATCATCCCAAATGAGTCTAGGCTGAGCAGACACCCTCATCAGAGTGTAAATAAGTACTTCCAGATTTGCAGAGACAAATGTTGTAAAACATACCAAACTAGGTGTGTTTTTTCATTAACATTGAAAAGTTAATGAAAAAAATGACATATTTAAAGTCCATCAAAATTCTACAGTATTGACAGAATGGTTTGGGAGACAATCACATCAGAAACTTCTGTCACCTTACCATGATAATATTTAATTTCTATTATCATCTAATAATTAACTATCTGCTTTGTAGATACCTGTTTCATAGAAGATACATGTAAAATGAAACATGAATTACACAAATGCAGAGAAAAAACACATATGCAATTTCACTGGTAAGTAAACCCAGTTAAACGCACTATAAATAGAGGTCCCACTTCCATGTTTTAGTATACTTTATAGTTTGGATTTAAGCATACATTTTTGAAACAAAAATTATGATCTATACTCTATCCCTGCTAGCCAATTCAACCTAATTGAGAAAATAATTCAGATCACATTTGGCTCTTTCAAAATTCATTTTATACCAGAACATTGATTTGAATGGGGAACAGGAAGAACTACATCTGTCAATATTTTAGTGCTCTTATGAGCGGTTTTACACGTAGGTTTAACATGGAATTTGGGTAAATTATACCCATCTTTAAAAGCTGTCCATACTTGCATACATACCATGAAAGGTGAAAAAGTCTAAAAGAATGTATCTTCCTGCTTCAAAGTAAAAAGGAGTGGGGGAAGAAAATAGACCAGTAAAATCTATTTCTTTTGGCTCAGGAAGATTCTGTGCATATTTTCACCATGAACTTCTTACAATACATTTTTAACCTGCATTCTTATGAAAAACAGGCTTATGCACTTAGTGTCTTTCTGTGTGCCTGTATAAATGTACTTCACCTTTGAGTCTCCTGATGAATCTAACCAAATTAAGCACTGTAAGAAAGTTATACATATAATTACTTTACTACAAGATTGCTGTAAAATTTATGGGTGCATAGACAGAAATCCTGTTAATAGGCTGGTGTGCTTATGAAGCCAGTCTCAGTCATACTTAAAAAGTTTTGGCACTTAGGAGAAGTCCCCAGTGACTGGGAAAAGAGTCACACATTCCATTTCTGAAAGGAGTTGAAAAAGAGGACCCTGAGAGCTACTGACCAGTCAGCCTCAGTTGTGTGTCTGGTACAATCACAAAGTAGATCTTCCTGATAGTTTTGTTGAAGAATATGGAAGACAGGGAGGAAATTAGGGACTGCCAACAGGACCTCAACAATGTCAAATTCTCTCCACCTAACCCAGAGTTCTTCTGCAGTGGAGTGACTGCATCAATTGAGAAGAGGAACCTGTCTCATTTACTTCATCTTGCACAAGGCCCTTGGTTGTGGCTCTTCCACAACTTTGTGGCCATATCTTGGAGAGATATGGACTTGACAGATGGACTTCTGGAGGAATAAGGAACTGGCTGGATGACCACATTCTGAGAGATAAAGTCAGTGGCTCAAAGTCCAAATGGAAACCAGTAACAATTGCTATCTCCCAAAAATGGGACAATTGCTATTTTATTTTTTCATCAGTGGCATAGTAGATTTAGACTTAGTAGGATTTAGAGAGATGGAGCACCTCTCATACAAGGAAAGGCTGAGAGAATTGGTTTTGCTTAGCCTGGAAAAAACTGACCTAATTGCATCCTTGCAGTACCTGAAGAGAGCCTCCAGGAAAGACAGAGAGGGCCTATTTACAAGAGCATGTAAGGACAAGGGAGAATGGATTAAAACTAAAAAAGAGTAGGTTTAGATTAGATATTAGGACAAAGTTCTTTGCTGTATGAGTAGTGAGGCACTGGGACAGGTTGTCCAGAAAAATCGTGAATGCCCCATCCCTGGAAGTGTTCAAGGCCAAATTGGATGGTGCTCTGAGCAATTTGGTCTTGTGAAAACTGTCCCTGCCCATGGCAGCATGGTTGAAAACATCATCTTAAGGTTGCTTGCACCCAAACCATTCTACAATTCCATGATCAAGTGCACTGTCAGCAAGTCTGAAGATGATGTCAAGCTGACTGGTGCAGATGCCCCCCCCGGCACATCCTTGACAGGCCTGTGGAATGAGCCCATGTGTACCTCATGGAGTTCAACAAAGCCAGGTGGTCGATTCTGCACATGGGGGGAGGAATGAAGAGCAAATACAAGTATATTGGTGGAAACTAGAAGTTCAGGTAAGAAAGGTTCTCTGGCCAGACACCACTTTCTTACAGGTTTTTCCATCTTTTTATTTGTTGTGGCTGTCAGCCATTGATCCAAGACACACTCTTTCTTCTGTAGTTCAGATCTGAGAGTGCTATCAGTACTATCTATATTTCCAAAAGTGTTTTTTTTACAAGAGCTGTCAGTACCAATATTCGCATCTTACATTTCCTGATAAAGAGCAAGACTTGACATCTATTAGCCAATGAACAGTAGAACACCATTCAATAATCTCAACTTACTTCTGTTACGTTAATATACTTCTTGCTTACCAGGTTTTATGATTAAAGATTTGTGTAACTGTCCATAAAGATATCAGTTCAATCAACCAGTCAGTATTTACATTAAAATTTTCAAAAAGTGGAAGATGAAGGTCAAATCCTGTTAAATTTCACTGTGTTCCACAGAAATTAGTTGATCAAAAACTTGTGTTAATATTCTTCTGCAATACAGCTTCAATACAGCTTCAATGTATGTGCTGAGATGTCCTACATAGTATATATCCTAATTTTTAATTGCTGTTATATTTACACAAAACATCCATTTTCTCCTAATTATTTTAGAAATTCTGACTAAATTAGTCAAATTAGTTTTGCATCAAATTGTTTTAGCTTTCATTTCCATCTTTTTTTTTTATTTGTTGTGAGAAGTATTACCTCCATTCACAAAATAAGAACCTTGAACAAAGAGATTAAATATTGATTCTAACATCTTTGGGGGAAATAAAAAGGAAAATATGAAGAAATATTATTTACCTACAGGCATTATAAAAACCTGAATTCGGCTAGTCTGAATGTAATATGTATAATGTAATCTTTGTGTGCATTTAAATACACACTTTTGCTATGATTGTTATGGTTTCATTAAAGCAAAGAGTCATTTGAATCAGAGATTGCTAATGGTACTGAAACACCTACCTTCAGTTGGTATCAATAGTCATTAAGTTTCTAAATAGCTTTGGGAATCTTTGCTTCAAGCCAGTGACAGAGATATGTTTCCATTGCTTGAAAA
Source organism: Ploceus nigricollis (assembly GCA_013399945.1). NCBI lineage: Eukaryota > Metazoa > Chordata > Aves > Passeriformes > Ploceidae > Ploceus > Ploceus nigricollis. The sequence goes on along the minus strand of VXBC01005187.1, from coordinate 11,012 downwards.
CATCCAGCCTGAAATAAAAACAGTTTATCAAGCCATTATTGTCACAAGGTCTCCTAGAATTCTGCTGAAAATATACTCAGTAGGGTAAGTAAAAATTTCATACCTATTTTTTTGAATGTAAAAATGTCTTACATCCACAAAGGCAGTCTTTTGAGTACATATGTGTTTTTAAGGAAGAAGCGTCAGGAGAAAATAAGATTTTCATGCATCTTTGTACAGCTTAAACATGGTAGAAGTGTGGAAATAGTGCTTTACAGCAGCATTTCTTAAGTGGGCACATGTTCTTTGTGGAGGTTGATCTAGCTATGAAGTCTTCTAATTCTAAATCCACAGATATTTCTGTCAGTAGAGTCTGACCATTTTAATACCATTTAATCTTACTTTATTTTGATCTCTTGACTGTGGACAGCTTTGTTTTGCCCTTCAAGGAACAGAGCTAATCTCCATGGTTTTAGAACTACTTGAGATGCTCAGGTGGGATCTGACTCCCTCTGCAGAATCCTTTTTCCAAGACCTATTTTTGAAGCCAATGAAGAGTGAAGAGTTATCATCAATAAAGACTTCAACATGGTTTGTCAATAAACCTATGAAGTATTTCTTATTTGAAGAAACTATTTTCCATTGCATATTACTAGTCTAAGTTAGTACTCCAGCTCTATGGTACAGTTTTCCACAGAAACTATCCATCTCAGGTGAATTTCAGGTAAAGTTTTAATGAAAATTTTTAAACTATTCATAAGTGCACAAAATTCTGTATCATCATGCCACCACAAAGATTAAAAAATGGAATTTCATTGATAAGCTGCCTTGCTTTGCCTAAATTTGAAGTGGCAGGATTGTTGTCCTTTTTAAGTGGTTTTGTGCAACTATACAGAAGCCATAGTCATATTTATCACAGATATTTTTTTATAATTATGCAACAAAGTTACTTTAGTTCTTCAATCCTTAAAACACTGCCTCATTAATGAATTCACCAAATCATTAATGTGTTCATGTTAAATACATTCATTCCTTGGAAAGAAAATTATGGGTTTGGATTTTCAGATAACAAAAGCTCTTGCAGATGCAAGTTCCTTCAGGAAATACTGGGAATGACAAAAGATTAACTGAACTTGCACTGCCTTGTGATTTATTTAAATGTCTAATTCTATCATCAAGTGACAGTGAGAATCTAACATTATGACTTTTTAAAATGCAATTTAAAATAGATTGGATGCTGTCCTCAGAAGCAAGTTACATGCTACTTCTGGGTTGTCTATATAATTAATGCTGCCCTAGCCCTCTGTAATTTTCACTGTGTAGTGAAACAAAGTCACCAAAAGCTTATGTAAGTTCAAATCAAACTTCCATTCAGGGTGCATGCATCATCAGTAAGAAGAAACTAATGGTGAAGTCAACCAATTGGCTTATGATTGCTGTGCTCCAAATCAACTGAGTTCCAAATTTTCAAAAGTCTGCAGCTATTAAATGAAATTTCATATTTGATCTTTCCATATCTCTTTGTTCATAATTGCCACAGTAGTAACAAAATTTGTTCCTGACACTTTGAAACAAAAGGGAGGAGAGGAATGGGGTGGAGGTGATGAAGAAATTAGAGAATGTTTATAAGTAAAGCACCTATGTAGAACAACATAGTGGGAGGAACAAAGAAAGAAGATAGAGTAATATAAGCAGGGAACTGGAGAGTGTTGGCAGCCACGTAGTCAGGATACACAACAAAAAATGCTGCACACTTAAATAGTGCAGTTAGTAAATATTCAGGTCTGTTCATATGCAGAAAACAGCCCCAGTAAAGTTGCCCTGCATGTTTATTCAGCTCAGGTCAGACTCCATGACAGTGTTAAATCACAACCAATTCTCAGATAACTGTGAAGCTTGGCCCCTCCACGCTTTCTGTGTCAGATCCCTTGAGTACTTCTGCCTTCAGCTAATGCTTTAGAAAAGCTTTAGAGCTAAAAGACCATGACCATTAACTTTACTACTTGATGCTAGCTAGCAAGGCAGCTATCATGTAAAGACATCATTAAGAACAATTCTGATTTCAAATTATTTAGACCTACCAGCACATGTAAAATAAAACTATTGCAAAATACCTTGTTTGATGCAAAGAAAGGAGCATTTCTCTCCCTCAAGCCCCTTGGACTTGTCCACTTCACCAAAAGTAAAATTATATTTTAAAAATTTCCTTGATGGTAATTAGTATCAAGGATGAAATTCCCATCCTCTGACTTGTGGTATTCAGGAGGGACACACACTCTCCACTTTTCACGTTAACAAACAGTGAAGAACAGTATTCTTCCACAACACCAGACATGTGAGTTTATGAACATGTTTTAAAAGACAAATTTTAATAATTCTTTAAAGAAAAATTTAATAATTCTTCAATAGACACACTAATGTTAATTTGATTTTGCTTTGTGACTGCTGGAGGTTTTTAATAGAAGATGGAAAAAACCAACCTATTTATATTATTAATCTTCAACAGAAACATTTGGAAAAAAATGTTAGAACCTGACATACTCAAAGCAGTGAATAATTCAGTTTTATCTCTTTGCAAAATACTAAGTTACAGGTATCATCTGACATAAGAGGCACTTTTTATTTATTATCAATGAATAAAAGCACTGTTAAATGAATATCCTCCTTTTTATGATTTTGGCATTTGCAAAATTTTTCCATAGGAATGGTTTCTTCTTTAAACAAAGATAGTAATCATTTCCCATGTAAGGAGATGAGCAGGAAATGCTTGTGCAGAGGAATTCCTCTGTGCAGAGGAATGTGCTGTCATTTATCACTAATGGACTGTTTGCTTGAGATTTTATTTCACTAAGACTGCAGATATCTATTTAGAAATGTGTTTAAGTGTAGTAGATACCACTAAAATGCTAAATTAGTAGACTTCATATTTTCTCACAAAAAGAAATAACTGTGCTCATTTAGTATCATAACACTGATTAATCTCGTTTCTACACCCACATAATGGCTCCTATAGGCCTATGTTGCAGAACAAAACATACTTTGATTATAACTCAGCAACAAGATCCAACAATAACAATTGAAACAAAATAGAACAATAAATAAACAAGCAATGCAGAGTGAAATAAAATGAAACAAAATAAATCAAGCTAAACCAACCAAAAACTAAATTTAAGAAGTTACTGATTTATCATTTTGGAATGTCTCTGTAACAGAGTACATATTATATAAACACACATACACACATGGTTGTTACTTGGTTAGAACTGAAAGAAGATAAAGCTTTAGAGAAAAGTATTAGCCACTTTAAAAGGCAAGATCTCTTTGGAGAGAGTTATTTCATCTACTAATATGAGTATATTGTATGCATATTCCCAGTTGTTGTAAATAGATCAAAAAACACTTTAATGTATATGTGAAAATAAGCTGTCTCAGTCTTTAGTAGCAGAGCAGCCTGAAAGGTATCCAAGAAAGTTAAATGTTAAAATAACTGCTTATTCTGTGAAGTTTTATTCAACCATTGTCACTCCAAAATGGAAGTACAACATCTCCAAGCCATACTTTACATAAACTGAGTGCAGGTTTTCGCAGTAAAGTGTCAAGACATTTTCTCAAAAAAAATCTTGACAACTAATTCCTTGAAGAAAAAAAGATATGAATATGAAATAGCCCATGAAAAATTTATGGAAGTACAATAAAAGAATTCTATAGTCTAGTCTACAGAACTAAAGACCTGGGATAGGATACATAAGAACCTTGGTTTTACCTTTATTGCTGAGGAAATTGACAGAAGCTTAATGCTCTATTTGATTAGTAACCTAAAAAAATAGCAAGTGACTTTTAATGTTAACAATGGTGTTACCATCATTAGAAACATGCCACAGGCCTTAGGCTAAATTTGCCACCAGCTAAATTTGTCCTCCCCAGTCTTTGCTTGTTATCAGATTATCTTGAGAACTTGGGCAACCTGTACCTTGGTACCAGATACATCTTCCTATGATGAGGAGTTCAGCATAGTACCAACGAGATTTAAAACGGAAGCCCAAGGACAAACTGCTGATTGTCACGGCTGCATGTGATAGAAGTACACCCTTGTGAATGAGGAAGTTGACCACACTAAACAGTGTAAAGAAAAGCAGCAGAAGCTCCAGGCAGAAACCCCAAGTGGCTGGGGCTTGAGGACATTGCAAGCTTCCAGAATCTTAGTACCCAAATAACGCCTCCCTCCCTTCCTCTCTTTCTTTCTCTCTCTCTCCCTCCCCGTTTGCCTGGTCCAAGAACTTTGGTTCTTCTTTTCTCCACATGCAAGCTGCAAGAGCACTTAAACCTGCTCAAAATTGCTCTGCTGCAATCCACAGCTGTTCATTGCAAACAATTTCCTTGGACAGAGTAAAACCTCCACAGCTGGAGCTACAGGTCTAGGCTGCTACATGTTTTTATTTTGATTTAGTCAATATCAACCCAAATTTAAATAATACACACCTCTACATTTATCCAGCTTCCATAACATGGCAGTTTGTTTTCAAACAACTTTATCCACAGTACTTTTTTTTTCCAGCTTATTTTCAAGTCTGCTCTGTGTCTCAGTAATTGCGTGCAGTTTCATACACTACATCATGCGTAGCTAGTTTTCCAAACCAGAGACAACCAGCATTAATCTAGCAACCCAACCCAGCAAACTCTAATTTCTCTGTCCAGTTTTAATTCCAGACTATCAGAAGATGTGAGGTCTTTCCACAGACCCTTAACTGCAAGCTCTCTGACCAGAACAGATATATGTCCTCCACAACTCTCTATCGATATTCATGTTATTTGTATTTGTCATGTATAATGCAATCTATGTTTTGCGTACTGTTTTTTTACAGAACCTGTTCACAGTAAGAAATACATGACACATTGCAGAGTTAAAGCATTCTGTCTGGGTTTCCTATTACAAAAATATTTTATGTACACTCTACATTTTTACTGTCTCTCATATTGGTAATTACTGTCTCATACACAAAGAGGTAGAATTTAGGCAGTCTCATTTTGTTCTTCATATTTCTAGACAGTTTGAACCATGATGAAGCTTTTAATTGCTTTCCTGTTCAGGATATTTCCAGACTGTATTTTACACCTGATATTATACATTGCACAAAAATAGAGACAAGGCATTTTTATAGATTATCAGTTCGCTTCAGAGAATCTTGTCATAAAACTGGGACGTGCTTAAAGAGTTTAATTCATCCATTTTCACTGCATTCTCCATCATGTATTTTCTTGTATGAATTTGAAAATTCAACATATTTGTCAAATCAGCCATAATGTTTCATTTGCTTAAATAGCTTTGTTTTCATGTAACCAGTCATATTGAGAATGCTTACAGTTCAGTTTTGTCAGATCTGTCAGTAAGTTTGGCGGATATTCAATCCATTTCACACTTCACTTTCTCTTTGTGTCTACAGAATGATATTTATTTTATTTATCTGTGGAAAAAAAATACTAATACAAAACCAACAGGTTTTTTTAGTCATTATGGATGAGCATTAGAAACTTAGATCCACAGGTGTTTATGAAACAAAGTAGGAATATGAATGCATAAACATTAATTTTTCAATAAAGGAACTAAAGTTTTCATTTATTGTACAGTAAAACAATATTTAGAAATATTACATTACTCTGTGGGTCTGTATAACTGCCCCTATTCAAATTAATTTGTCCTTGGAGCCCTCTATAGTATATACTATATGTAGAATGTCTGTAAATTCCATGCTTCTTTCCAAATGTATCCCCAGCACAAGAATATATATTGTATACACGGTATGAACATAGAGTTTTAACCTGTATTGTGACAATTTTATATAACTAATAAAAATTATTTTATTTAGTCTATAAATAAAATAATTCATCTTATTCTTTGTGGCTCTTGGAAACACAACTACTCCAGTTAGAAAATAGGTTTCTCTTTATGTGGTGAACTGAGAACAAGTTCACATACATAATTTTGTTCACATACATAATTTATGAAATAAACCTGCAAATCTCAGATTAATCAGATTAATTTCAGAATGATTGACCAGTAATTATTCTGGCAATAAAACCATGAGCAGTGGAAAATTGATCCAGCTCCTCAGAGAGATGACACATGTACATTTCAGGGATTTAGATCCAGCAAAGTTTATATCGATATTGAACAATCTAAATTTCTATTTCCTGTGGGACTAAGGAGAATTTGGTCTTGCTCTTGCAGACAGAATGCCTATTAGATGAAGCATAGAAAAATTAAATAGTGTCACCTTCCCTTTGGTATTTCCTTAGCATTTTCAGTGCCACCAGGCAGTACATTGGTACACAACAGCCAGAGGACAACAGCATCAAGAGTTCATGAGAAGAATTCTATTTTAAATACCACACCAGCATCACATTGCCTTTCAGCTATAGGCTATATATTCAACTTCATCCCTCCTACAAAGCATACTAATTCTGAAAGCTACCATTAGTTGCACTATCAGCCCAGAAAATCCAGACAAAAGCAAGATGACCCATTACTTTGAAAATCCAGACAAAAGCAAGATGACCCATTACTTTGTAGAATATGGAACAAGATCAGCAAAATCACTATATAATTACATCAAAGAGAAAATTACACAAGTTCAAAGAGGAAATTATACAGGTAAACACAACTCACTACTAGAAAATGTGAAAATTAGTTTTGTTTCTATATTTTGGCAGATAGGTATTCATTACAGGATGAAAAATAAATGAAATCTTGCCAATTCCTGCACAAAATCATACGCTAATAGATGGCAAATAAACCTATGGAGTGACAGACATACAGGAAACTATGTCTATAACCAGCAGAGCAAAATATTTTGGACTCAGTAGAGTAAGTACAGACAGATTCCCCTAATTCCTGTATTACGATTTAGAAAAGACATCATGTTAAAATAGCAGTTCCAGTCAGGTTTATGCCTAGGGATTATCTTAATAAATTGTAAGTAATAAGATGTAAGAATTTATATGATAACCCACAAGTGAATGAAGAATAAAAGCATGGCACCATGGGGATTTTTAAGACACTAAATAAACAAAATATAAACAATATAAAGGGGAGTGGGATATGGACAGTTTTATGCTGGTTGAGATTAGAACATATCAATACCAAGTCAAATGCAGAAAAATAAAGTTAGATGTTAGAAAAGGGGCTATAGGCCCAAAAGTTTGCATCATTTTTCTAGCTATAGAATTTTCCTATTAAAAAGAAATTGCATTTACTTACAAACATGGGCTCATAGAGCAAAGTGATTTTTAAATGTATAGAGAAGTGAAATAAGGTTCATTTTCAATTAAGAGGAAAGATACAATATCTTTCTAATGGAATAAACAGAGGAAATCAATAGGGGAGAAACATTAGATCCTTCAGCACATCTAGACAGACATAGTGGGGAAAGGGGTACTTGTTCTTCACTAAGCACTCTTGCTCCTAGATGCTGCCTGAAGCATACATAATGCAGGAAGACAGAACTTCTACTAGGACAGTCTATTCAAGTAGACAGGTGTTACAGAGAATGGGCAAGTAGATCTGAAACCCTGAAATAAGCCCAGCTTATTATGCTTAACCTGCTTGCTCAGTCAATGTGTAAAACAGACCCTCTGCTTCTGTTGTGTATTACTTTACTGTCCTACACACCTTAACCAGTTCCATTTTGTTACTAACTGCCACTGTTGCTACCAAACTGATTTCCGACACCTCCAGGTTTTGTATCGCTGCATTTTTCAAATTATGTCCTAGGGAGAGTAGAACTGGCTTCTTTGCAGCTGCAAGGACATTATGTGTTCTTCAGCTCAAAACTGTAACAACAGAAAGTCCACATCACATCACTGAGTGTTGCAGCAGGTATTGTACTTGCTAATTTTCAATAGTAAACTAATTGAAAGTTAAGATTATAGAGTTAATAGATAATATATTATAACTCATATATTGCTCTGGTAGTGAAAGAAATTGAGAAGAAATAAATAAACTGAAAAACATAGCTTCATAATTCTCTTGGTATCTTTTTAATAGTCTGTGTGGGTTTCTTAAAACAAAGTAACACAGTCTTTCACAACTCATGATATATAGTAACAGAGTCTTGTGCTTTTTTTGTATATGTTGACTTGAAATTTTACATTTTAGTATTTCATTTGATTTGGCATGTGGTTTTTGGTTTAAAATGTAAGGGTAATTAAGTATTTGTAATTTTTTTTAAAAGGCTTGCTATTTTCCTTTCTTACTGGAAAGGCAAATTATCCTCAGTAAAGCAAATAATTGCCTACACATGGAGGACTTTCCTTGCCAAAGCAGTATTTAAAATGCACATATGGTTTTACATGATGCAGCATAGGATCATGTTAAAATAAAGCAAGCTGGTGATCATAGCACTAAATTCCAAAATTAGAAAGGATGTATCAATATTACACGTGGGAAATTATTCCAAGAACTTATTCCAAATTATTCCAAATTATTTTCATGTAATAATAGATTCACAGAAATGTTCATATTGGAATGGACCTTCAGAGATCATCTACTTCCAACCCTGCTGCCATGGGCATGGACACCTTCCAATAGATGATGTTGTTCCCAGCCCCATCCAACCTGGCCTTGAACACTTCCAGTGATAGGTCAACCACAACTTCTCTGCTCATCCTAGAGAGTCACAAGCACGGAATAGAGGGGAAGAATCACACAGAAACATACTGAGTCACAGAACGGCTGGGGCTGGAAGAGGGCTCTGGAGATCATCTAGTCCAACCCCCCTGATAAAACAGATTCACCTGCAGCAAGTTGCACAGGATATCTCCAGAGGGAGAACTCCATAACCTCTCTGAGCAGCCTGTTTCAGTGCTCTGTCACCCCTACAGTAAAGAACATTTTCCTCATATTCAGGTGGATGTTCCTGTGTTTCAAATTGTGCCTATTGCCCTTTCTACTGTCACTGGGTTTCACTGAAAAGAGTCTGAGCCTATCCTTATGACATCTGGTTTTTTATCTAAGATATTTGTATGTCTTTATGAGATCCCCTCTCAGCTGCCTCTTCTCCAGGTTAACAGGTCCAGATCTCTCAGATTTTGCTCACAAGAGAAATTCTCCTGTCTCATCATCTTTGTGCCCTCAGCTGCATCTTCTCAGTCATATCTTGTCTTTCTTAAATTACCAAGCCCAGAATGGACCCATCATCTCCCTCAATGTGGTCATGCTTCTTTTGATTCTGTCAAGATATGATTGCCTTTCTGAGCTGTATACAGACACTGCTGGCTTATGTCCAATGGTTTATCCACAGACTGGATGAAGACTCCATTCTCCAAATCCTTTTCTGTTGGGCTACTCTCACTCCATTCATCCCCCAGCCTGTGGTGATACTGGGGATTGCTCCAACCAATGTGCAGCACTTTGTACTTGGCCTTGTTGGAGCTCATGAGGTTCCCTTGAGCCCAGTCCTCAAGCCAGTCAGGTTCCTCTGGATGTCCCTATGTGTCAACTGCGCCACTTTATGTCATCTCCAAACTTGCTGAGGGTGCTCTATGTCTTACTGTCAGAGCCGTTAAGATATTGAGCAGTATGTGTCCCCGTAAGGACCTTGAGAACATCACCCATCACTCTCCCTGTGGACACTGAGCAATTTACTGTAGTTCTTTGGACATGACCATCCAGAAGCTTCTTCATCTAATGTTCCCTTTATCATACCTGGGCAATTTGGCAGCAAGAATTCTCCTGGTTTTACCATTGCACATCTGTATGACACTCTCAAATCATTCAACAAACGTAAACTCAGTTGGATATCTTTAGTACTGCAGGCATATCACTAATCTTAGAACAATTTATTTCCTTCCCTAAATATTTTCCCTAAATATTTTGTTAATTAGAATTAGCTGTGGGTTGTCACAGGTACATTGCAGGTAATAGCTAAATATTGAAACCTGGCTCAGATAAGTCAAAAAGTCATTGACACGCCTATTAGAAAAACTTTCAGAGACTGAAATCCACTAAAATAAGTTTCTCTGGGAAAGATAAAATTTTCAAAAAGAACTTATTCTAGTATTTCTAGATTCTCTGAATTGTTTATTCGTCATGCTACATATGAGGTAAAATATTAAGGAGGCTTTATATTAAGGAGGCTTTTGACACCATAGGTATTGAAACTTATGAAGATGGAGTTGAATGCCTATGGGTAAGAATTAAGGAGAAGGCCAACAAGGCTGACATCCTACTGGGAGTCTGTTATTGTCCACCCAACCAGGAAGAAGAGGTGGACAACTTATTCTACAAGCAGCTAGACACTGCTTCAGGACCATCAGCTCTTGTTCTTGTAGGTGACTTCAACCTACCAGACATCTGCTGGGAACTTAATACAGCAGAAAAGAGGCAGTCCAGGAA
>VXBC01005180.1:20946-34210 GCA_013399945.1 Ploceus nigricollis | reverse complement strand
ACAGGGGCCATGCATGGACAGCAGGGGTGTCAAAGTTGGGTAAAGAACAGCAAGGGCAGACACTTGCAGCCTTCTGAAGAGGTGTGGTGTGACTCTGTGTGGGTTGAAGCTTTCTGGAATTGCATGGTGGCACTCTGGGTATCGTGGCCATCTCAGCTGTGACATGTGCTGTGACACATCCCTGCCCTCACAGGGAGGAATTCTTCCCTTAAATATCTGATCTAATCTGCCCTCTTTCAGCTCAAGACTGTTACCTCTTGTCCTGTCCCCCATCCCGTGTCAATTCTCTCTCTCCATCTTTCCTGCAGCTCCTTCAGGTCCTGCAAGGCCACCCTGAGCTCACCCCAAAGCTTCTCCTCTCCAGGCTGAGCACCCTCAGCTCTCCAGCCTGTGAATGTTCTGGAAGCCCTTCTGGCTTTCAAAACACTTGAAATATTTCTGGCCTTCAACGGATATCTTTTGAAGGCCTTTCGGGACTCAGCTGCAGAGGGTTGGTTTGCTTTTCTCAAAAGGTGGCAGAGCACTGAAGGATGCACAGAGCTGGTCCCAGGGGAGTTTTCTGAGTGCCCTGGGAACAGAGGGGTGGCAGACAAGCAGGGTCAGCTCATGGTTGTTCTCCAAGCCAAGGACAAGCCACAGGTGACCCCAAGGAAGGCTTTGAGACATTTGGCTGATGTAAGTCACTGTTCTGTCCAAGTGCTGGCTTTACTAAACCCTTATGGAGCAGGGGGACTCAAATCCTGCCCCAGAGCTGGTACAAATCTCTGCTCCTCCAGCACAGCACGTGTCTGAAGTGTTCCTTTATCCTCAGCCTCCTGCTGGCTCTTCCACACTGACTCTTTTCCATACAGCTCTCCTGGAATCAGTCCCAGCCTGGGAGAAAAGGGATGTTCAGGACCATCAGACTGATGTGGGGAGCCAAATCTGTTCAGGACAGGGATGTCCCTGTCACCCCTGTGAAGGGTCCCAGGTGTCCCCCTGCCCCAGCATGAGGTAAAGCTGTGCCTGCAATTCTGGTACCTCTGACCTCCTCCAGGAGCAGGAGGCTGGGAGAGCAGTGACAAGACATTTCTGTAGGAGGAAAGACTCTGGCCTAGATTTATATCCTGTTGGCCTCTTTGCTCTCAGAATATCCAGCTGCCTCTCCAGGGGGATGCACTGGGCTGGACCCAGCTCCAGAGGTGCCAGGGGAGGGCTGAGCACAGGGAGACCTTTCCCAGGGTTCAGATCTGCTCCTCACCTGTGCTGGGGCCTGGAGGGGTGGAGAAGAGCTGATTGCCAGGATCACCACTTGGCATGCAGCAAACAGCACAGGACAGTGCTCTGATTAGCCTGATCTATCTGGGGAAGGCTTTTAATAAGCAGTTTGAGTCAGGATGTTCCAGAGATGGATGCATTCAAAGTGCTGCTTTCAGCAGTGCCTCGCACCCAGAGGCACATTCTGAGCTCGTTCTCAATGTGAACAAATGCAGAGGAGGCCTTAAATCTTCATGGGAATTGTGGCAAACATCTCCAGCCAAGCCCAGAGCAGTGTGGGGAGCACTTCCACCCTGAGCAGCACATGGGGAAGGGGCTCTGTGCCCCTGGCCCTGCTCCCCAGGGGCTCAGCAGGGCTCTGCCCTTCCCTAAAGCCCAGGGGATCCAGGTTATCAATGCCTTTCCTAAAGCCCAGGGGATCCAGGATCATTCCAGGTTATCAGAANAGGGGATCCAGGTTCATTCCAGGTTATCAGAACTTTTCCTAAAGCCCAGGGGAACCAGGTTCCCTCCAGGTTATCAGAACCTTCCCCCAAAGCCCAGGGGATCCAGGTTCATTCCAGTTATCAATGGCTTTCCTAAAGCCCAAGGGGTCCAGATTCATTCTGGATTATCAATGCCTTCCCCTAAAGCCCAGAGGATCCAGGTTCCCTCCAGGTTTTCAATGCTTTCCCCTAAAGCCCAGGGGATCCAGGATCATTCCAGGTTATCAGAACCTTTCCTAAAGCCCAGGGGATCCAGGATCATTCCAGGTTATCGATGCCTTCCCCTCCTCTATCCATCCCTCCCCGAGATCAGCTGGGCTCTGCTTCACGCCACTTCCTTTGCTCCTTGACGGAATTAGCGAGCTTCTCCCCCAAATCCCCAGCAAGTCTTTGAATTAATTTGCCGCGGATCAGCGCGGGGCTGTGTGTGGAAGGCGTTGCAGCCCCTGCTGCTCGCAGTTTGTGTTGTCATTTACAGCTGTTCAGGGGAATACAAAGCAGGTGGAAAACGATCCCCGGCCGTTCTCCAGCCCCTGCCTTTGCTGTGAGAACTACTTAAGGTGCAGGTGGGTGAAGAATGAGGGAAAGCACCTGGAAAGCACCCGGAGCATTCCAGGAAAGAACCCGGAGTGTTCCAGGAACGGGGCTTTGCTCTTTCCACACTCCTCTTGCCATTCCCTGACATTTGAAAAGAAAGGAACAGGACCAGCTTTGAGACCGTGAGGATTTGTAGGAGTGAGGCAAGTCAGAGCCTCTCCATCTGCTTTTGCTGCCAGCACATCCCATGGAGGGAGAGCCCCAGTGCCTCCCCTCCAGGAAAATCCCAAAAGGGTCCAGAATGCGTTCCTGAGCCCCCGAAAATGTCAGGGTTTCTTTGTCAGAGCATTTCCGGGGGAAGAGGTACTGAATGTCCTGAGCCGAAATATCAGTGCCAAGGGGAGAGCTGGGATGGGGGAGCTGAGAGGACACCAGCTGCTCCCTGGGGTCAGGGATTTAGGATCCTCACCCTGGGGTCAGGGATTTAGGATCCTCCTCACCCTGGACACCAGCTGCTCTGTGGGGTCAGGGATTCAGGATCCTCACTTCCAGCGTGGCTGCACAGAGCTGCTCCTCCTGCAGTGTGCTCGGGCTGCCAGGGCTCCCTGGGAAGCTGGGGCTGCTGTCCCAAGCAGCTTTAGGCCCCAGGAGCAGGGAAGAGGGGATTGGGAAGGCAGCAGAAGGAGCTGGAATGCAAACTCCTTCACTGCCCTGCTTCCAAATGCATCTGTGTCACTGCTACAAACAGTTTTATTTTTATTTTTAAGCAAAGATACAAATATTTCTGTGCTTATCTTTTCTTAACCTCGCTGCTTTGGACATCCAACCTCCCCTTTCCAGCCTGCCAGGGCTGGGGGTGTTCAGCTGTGGGAGTTTGGCTGCCCAGGAGCACAGCCTGTGCCCCCAGAGCCTCCTCCTGCCCTCAGCCTCACCAGGGCCACCCCAGCTGCTGCCTCTGGGTGTTGGTTTGTTCTGCTCTCGTGAGCCTCTTACTGAGCTGGGAAGTTTTATAATCTGTGTGAAAGAACCTCTGGGAAAGCTCTGCCCCACTAACAAGGCACAGGAGACAACAAAATATCCCCAGTGCAGGTTTGCTTGCCAGTGCACTTGGTGGGGGCTGAGAATCAGCAACATTTGCAGTAATTTCTTGTGTCTCACACCCAAATATCCCCCGTGACTGATGGCAGGGCCTTGTGTGTTACAGCAGCTACCAAGTGACAAATCTGAAAAAAGATTGAAGGAATAGCTCAGGAAGTCTGGCTGTTGTGGGGGAAACAGAGGGGGAGGTGGAGGGTGTGATGTGTACACACAGAGAGGAAAATGACAGCAGCAGCAGCCAGAGCCACGGGGCAAACACCAGGAGCCTGCTCCAAGAGTTTGGGTGGAATTTCACCTCCCCTGGGCACAGAGCAGGCCCAGAGCCACAAGGCCAGCACGGTCCTTATCAGCCAGGAGATAACTGGGGGTTACTATGGCAACAGCTTTAATTTTTTTTTTTTAAACCCAGAGGATCCAGGTTCATTCTGGGTTATCAATGCCTTTCCTAAAACCCAGGGAATTCCAAATTTCCTCCAGGTTATCAATGCCTTTCCCAAAGCCCAGGGGATCCAGGTTCATTTCAGGTTATCAATTCCTTTTCTAAAGCCCAGGGAATTCCAAATTCCCTCCAGGTTATCAATGCCCTCCCCTAAAGCCCAGGGAATCCAGATTTCCTCTGGTTTATCAGTGCCTTCTCCCAAAACCCAGGGAATTCCATGTTATCAATTCCTTTTCTAAAGCCCAGGGAATTCCAAATTCCCTCCAGGTTCCAATGCCTTCCCCCAAAACCCAGGGGATCCGGGTTCATTCCAGGTTCTCATTGCCTTCCCCCAAAGCCAAACTCTTCCACCTGCAGTTAAGGAACTTCAGTGAAAGCTGCTGAGAGTTTCCTCAGGGAGCAAAGCCAAGCCAGCCCACTGTAACCAGCTGTGCCAATTCTGTAGCTGTGGGCAGGTAAAATCATTTCTGTAGCAGGTTTGAGTCTCCCTGTTTGCCTCTGCGTGTCTTGCCAGATCAATTATTGTTTGTTACCTCCATTAGATCTTCAGGAGGAAGGCAGAAACACAATCTTTTTTCTTCCATTAATCAGAGCAGCTTACAGGAAACATCAATTTAAAATGTTAAGGCCAATTTGCAACCGGTATTGACAACAATTAAATTGGCCTCCAGAAAGTTGCTTTTTGACACTGAGAGGAATGAAATCTTTATAAGCACATTGTGTGTGTGGAGCCTCTCCTGGCTCCTGATTGCTGATCCTATCACACTCCATGAAGTGTAAACAGAGGTGAGGAGCTGGAAGCAAAGCTCCATTAAGAGTGTGCCAGAGTCAGTAAATGTCCCCTCCCTCTCTCTGGACCCCTGCCCAGATATTGCAACTCAATCCATGCTCTGCTTCCATCACTAGCAGCTTCCTTCAGTTCCCAGCTGGGTCATTGTCACCTGAAACTGCACACAAGTGTGCTGGAACAAAGGTCTGTGCTTTATCCTGGGCATTGTCTGTTGCTGCAGGCCCCCAGCTGGGGAATAATTAGCAGTGACTCCATGATTGCAGAAGGCTGATTAATTGCTTTATTATATCATTTTATACTGTATTATACTATATCTATTACACTATTTATTATACTGTATATATTACACAATTTATTATACTGTATATATTACACTGTTTATTATACTATATATATTACACAATTTATTATACTGTATATATTACACTATTTNAGAGTCCTGACACAGCTGTGGATCCATTGGTCCATGAATCCAAACACCATCACCAGAACCCAACCCAGCAATCCCCTTGGGTAAACAATCTCCAAACACATTCCACATGGGCACAAACACAGGAGCAGAGAATAGAGATAAGAATTGTTTTGATTTTCTCTTCTCTGGTCCTCTCAGGATTTCTCCTGACAAAGCTGAGTCTCTCTGCTCAGAGGACATGTGAACACCACAGCTGTGAACTGCAGAAGGTCCCACTGGCCACAGCCCCCACAGAGCAGTGGCCACGGGCTCTGGAAGGCTCGCAGGGACCCCTGCATGGAGCAGCAGCTCAGCTTGCAGGGGGTGATGGTGCTGGAGGGGTGACCTGGCTCAGTCCCACGAGGCAGCCCTTGGGTGTGGGGGGAGTCCCTCACCTGGGTCAGGTGTGGAGCTCTCCTCACCCAGGGGAGCTGGGAGCCTTTACCAGCACCAGGCACTGCTGAAGCCTCTGGAAACTTCATTGATGAGGTTCTGGTTTGGCAGCCACACCCCAGAGGGCTCAGCCAGTGCCTCTCCCTGGCGTGTCCCAGGATCTGCTCAGCCACAGCCAAGAGTGAGGCCAAGGCTTTGCCTTCCCCTTTCCTGCAGCAGATTTCTGTCCCTGAGGCAGCTTCTCCACAGCCCAGATCTGCAGGGCACTCCCTCCTTCTGGAACATGCTAAGGGTGTTTTCTGGAGGTTTCCTCTAAGCTGGCACACAGCAGGAAGGTTTGGCTCCTGCTGAAGATGATTTTATTGTTGTCTGCAAACCACTTTTATCCTTGGTGCAGGCCCTGTTCCTTCTGGCCCTTCAGCCACGTTGGGAATTGAGTGGCTCTTGCCTCACTTGCCCTTCCCTGAAGCTTTAATACCCTCAGACCCTCTGAGTTGTTGTGGGCACCTGGAAGGCTCCCCAGGGTTATTTATCTGAGCAGCCCTGAGAAGGAGCAATGCCCTCCTCCAGGAAAGGACACATCAGCTCGTGCTGTTTGATTTAAAATATTGGAGGAGGAAAGGAATGGGAGTACATCTGTCACAATCTCACTTACAATCAGTGAAGTTAATGGAAAGATTCCTTCTGACTCTCCTGGGCTTTGGACAAGGCTCTGTGCTGCAACATTAGCAAATAACGAAGTTCACATCTCATCAAATCCTCCTCAGGAAAATAACTCTAAAATACGTGGCTGGCCTTTTGCAGCTCGCTCCCAAATCTGTCCCTGGTTTGTCAGCTGTGCCAACACCTCAATCTCTGGTGGTAAATCAGCTCTGTGGGTAAGAGCTGCTCTCTAAAGACCCCCCCACAGATGTTCCACCAGTGCCAGTCCCAAGCGCTGCCCCGGGGCTCAGAGAGGCCCCTCCCAAAAGCACTGAGGTAAAAATTAAACCAATAAATACTAAACCTCCAGAACGTGGCTTTCTACCCAGGGTCTGCCAACTGCAGGAATGCAGAGAATCTGACCTGGCTCAGTCACAGGGATCACGAGTCCTGGCCCTGCCCAGACCCCCCAACAATCCCACCCTGTCCATCCCTGGCTGTCCAAAGGCTCCTGGAGCTCTGGCAGCCTCCGGCTGTGCCCATTCCCTGGGGAGCCTGGGCAGTGCCAGCACCCTCTGGGGAAGAGCCTTTCCCTAAATCCAACATAAATCTCTCCTGGCAGAGCTGCAGCTGTTCCCTGTCCCTGTCCCAGAGCAGGGATGGGAGCTGCAGCCCTGGGAGCTCTGCCCTCTGTGCCCCCACCCTGGCACACCCCAGCACAGAGCCAGGGCTGGCCCCTCTCTCTGCGTGATTCTCCTCCTTGGTGCCCATCCCAGGGGTGGCCCTGCAGGGCTCCAGGTGTGGCACAGCTGGAGCAGCTCTCCTGCCCCACCTGCCCTGCTGTCCTGGGCCCTGTGCCCTCACAGAGGCAGCACCAGGAGTGGGTGTGACTCCACTCAGCTCTCCACTTGCCTGCCAGGATCCTGAGTGGGTTTATGCACCAAAGGATCCAGGTGGGGATCAGTGTGGGACTGACAGTGCTGCTGGAAGGGAATGGAGAGCTGGAGTGGGGGTTGGACTGGTTGAGGTGCCATTCTGGAACTCAGCAGGGTGATTGTGCAGCCCTGTGGCTGTCACTGCCCACCTGTGAGGTCAGCCTGTCCCTCAGGAGCTGTCAGTGACCCAGGGCAGTGCCAGCAGCCCTGAGGAGCAGCCCCAGCACTCCTGTACTGGCACAGGGGAGCTGGCAGGGGCTGGGGCTGGGTCTGGATCAATCCCAGGCTGTGGGATCTGCACTGGCACAGAAGCAAAGGAGCTCTGTGTGCCCCTGGCTGGGCAGGACAAGGCCTGGGCAGCAGTGCCAGTCAGCAGCGTGGTGATCTGGGGAGTGAGAACTGAAAGAACCATCAGGACCCTCCTTCCAAGCTGTGCAGGTCAGGCAGGACAAAGGTTCTGGTTCCTTCTCTGCAGGAGAACCCAAAGGCCTTGAGGCTTTTGGTGCTCCCATGCCTGGGCTCGAGCTCAGTGTGAATCACAGAATCATCAAAGCTGGGAAAGACCTCCAGGGTGACCAAGCCAGCCTCCCCTGAGGAGCTGCTCTGCTGCCCGTGGTGCTCGGTGGGGCTCTGGCAGTCTGGGGAGTGCTGAGCTCTTCCCACAAGTACAAACCCTGCTCCTTGAGCTCCTGCTCTCACCTGTGGGCTGTGGTGCTGCTCTCCCAGCTCCTCGAGTGTCCAGCTCACCCCTGAGGAGCTGACAGGCCCTGGTCACTCCGTGGGGACCTGCTCTGCTGGCACAGCGCCGTGCTCAGTGGCAGGTGACACCTGTGAACATCTCTCTAACATAATTGTCAGAGTGATCCTTGGTGGAGCTGATGAAATATTTACCTTGCAGCAGCTGTCAGGCCATGAACGTTCCCCTGGCTGCTGCCAGCCTGCTCCTGATTCATGCTCCTGAATTGTTGATGAGGTTTAATTGCACTGCCCCCTTCCAGCAGGGCTTTGCAATTAGCAGCAGCTCCTGAGGGCACAGAGCAGGGGTGGCACAGCACTGACCCTGCACCAGGTGCCACCCCTTCAGCATGCCCTGGGTCCCCAGTGCCACCCTGCTGTGTGGCAGGCTCAGGGCACGGTGGCACTGCTGTCCCTGAGCTCACACCCTGGGGACTCTGCACCCACCTGGGGACAGCAGCAGCCCTCAGAGGGTGGCTCCTTTCATCTTGGCCCACTGTGGGTGCCCCACTGAGGGGTGCTGGCTCGGCTCAGGGTGGGCAGATGTGGGAACCCAGGGCATCCCTCTGGCTGCCCTGGAAGGTCTGGGACCCTGGCAGGGGTCAGGAACCCCCCTGTACAGAGCCCTGAGAGACACTGTCTGTGATCCCTGTCCATGGAAAAGAGTTTTCAATCTTACAGGATGAATTACAAGCCCTGAGTATCTGATATAAGCGGTAATTAGTGTGGCACGGGTGCAAATGTAGAATTTAANTAATGTTTGTAACATCCCACTGAGGGCAGAGCCCCGCACACCGTCCTGCAGGACAGAGCTGCTGCAGGGCAGAGAGAACATGTTAGAGATGAGCAAGGATAAACAACCTTGAAACCAGCACAGACCAATTACAACTTCTTCTTTGGCATGGGGCTGAGAGACAGAGACTTTCTACAATCTTGGAATCATCTAAATATCACAGATTCCAACAGGCAGAGACAGGGCAGAGTGCAGGTGTTGTCTCTGGGGGATGTGACTCCTCCCCAGGACAAGGCCACCTCTGCACAGCCCCTGCAGGCCCCCAGCTCTGCAGATGCTCAGGGAAGCAGCTCCTGCTCCTAAGGCACGCTGCTCTCCTTGACCTATTTGCTCATTACCTCCACAAATGGGATTTTGATTAAGGAATTTTCCTAAGTAATTACTGTGGCATTAGCAATCCAGCCAAACAGAAAATAGTCCAAAAAGCAAGGTGGCCTGGTGGCTGCCCTGAAGGCTCTTCTCAGGGAGGGGAACAAAACCAGCCCTGCAGGGCAGCTGGACACAGCTTTGTCCAGTGAGGGTCAGTGAGGGGGCACACAGAGCAGCTGTGGCTGCCCCTGGATCCCTGGCAGTGCCCAAGGCCAGGCTGGACACTGGGGCTGGAGCAGCCTGGGACAGTGGGAGGTGTCCCTGCCATGGCAGGGGTGGGATGGGATGATATTTAAGGTCCCTTCCAACACAAACCATTCTGGGATTCTATGACTCTGCGATTTTATGGCTCCATGAATCTACGATTCTACAATTCCATGATTCCGTGACTCTGTAATTCTACAATTCCATGATTCCATGTTTCTATGATTCCATATTTCTCTGATTCTACAATTCCATGATTCCATGACTCTTTGAGTCCATGATCCTGTAATTCTACGATTCTACAATTCCATAAGTCTGTGATTCAATGATTCTATGATTCCATGTTTCTATGACTCTATGATTCCATGTTTCTCTGATTCTACAATTCCATGATTCCAGGACTCTTTGAGTCCATGATCCTGTAATTCTACGATTCTACAATTCCATAAGTCTGTGATTCAATGATTCTATGATTCCATGTTTCTATGACTCTATGAGTCCATGATCCTGTCATTCTACAATTCTACAATTCCATAAGTCTGANTACAATTCCATGTTTCTATGATTCTGCTTCTGAATGATTCTATGATCATGTTTCCATGATTCCATGTTTCTATGACTCTATGATTCCATGTTTCTCTGATTCTACAATTCCATGAGTCTGTGATTCCATGATTCTACAATTCCATGTTTCTATGACTTTATGATTCCATGTTTNTTCCATGTTTCTATGATTCCATGAGTCCATGATTCTACAATTCCATGTTTCTATGACTCTGTGATTCCATGTTTCTATGATTCCATGTTTCTCTGATTCTAAAATTCCACGATTCCATGACCCTATGATTCCATGACTGTGTGATTCCATGACTCCGTAACTCTACAATTCCACAATTCCACGATTCCATGACTCAGACAAATGCAATTGTCCCTCAGGAGAAACGCCTGCAGAAGGGGCCAAGGCTGAGCTTCCACTCCAGAGAGGCCCAAAAATCCCGGTGTCACCTTTAGGATGAAATCCAGTGGCCGAGTTCCTCCCTGTGTAACTCCTCGTAAACAAAGCCAGCATTCCCCTTCTGCAGGCTCTGCCCCAGCCCTCAGCAGCTCTGGGGAGTGCTGCCAAACACAGAGGGACTCATTCCAAGGCCTGGGCAGGGGAAATATAAATATCCTCTGGTTAATTTTGGGTGCCATCATCCATCAGTGGCTGGCTGGTGTGATTTAGCTCCTCGCCACCTCCTGACAGCAGGGCAGGAAGATTCCTGTGCTAATGTCACATGTTCTTTTTCAGGGGAAGGAAAGGGTGCTGGGACCGTGTGGGGACAGAGGTTCCCTGGAGAGGCACTGCTGGGCTGGCTGGGTGTGACCAGAGGGGCAAACAGTGACAGGAGGAGCTGCAGGGCATGGCCAGCATGGGGACTGCTGGGACAGGCATCCAGGAAAGGGTCACGGAGTCCTGGGATGGTGGCTTGGAAGGGAGCTCAGAGATTGTCCCTTTCAGCTGCCATCACCCCAGGGGCTCTTTGGGAATGGGAACTTTTACCTGGGAACAAGGGCAGGGACAAAGCCAAGGACAAGGCCATGGACAGCTGCTGCTCAGGGCAAGGAGGGTAGGAAGATGCAGAAGAACAACCAGGAGGATTCCCAGAAACCCAAAACCCCCTGCAGGTATCACAGGGAAGGAGTGGGTAAGATCCCAAAAGATTCTGAGTCTCTGAGCGTGATGTCCCCTCTCCAAATGATTTAAGAAAGGATCTGGACACTTCAGCACTTCACAAACTTCACCAGGCACCATCTCCACCTTCAGGCACAGGAAGTTCTGCCAAGAGCTTTTCCCTGCCTTTCCTGACATCAGCAGGATTTGCCCCTTAAGTCCTGGCTTTGCTTTCCTGATTGCAGCTCCCTCTGAGGTGGCAGTTTGTGAAGTTGTTTTTCCCAAATCCTTCGCTTCCAGAGGAAAGCAGAAGCCATGAATGACTCCGTTTGAGGGTGTGAAACAGAACAACTTGCATCCTTGGACTGTGAATTCCATACACCCATTTATTTACTCACAATTATAAACAGAGCACTTCATAAATATTTATAAGGAAGCTCCCAAGGCCCAGCTGAGAAAATCAGTGTTATCATCATTTCCCAGTTCTCAGACTGAGGCACAGGCAGAGATGCTGCTGGAATGGTGCAGTTTTACAGAATTCCTGTCAAGTTTGGCCCCAGATCCCCCAATTCCCGAATCACCCCATTCTTCGNGCTCAAGATTCCCCAATTCCTGGATCCCCCTCATGTTTAGGAGGGAAATTTTGTGCAGTTTTACAGAATTTCTGTGAAGTTTGGCTCAAGATCCCCCAGTTCCTGGATCCCCCTCATGTTTAGCAGGGAAATTTTGTGCTGTTTTACAGAATTCCTGTCAAAGTTTGGCCCAAGAGCTCCCTGTTCCTGAATCCCCCATATGTCCAGCAGAGAATTGTGCAGTTTTACAGAATTCCTGTAAAGTTTGGCCCAAGATCCCCCAATTCCTGGATTCCCCCCATGTTTAGCAGGGAACTGTGCAGTTTTACAGAATTGCTATAAAATTTGGCCCAAGATGCCNAAGCAGAAGCCATGAATGACTCCGTTTGAGGGTGTGAAACAGAACAACTTGCATCCTTGGACTGTGAATTCCATACACCCATTTATTTACTCACAATTATAAACAGAGCACTTCATAAATATTTATAAGGAAGCTCCCAAGGCCCAGCTGAGAAAATCAGTGTTATCACCATTTCCCAGTTCTCAGACTGAGGCACAGGCAGAGATGCTGCTGGAATGGTGCAGTTTTACAGAATTCCTGTCAAGTTTGGCTCAAGATTCCCCAATTCCTGGATCCCCCTCATGTTTAGGAGGGAAATTTTGTGCAGTTTTACAGAATTTCTGTGAAGTTTGGCTCAAGATCCCCCAGTTCCTGGATCCCCCTCATGTTTAGCAGGGAATTGTGCTGTTTTACAGAATTCCTGTCAAAGTTTGGCCCTAGATGCCCCAATTCCTGGATCCCCCTCATGTTTAGCAGGGAATTGTGCTGTTTTACAGAATTCCTGTAAAGCTTGACCCAAGATCCCCCAATTTCTGAATCCCCCCCATATTTAGCAGAGAATTGTGCAAGTTTTACAGAATCCTGTCAAAGTTTGGCCCAAGAGCTCCCTGTTCCTGAATCCCCCATATGTCCAGCAGAGAATTGTGCAGTTTTACAGAATTCCTGTAAAGCTTGACCCAAGATCCCCCAATTCCTGGATTCCCCCCATGTTTAGCAGGGAACTGTGCAGTTTTACAGAATTGCTATAAAATTTGGCCCAAGATGCCCCAATTCCTGGATGCCCCCCAAGTTTAGCAGCTCAGCTGTCCCACGGAGAGCTGGCATGTGTGGTCCCAGACTGTGATCAAGCTGATCCTGGCAGGGATCAGGGTCAATCCCCCTGGGCTGTGGTGGGGGATGCTCCCCTTGCAGCCTGGCCCCTCTCGGGGCACTCAGCTCCCGAGGGGATTGCAGAGCATCCAGAGCTGCCACGCAGGGCCAGGGGGGATGTGCAGACCTAATTTCCCTGGAATGGTATCTGAGGCAGATCTGGACAGCTTTAGCTGTGCACAGCTGACCCTCCAAAGGCTCTCTGATATCAGGGAATGTTCATCTCCAGCCTTAAATCCCTGCTGGGACAGTCACTCCTCAGTGTTCTCCCTCCACCTGAGAAGAGCAGGTTCTACCTCCCTTCTGCTGATGCCCTCGAAGCCTGGCAGGTGTGATCAGCTCTCCCTTTGCCCTTAATCACTTTCCTTAGCCCATATAATTAAATTCCATCAGGTATTGCAGCTAATTTTTGAGGAGCTCCCGAAGAACAAAAGTTCGGTCGCAGGCAAACAGAACAAATTAATTAGGAGGGGAATATTAGTGCCTCTCTAAATGAGATTCCAGCAGAAGCAGCACAGCTTGGCTGGCTCTGGTGCTCCCCAGCCCCTGAGCAGCTGCTCAGTTGCAGGGGTACAAAGTGTTCAGGGAGGGATGGGGCCTGGAGCAGCCCCTGCTGAAGGCACTGCTGGGGTTGATCCCAAAGCAGGACAGGGGAGCTGCTGCTGATAAAGGAGAGGCTGGGCCAGCACGGTCCTGCAGG
>VXBC01005180.1:0-12873 GCA_013399945.1 Ploceus nigricollis | reverse complement strand
AAATATAAATATAAATATAAATATAAATATACCCACAGAGACAGACCGACTGAAGGTGTGTTTGTTCCCTTGTCCCTGGCAGGTCACTATGGAAAGGATATTTATCGCAGTGGAGGGCCGGATCTCCATAACTTCATCTCCTCCGGGTTTGTCACGTTAGGAAGAGGACACACGAAGGGTACAGTGGAAACCATTTTTTGCTAAATCAAAAGGTTCTTTTAGATCCGAAGCTCCGGGTGCCCAGGAGATGTGCGGGGTCGGTGCGGGGCTGGGGCAGGACCTGCGGGTCCTGGCAGGGCGATGCCGGGCTGCCCCAAAGGGGTGGGCAGTGGGACTGCTCCTGCAGCTCTGTGTTCTCCTGGCTGCCCCAAAGGGGAGGGCAGCAGTGTCCAGCTGGCCAGGGCAGGCAGTGACCACTCCCACACTGGGGCTCTGGAGTTCCTTTCTTTGACTTCTGGGCTTTTATTTCATTTACTTATTTACTTTAATGGTGGGAGGGGGGGTTATGATGAATATTTTATAAAATTATTTCTTTTTAGCTCCCGAAGCCTATATTTTCTGTGTTCCTATAATCTGTGATATAATGTACAAACAGGAAAACACAAAAATATCCATATGCTGCTCTGTGTATGTTCTGTGTACATGTACTGTATATAAATATCTGTGGAGAGACAGCTTTAACACCAATAACCGAATAGCCAGGGGCTCCTGGTGACACCAGAGCTGTGTCCTGGTGCCACCACAGCCCCAGGCAATGTTCACTGACCACGCTGTTGCCTGTTTGGTGAGTATCACTCCATCCACACTGTTGCCCTGGCTGTGCCACCGGGGCCGCACGTGCCACTCCTGTCCCCTTTTGTGTCCCCAAGACTGCTGTACTCCCTCTAGACACGATGTATGTGGAGATTCCTCTCTAGACCAATGTACTGTATGTGGAGCTGTGTCCTCGTGCTCGCCTGGTTGAACGCTCCTGTGTTGTTTCTGTGGATGACCGTGACTCACAAATGATTAAAAGACCTGGATATTTTAATTTATTTTTTTTTTCCTTCCTACATTTCCTGCACTTTTTTTCCAGTTCTCCACGAGTGTCATCCAAAGTAGTGTTGGTCCTGTAGAACTGTCAGAGAAGAAACAAATATATGTATATTGTCTGTGTATGTCTGTGTGTGCTTAAATAAAGTTTACTGAGGCTGAGGCAGCACCCGTGGGACTTGTAATCCAATACCCTGCAATCCCAGATTTGTGATCCAAAACCCTGAAATCCCAGTCCTGTAATCCAATATCCTGTAATCCAATACCCTGCAATCCCAGATTTGTGATCCAAAACCCTAAAATCCCAGATTTGTGATCCAAAACCCTGAAATCCCAGTCCTGTAACCCAATATCCTGTAATCCAATACCGTGAAATTTCAGATATGTAATCCAATATCCTACAATCCCAAATTTGTAACCCAATACCCTGCAATTCCATCCTTGTTATCCAATCCCTGCAATCCCAGATTTGTAATCCCACCCCTGAAATCCCATATTTGCAATCCCATCCCTGCAATCCCAGATTTGCAATCCCAGATTTGCATTCCAATCCCTGCAATCCCAGATTTGTTATCCAATCCCTGCAATCCCAGATTTGTTATCCAACCCCTGCAATCCCAGATTTGCAATCCCATCCCTGCAATCCCAGATTTGCAATCCCAGATTTGTTATCCAATCCCTGCAATCCCAGATTTGTTATCCAATCCCTGCAATCCCAGAGTTGCAATCCCATCCCTGCAACCCCAGCCCAGCCCTGCACTGAGGGAAGGGAAGCAGAGGAGCCTCAGGTGGGCTGGGAGCTGCACTGGCTCAAGGAAGGCCCCATGGGTGACATTTCACACCAGGTGTCCCCATCCCAAGGGAGTTTTATGGTCATGTCCTGCCACATCAGGAGCGTTTTTAGGGTCAGGTAGCACAGGTACCCCAGGAGTGATGGTCCATGGGGTGTCCTGACAGTCTCCACCAGGCCATGGAGATCCCTGAGCAGGGCTGCAAACCCAGCCCTTTGTGTCAGGCAGGTGAGTTACCCTCACCTCACACCCCCGGGGCACCTCCCAGCAGTTTGCTGGACAAAAGGCTGCTCCCAGCTCCTCCCCAGGTGAGAACAAAACCTCCTCTCCTCCTTCAGCTGCAAAGGCTCGGGGGCTCTGCTCTCCTGTAGGTGGGCCAGGGGTTTCCACACCTTTTCCAGAGCACATTCCCTGGCCCTGGGAAGGGGGGACAGTGGGCTCCTGACAGTCAGCCTGGCCATCCAGCACAGCCATCAGACAGGGGGTGCTTTCCAAACGGAACAAAAGGCTTTTGTTCTCTCAAGAAATGAATATCGTGGCTGTTTGTAGACATCAGAATGGACTGGCCTTAGAATTTACCTTTCAGCTGCCTGTAAACCCACCTGGTTTTTGAACAGTGCTATAATGCTCATTTCCAGTTTCTTAATGGCAAATTCCCCCACTGCTGAGTGGTGAGAGTGATGAACACCTCCCACCTGCTGCAGGACCTGCTTGTGCTCATGTGTGGCTTTGTCTTTGTCTGTGACATGACCTGATTGTCTGTCTGTGCTGTGACAGGGGGGACGTGGGGTGTCACAAAGGACTGAGGGGTTCTATCGTTAGGATTGTGCCTGAAATGCTTGGATTTTGGGAAATATGTGAGATTTCCTGAGTTCAGCTTGAAGTGACCATCCAGTACCCATAAGGAGGGCTGAGAACTTCAGCCAGGGCTTTAGATGAGTGGGTTCTGTGCTA
Source organism: Ploceus nigricollis (assembly GCA_013399945.1). Taxonomy (NCBI): domain Eukaryota; kingdom Metazoa; phylum Chordata; class Aves; order Passeriformes; family Ploceidae; genus Ploceus; species Ploceus nigricollis. The sequence continues at coordinate 10,096 of VXBC01005180.1, read as the reverse complement.
TTTCGTCCTAATCCTCTTTAGATGAGTGGGTTCTATGCTATTTTGTCCTATTCCTATTTAGATTAGTGAGTTCTGTCCTGTTTTGTCCTATTCCTATTGGGATGAGCAGGTTCTGTCCTGTTTTCTCCCATTCCCGTTGAGATGAGCAGGTTCTGTCCTGTTTTCTCCTATTCCTGTTTAGGTGAGCAGGTTCTGTCCTGTTTTCTCCTATTCCTGTTTAGGTGAGCAGGTTCTGTCCTGTTTTCTCCTATTCCTGTTTAGGTGAGCAGGTTCTGTCCTGTTTTCTCCTGTTCCTGTTGAGATGAGCAGGTTCTGTCCTGTTTTCTCCCATTCCTGTTTAGGTGACCAGGTTCTGTCCTTTTCCAGTTCCAGCCCCTGTGTTAGAACTTCCACTTCAGCCAAATAACCTCCCCCTGCCTTGTGGAGAGGGTTCTGCCCCTGCACTGAGCAAAGCCCGTGGAGTTTCTCTCAATATTTCCCTGCACTGGGAGACACATTTTTGGTGTTTTCTCAACTGACTTCTGTGCTGTGGCAGAACTCCAAGTGCTGAGTAATATTTAAGAGCTCATCTATTTCGGGCAGAAGACAAAGACGTGAGACATGCCAAAGTACCATGGATACCAAATCAGCATCTTCACATGTCTGACATGCCCAGGCTCCTGCAGGATGGGCATTTACGGCTCTTCCATGGCATTCCACTGGGCCATGCATCACTGCCTGCCCTCTGAGGGCTCTGAAACCACTCCAATGCGTGTTCTCCAAACCATGGGCAGTTCCTCTGCTGTCAGGATGACCCAGGGATGAATCCTGGCTCTTTGGGAGAATTCCCCCTGGTGAGGTACAAGGCAGGGCTGATCTCATGCAAGGTTAGGTAGGAGGAAGTTGGATGGCTGGTTCTGAGGTAGCAGCTTTTAATTCCGTGTGGAGGCAGCTGGGGGACACCAGCAGCTCTGAGGAGTTCACTGGGAGGGCACAGGGCACCTCAGCCCCCAGAGAGGGAGGATGGATCCCACCTTCCTGCGTGGGAGCAGCTCCTGCTGCTGGTGGTGCCGTGGGAGGGTTCAGTGCTCCGGGGACACACGTGGGAGACAGGAGCCAGCTCACCCCTCTGTGCACCAAGCTGATTTAAATCCCAGCTTCCTCAGCCTGTTCTGAGCATCCTGACACTGCCAGTGTCCCCCCCTGGCCTGGGCTGTGCCCTCAGGGCTCCCCAGAGCTCTGGCACCCACCCAGCCTGGTGGGGATTTACAGCCACAGGGAGGGAACACATCCACTCCACACTGCCTACCCCACATCGTATTGCTGAGCTTTTGGGTAAAAATGTGATTTTTATTTTGGTTTTTGGTTGTTTGGTTGGTTTTTTTTTACTCCCGGTCTCAGACTTTGAAAATCGTTTCCCAGTGGAATTGAGCTCCCTGAGTTCCAGCAGTCTGGGGCAGCAGCAGGAGCTCTGTAGAGCAGATGATAACCTCTGGGCAGCACTCAACAGCTTCTTGGTTTTCCTGGTAGCTCTGCAAGAGTGTGAAAAACAGAGGGGTTATTTCTGGAAAAAGCAGAATTTCCCAGCTGAACTGAGTGCAAGGGCTCTGGGGAGTGAGGCAGGAGGGACGGGGGGGTTCAGACTCTTCTGCAGGGTCATTTCATGGGGGAAAACAGAACTGTTCCTACAATCTGCTCCTTCCCTCTGAGCTGATGCCAGATCCTGGAGGAGCTGCAGAGGCAGGAAAACTCAGGAGGAGTCAGATGTCCCCTGAGCCTGCCCAAGAACACTTCCAGAAATGGAACCTCTCCCTCTTGCTTCGAGGCTGTGCCTGGATTCCCTGGCAGGTGTGCTCTGAGCCAGGGCATCTGCAGGAGAGTTTTTATATTTTTTCTTGCTCAACCTTGCTCTGAGGATGTTGTCCTGCAGTGGCAGCAGGCAGGAAAGAGAGGAAGGGATGAGCCACGTGTGCAGGGCAGCCCCGTGTGCTGGCATCACCCCAGCGTGGGCAAGGTGCAAAGCTGCTGGGCACAGCCAGCCTGGTGGCTGAGCAGCAAAAGCTCCCCTCAGAGCATCTGATCTTGTGATTTGCTGTGCAGATCCAGCAGATCTGCAGCCCAAATGTGGGATTTGCCTGCTGGGCTTCTGCTCTCACTGATACCTTGGGCATGGGCACAGGGCTCAGGGCACGGCTTTGGGGGCACAGGATTTGTGCCTGCCGGCTGGGAACAGGGTAGTGATGCTTCAGCAGGACCTTACACCCAGGTAGATACTGTCCTCAGATCCAGCATCACCCCTGGTGAACATCTCCCTCCTTGTGGGTATTCAAAAGGAGAAAATTGCTCTTGATCTACCTCAGAAAATGATCATTTTCCCTGGGCACGTGGGCAGAGAGAGCATATATTCCTGGAGCCAGAGCAGAGGAAGGTGGCTGCCTCGTGGGCTAAGGGTTTGGGAGCTGCAGGAGTTTGTGGGGAGACACGAGGTGGGGAGGGAGAGTGGCTGGAGGGAGGGGGCAGCTGGCTCGTGGTTCCTTATTGCCCGTGTGCCAGTGGCTCCCAGGGGCTCAGGGAAACACCTGAGCTCTGAGCTGGCACCTTGGCCAGCCTCCCTCCCTCCTGCAGCCTCCTGGACAGCCAGATCCCCCAGCTCAGCACAGGAGTGCTGCCTTGAGAGGGCTGAGCTGGAGCAGAGGCTGGGCAGAGCTAAAGAATAAAGCAGGGATTTATTAAAAGGATCTCCTCCATGGATCCACCTTGGGCAGCACAAGAGCCCAGCCAGGGCTGCACCCAAGATGAACCAAAATGGTCCCAAAATGCACAAAATTGGTCACGAGGTCTCTCACNAAACCCAACAAATAACCCTCATCTGCACATCCCTCAGGGAATTTTAAATCAAAACTGCAATTCCAGGGAATGAACCCCATAAATATTTCCTTCAAAATAGGTTTTGCCTTGTTTTTTTGTTTTTTTTTTTTTTTTTTCCCCTTCAATTCACCACTGTGAATTCATTCATTCATTTTTTGGGCCTGGAGCTTGTAACAGTTGTCTTTGGACAAGCTGGAAAAGGATTGTTTTGTCTCCCTACCCTGTGGAGAGAATTTACTAACATTTAATATGAAGCTCAGAGCTACACACCCAGGCAGCACAGAACCTGAAAAATAGAAAAGCCAAGCCTTAAAGCATCAGGAGATGGGGCCTGGTGTCAGCAGGGTCACTCAGGCAAAGCCAGGGGTGAAGCACCAGCCCCACCTGGCAGCTCTGTCCAGCTGGGCTGGGACACAAGAAAAGCTCCTCCAAAGGAGGAAATGTCCAACAGGACATTTCCAGCCATGGGAAGGCAAAGGCAGCTCGAGGTCACACTTGGATCACAATCAGATCTTCCTGTGCTTCCCTGGTGTCTCCAGCTGAGCTGGGTGNTGTGGAGAGAATTTACTAACATTTAATATGAAGCTCAGAGCTACACACCCAGGCAGCACAGAACCTGAAAAATAGAAAAGCCAAACCTTAAAGCATCAGGAGATGGGGCCTGGTGTCAGCAGGGTCACTCAGGCAAAGCCAGGGGTGAAGCACCAGCCCCACCTGGCAGCTCAGCCTCTGGGCTGGGACACAGGAAAAGCTCCTCCAAAGGAGGAAATGTCCAACAGGACATTTCCAGCCATGGGAAGGCAAAGGCAGCTCGAGGTCACACTTGGATCACAATCAGATCTTCCTGTGCTTCCCTGGTGTCTCCAGCTGAGCTGGGTGGCAGCTCCATTGTCTCATCCCTTCCTTGTCTGGAGGCTCCAGAGTTTTCCCAGCCTTGCTGCTCCCTCTGGAGTGATTCCTGCCCTGGCTGTGGAGACAGGAGCAGAGTCAGTGCCCCAGGGCTCCGGCTGTGTCTGTGTGACTCTCAGAGCAGCTCTTGCTTTGGCAGTGCCAGAACACTACCAAAACTAATCAGAATGGTACAAAACAATTTATACACACACATTTGAAACCAAACCTTTCAGAATTGCTGTTAAAATCAGTCAGAGGTTCTGTTAACATCTTTCATTTGTGCCCCCATCTCATCCTCACATTTACAGGCCCCCATGGGGTTGGTCCTCCACACTCATTCTCACCTGTCATCCAATGCTCCCAGGTTTTGCTGCCTGTTTATTTATTCCCAAACCTGTCTTTCCCACTGCCCCTTAAATCTAGAAAACTCTGTGTCACTGACTGACAGCAGGGCTGGGGACATCCTGTGTCAGACCAGGAGCAGGTCATTTCCTCCCTGAGATGTTTTGATCTCCCATGCACGGTGTTCCCTCACTGCCCATCCCTGGCTGCTTTTCCTGCAGGCTGGGCAGTGTCTCTGACAGGTTTTGTATTCCAGCACTGACAGATCTGGCTGCAAACCAGTCTCGGTGCAGACACCTCAGCTGATTGGGAATGTGGAGCTGCTGCAGGCTGGACACTGGGGCTGGCACCACTGTGTAGTAAAAAGGAGACCCAACAATGGAAAATGATGATTGGCAGTTGTCCATTGATTCAGAATGCTGAACAGTTGCTTTATTAAAACTATACTATATTACATTAATATACTATTTAAAGAGATACTATACTATATTACATACTTACTATATCATACTTACTTATTAACTATGGAAAATAAGTTGGAAAATGATGGAAATGGAAAATGATGATTGGCAGCTGTCCATTGATTCAGAGTGCTGAACAGTTGCTTTATTAAAACTATACTATGTTACATTAATATACTATTTAAAGAGATACTANTGAGAGAGAGAATTATGTCTCTCTGTTCAGAGAATGTGAATGCCACACCACTGCCCCTGTGACACACCCCTGCTGCCTTGGGGCACCCCAAACTGAGCCCTTTTTACCCCAAACTGAGCCCCTCTTACAGCCATCCACTCAGGACCAGCGAGGTTGCTGCTCCATTGGCTGAAAATGTGATTCAGAGATGAGTGGGAGAGAAGAGATTTATTAATTTGCTCCTCATTAGCAGTTTGAGAGTCCTGATTCCTCCCTCCGCCACTGCCCTGGCTCCCCGCTGCCACAGCTGGTTCCCCGTTGCTTGGCTTGCAGCTCTGTGCTCCAGTTTCTTTCCCAAAGCGTTGGTTTGTACCCTTAATTTGTTATTTTGGGGTCTTATTTTACATCTGTCACAACTTCCTGGGCCCAGCACAGCTACAAAACACGCACTGAATCAGCTCCAAGCTGGAATTTACTGCCTGCCCCCATCATTAGTAATCCACACTTGCAGCAGACTCATTATCACAGACACAGGCAGAACTTTGAGGATCATTTTTTCCACACCTGCACCTGTAACTCGCCGTGAATAGATTTGCAAAAATTGAGGGTTAGGTGTGCTGGGTCCTTAAACACTTGTTAGAAATGCCATCAGTGGGGAGCTGTGGAGCCTGAGCCTGCTGCATCCCAATGAATCACTTTCTGTTTATCCTGGATAACTCCGGATGATTTTGACGGCGCCGTGCTGCGCTAAGATCACCCGCATCCCCATTCCAGATGAATCCCAAGCCTTGCATATCCTGACACCTAATTGTATTGACTGGGAAATAGGATCATTGGCATGTGGAGAGGGGCCTGGGAGCTGGGCAGGAAGATTCCATGACGCAAAAGGACATTTCAAGCCTCTCTGAATTATTTAACCTCCCTCAGACATGGCCCGTCCATTTCTCAGCAGACTCTGGACAGCTCTGGCTTTTATAGCCCTCGGAGCAGCCAGGTGGGAGGAGAGGGGAGGCCATGGAAAACATTCCAGTGGCTGCAGTGCTGTGGGAAGGGATGGGGGGACACCAGCAGAAGCCCCTGAGTCCCTGGTGTCACCTTCTGCAAGGAGCACTGAGGTACCAGAGGTGAGGGGCTCGTGTCCTGCTGGCCCAGGCTGGGCAGGAGCCTGGACAGAGCGTGCTGGGATGAGACTCCCCAAGCCTGGTGGGATCTGAGATGCAGGGAACTCTCAGAACTTGGGGCCTGTGAGCCAAAGCTTAGAATTAAACCCAGGGTTTGATCTGAGACCTTGGGAAAGACTCCCAAACTCAGGTGCTGGAAGGGAAAATGTGGATTTGTAGTTTAAAGCAGAGACACGTTAAGCTAAGCAAAGGAAAGTTTAGAGTTTCAGAGTTTAAGATATAAAAAAAATAAAAGTAGTTACAAAGGTACCAAGAAGTTTTAGAGTGTAATGCTGTAGGTTTGTGTGCCATAACATGATTGGCTAAGAAAGCTCACACTGTAGCATGGGTCCATAAGATGAAATATTTAAGGATTGGGTTAAAAACACAAATATCCTTGTTGGGAGTGTTTTATTGGTCGATAAATCCTTAAAATGTCTTGTAACTAGAGGCCTTGTGACCTTCTGAGCCTTGCAGTGAAGATGTGAGCCCAACTCACCCTTCCTGCCTAGGGAGAAGATAAGGAAAATAAATTGCACCACCTGAAGCAGCTCAGAGGTGCCATCTCTAACTCATTCAAAGTTCCCACACAAGCCAGCGTGTCCCACACTGCTGGCAACGAGCACGAGGGCTGGCAGCTGCTCTGGGAGCCTCCCTGGAGCTCGCTGTTCCTTGGAACTGCAGGGAGATGGCCACGAGCTGGGCACGGAGCACACGGGTCCCTGCTGGACCAGGATATCCAGGAGATCCCTGGGGCTGCTCCGGAGCCAGCTGGGAAGTGGAAAGGGAGCCTTTTGTCTCCTGGAGATCCCATTGCTCACCCATCCATTGGTTTTGGCATTTTTGACTTGGCCTGATCAAAGGGGCTCCCTGGGGGACAAGGACAGGACTGGGGCTGTCTCTTCTTTCTCTCTTAGAGACAGTGGAAGCCAAAATCTTGTGTTTGAGGCAGGGAAAGGCCACCAAGGCCTTTCTGGCTGTGCACAGCCAGGATTAGCTGGGTGTTTTAGCCTCTGGGAGGTCACAGGGCTTCCCTGGCTTTGTGTGTGACACACCCAGAGTTTGGGACTCACCTTCCCCACTGCTGAGGGCCTCCTGTTCCCATGCTGAGGTAAATCCCACAAGTTTTCACTCCATTGATTCCCCATCTGCTCAGTTCCATGGATGGGCTTCAACTATCACCTGCAACTCCAGAATGGATCCCTCCTCTCTCTGCTGTGCAATAACAGGGTGACAACATGAATGACAGCAGCTGAGAGGAGAAGAAAGAAGCCCTGCCTGTTACTGGCTGCCCTTTCACGGGGAGTCTGTCAGCTCTCGGGGATGTTCTGGCAGATACCTTTGAAAGCTGAGCTGAGAGCTGGGGAAGAGCTGGCAGGTACAGCCCAGCTGTCTGTGAAACTGGAGCTGCAGCTGCTGCCACAAGCTCCTCTTTGAAGAATGTGATTTTCTCTATTTATGATCAAGAACCGTGGTATAAAGAGCCCTTCTGATTTCTTGCCATGGTGTCACTGAGGATCTCAGGCTGGTTCTCTCCCCAAACAGGGAATTTAACCTCAATGCAGGCTCACCCTGGAGCTGCACTATGTGCCTTTGGCAGGGCTGCATTCGCTCTTGATCCTGCTTGCCAGTTGTAAATAAGAAATTCAAATATTGTGAGAAGAACTGGAGACTCCTGGCAGCAGAGAGGGGACTTTGCAGAGGGATCTGTAATTCTGAAGCATCTGTGATCTCTCCACAACAACATGGTCAGAGTTTGGCAGATGGAGAGCTTGAGCACTCCCAAAAATCTACTGCTCCAGCAAAGCCAGTGTGCTGTGCACAGTTCATCTGCCAAAGTTCCTTGGGAGGAACTCATCATCACAGAAGAGTTTTTGGAGACACAGGGCTCAGGTTTGCCTTCTCAAGGCATCCCCTTGAGGCTGCCATGGTGTTCCCATGGAGCAGAGCTGCCAGAACCCGACCTGGGGCAGTCTGGGGGTTGGGTTGAACCTGGGATTTTCTGCCTGGCAGGTGAAAACGAGGAGCAGCTCTCTCCCTCTCCTCCATGCATGGCTGCAGGGCAGGGAGCAGCATTCCAGCCCCTGGCAGGGGCTCCATGGAGCTGGGAGCCTTTGGCCAGGGACAGATCTTCTCGTGGCACTTCTTCTGCCTCTTGGAGAGCCCTGCCAGCCAGAGAATGAGCAGGGGCTGCCAGTGCCTCCTGTGGTGCCACACAACCCTGGAGCACAGCCCAGAGCTGAGCCCAAGCCCATTTCCTGCCAATACTGGGAGTCTGTGATGGATTTCAGTGGCACTGCCTTGGACCTGCTGCAGAAAATCAACTGGTGTGTGCAATGCAGAGCAGCCACGGTGCTGCTGCACACCTGCCCCTGCTCAGGGGGGGTTTGCAGTTCCCCTCTGAGCCTGGAATGGATTCAAGATGTCTTAGAGCCCTTCTCTTCTCTTCTCTTCTCTTCTCTTCTCTTCTCTTCTCTTCTCTTCTCTTCTCTTCTCTTCCTTTCCCTTTTCCTTCTCCTTCTCCTCTCCCTTTTCCCTTCTCCTTTTCGCCTCCCTAGTTTCTGTCCCCAGAAGGAATGCTAACTGCTCCCTGACTCCAGGCTTTGCTGCTGGCAGTTTGTTCAAGCCCTGGGCTCAGTGCAGGACCAGCCTGAGCTCAGGGATCACCTTCCAGCTGTGATAAGGAAAATATTTGTGCAGCCAGAGAGCTGCAGATCTGCTGAGCCCAGCTGTCCTTCAGACCCCATTTCTGAGCAGGGCTGAGCTCTGTGTGTGGCCAGCTCTGTGCTGACAGTTCCTGGATTGTTTTTTGGAAACACAGCCCTTCAACATTTTCTCCTCTGATCCCTGCTTGCCCTGCCATCACACTGCCCCTGTTGTTTCAGATGTAGCAGCAGGTTTTATCCCAGGTCCCAGTGGCTGGTGCTCAGCTCAGATCTGCTGGGGTAGCAGGAGTGCACAGTCTATAAAAGGCATCTCCTCATCTTCATTTTAAAGCAGGAAACTAAAAATAGAGCCAGTTCAAATATAGGTGATGAGAACAACCTGAGGTTTGGATTGGGAGGTGGAATGGGAATTAGGACTTCAGAAGTGCCTGGTGAAGCATCTGTGTCAGAGGGAGTTGTGGATAAAAGTTTGTGACGTAGCTTTGGGCCAGAGAAGGCAGTTTGGGGAGTTCTGCTCTTCCTGCCTCGTGTGGGAGGCATGGATGGGAAAGTGCTGGGCTCAGAAGGGAGAGCAGGGTGGCATTCACGTTCTCTGGACAGAGACATAATTCTGTCTCAGGATTTTCCTGGAGAAGCACAGAGAGAAGGAGAGAAAACAATCCTTATCTCTGCTCCTGTGTTTTCCCCATGTGGAATGTGTTTGGAGATTGTTTACCCAAGGTGATTGCTGGATTGGATTCTGGGGATGGTGTTTGGATTCATGGACCAGTTGGATCCACATCTGTGTCTGGACTCTCTCGCTGGAGTCACTGGTTTTTCTAGTTAGTGATAGTTAGAAAGAAAGTAAGTATGATACAGTAAGTATGTATGTCTCTCTAAATAGAATATTAATGCAATATAGTACAGTTTAATAAAGCAAGTGATCAGCACTCCGAAGCCTTGCATTCAGATGCCAATCACTTTTCCTTCGTTGGATTCACCTTTTTGCTGTAAGCAGGCAGTGCTTTTGTCCCAGGTGTCACCCCTGGGTGTCACTGCCACGGCGTTCTGTGGGCTCAGGAGGGTGCAGGACACCCAGCACAGCTCCTGGGCTTCTGTGGGGAGGGAGACAGCAGGGCCAGAGGGACAGAGGAGTGAGGGGAGTCCTGGCAGCATTCAGGCCTGAGCATGGAGTGCTTCAGGCTCTTGGGGCTGCAGGAACCTCCCTGAGCTCCTGCTGTCCCTCAGCTTCCAGGGCAGGGCTTGTCCTGGTGAGCAGCTCCTGCCGTGCCCCCCCAGGCTGCCAGAAATAGCCTCAGCTCGCCCCAGTTTGCTGCTGGGAGAAACTGGGACACCCTCCCTGAGGGGAGCAGGGGCTGCTCAGGGAGGGCTGGGTCACCCTGAGAGCTCCCTGTGCCCGGGGTGGGGACAGAGGTGTCACCCCACACCCCTGTGGCTCTGCTGGGGGACACAGCTCTGATGCTGAGCTCGGGGGCCCCTCAGCTTTTCCTTCCCAGGGCTTCCTGAGCTTTCTGCAGCTCCAGGGGCTGCAGCTTCAGGTGATGCCTTCAGTTT
>VXBC01005171.1:153149-201554 GCA_013399945.1 Ploceus nigricollis | reverse complement strand
CAAAGGATGTGGTGGAGTCACCGTACCTGGAGGTGCTTGAGGCACCTGGATCTGCCACTGAGTGATATTTAATGGTTTGGGGGCTACACTGGCAGTGCTGGGTAGACGGTTGGACTTGATGATCTTAAAGGTCTCTTCCAACCTTGATGATTGTGATTATTGTTTTCCTACTGATTTTGTATTTTCAGAAGAGATCATGCCAAAGGTATTCGGCATAGCTCCTGCCTTTGACAGACTCCGTTAACCCTGTGCCTTGCAAGGCCTTAAATAAATGCAAAAAAAGCCCCAACATGCCCCTTTGAACCAAAAAAAAAAAAAAAAAAAACAGGTCCAGGCTTCTCTGAACAGATAAAAATAAACACAAAAAATATTGAACCAAATGGAAGAAGCTTTAAACAGAAGAGAGTAAATTTAGAGTGCCTGGCAAAGGTCCAGCGTTCAGCCACCTATTTATATAACAAGCCGTTTTGTCCTTGTACATATTGTTTGCTTTTTAACAGTGATATCACTAATGGAGCTGTAGGGCACACAGAGTTCTGGGCATGCCATATGCACACACGAGCTCCCACAGTGAGCGTGCCTTTGATGGTGGGCAGGAGATGTAATAATCACCCAGAATCACAGAATATCCTTCCCTGGAAGGGACAGAGGATCATCAAGCTCAACTCCTGCACAGGACACCCCAACAATCCCAGCCAGTGCCTCAGAGCCTTGTCCCAATGACAACCTGACCTCTAAGTCTGAATATATAAAAATATGCTGGAGCTACAAACCACACTGTGATTCCAGTTCTCTGATGCATTTCTTTATGGTGGCCTTGACTTTTAAGAATTTGTGCCATGTGAGAACAAGCAAACCCCTAAACACAGTGTGTGCCATGGCAGCAGCACCCTGCTACATTAGAGGAGGAATTTATCACTTGCTGTATAAACGCTGTAGCGTGCCAGATCCAAGCTGGAGTTATTTCACACGAGTGTCTCCCAAGGCCTCACAGGAGATTAAAAAAAAAACCTAAAACCGTCTGAGGTAGGAGAGGAGCTGAGTGTTGGTGAGCACCCTCAGCTCCCAGCTGCTCCCCTCAGGAACCACCTCAGCACCCGCTCTGCCGGGGCATATCTAACCGGGGCCTCAGCTTTTACATTTTTAATGCTGAGCCCTACTTCTTCACAGCAACAAAGCGCTAGAGCAAACTAGGAAGAGAAGAGTGCTACTGTTCCTGAAAAGGCGAAAAGCTGCCTCACACGGCGAGGGGCGACACGAGACCACGGCCCTCCCTCAGACCCTCAACTTGACCTCCCTCAGTGCAGCCCCGCCCGCTGCCCTCACGCGGCCCCGCCCACCCTGTGCGCAACGGCACCCGGATCAGCACGTGCCCCCGGATCCCAATTCTATTGGGCGAGAGGAGGAGGGCGGGGCTAGCCTATCTATAAAAAAGAGCGCAGCGAATTCTGGGTCTTTCTTTCGGCGTGGCCAGCGAGGTAAATGGGGTGGTGGGAGAGGAGCGGAGTGGAGCGGGCGGGCGGTGGGGCCGGGCCGCCGTGATGTCTCTTGACACGTGTTAGACTGCTGACATACATGAAGCAAAACTACTGCTGAGCGCCCCGGCTGCGTCCACCCTGCGGGGCGGCCGGGGTGAACCGCATCAATAACCTCCCCTTTACTCTCGGTGTTTTGCAGGGCCCGTGCGGCGACCGGCGGCCGGGAGCGGCGGTAAATAAAGCTTGTGTCACCCAGAACGTGTCCGGCTGGTTCTTCCGCGCGTGCCGCACTGCCTTTGACCCGGCGGTGCCCGCCTGGCGCCGCCGGCCAAGCAGCGGTGCTACAGCGAAGCGCTTGTTCATAACTGGCGCTGCTCGGCCCGACCCGGGCGGCGCTTTTAAAAGCAAGTGACATTTGTTTGCGAGCGCGGGGGGCACAGCGGCGGGGGACGCGGGGTCTGCCAGGTCGTGCTGCCTGCCCTTCTGCAAGGGGAGCCCGTTCCCGGCCGGAGGGCGGTGCCAGGGCCGAAACAGAGCTGGGTGACTCACCGCGGTTCAGTGTGACTGAACCCAGCTGTAGTTTTCCTTTAGTAGTTCAGGGTTAAGTTAGAAAAAGGAGTTTAGAAAAGGAACAGAGTTCTGGGATTCCTGCCTAGCTGTTGCAGGAGTAGAGCAGCCGGGTGAACCAGCTTGGAGGCAGGAGAAATGCATCCAGGACTGGGGGTCATTATGCACGCGGTGCAAAACAAAAGACTGTCGTGAATAAGCTGCAGCTTCGTAAAAGGGCTGCTCTTTTTTATGCATGTTAATACCGTTTCTGTCAGTACAAAAGATCTGTAGCCACACAACCACGGATTAGACATACATGAGTAGGGCAGAGTCTCGGCAGAGTGTAAGGGATCAGTGAGCTCCTAGAGGCTCTTAAAGGTGGCAGAAGTGGATGTGTGTCAGCTCTGTTCTGTCACTGCTGGTAATCCTTTCACAGTTTCACCAGGGATGCAAACATACTCTTAAAGCATATTTCTCATGAATACTAACTGCTGTGGTGAACTTCAGTTTCATGACAGTAAAATTAAATTTAGCTTTTTCCTTCCAGAGCTTGGCACTGGTTAACCCTGAAACTCTCATGCCACAACCACCAAGTACATACATATATATAAAAGTCTGCAAACCACATTAGGAAGCTGCCTTTCTAATGAAGTTTTTAAAACAACTTGCACTAGATAGTGGCTAAATGCTGCAGAAATGAAATTTACTGAATTGTTTGACATGGGATAAATTTATTAAATAAAACAAAGCAAGCAGATTGTAGTTACCCACAGTTTATGAAGTGCAGTATGACAATCTTGTGTAATAAGTCTAAATCTTTACACATTAGTGCATCTAGTCCTTTGACTTTAGTTATTGCACATAGAAATTAACTCATATAAAAGACCTGCGTACAAGACATGCAGACTTCATGAAAGGCAAATAATGCCTACAAAATCAGCAAACCCCAGAATATACACAGCCTGGAATGGTCAAGGAGGAGTTCAGGTAACAAATATAACTACTAATATTTCAATTAAAGGTAACCAAAATAGGTGTTCAAATATAGAATTAATTTTAAATATATTAAATGCTTTTGTTTCAGGCAAGGTGCTGTTTAAAAAACCTTCAATATAATAGCTTCATTTAGAGATGGTAAATCATCAAGTTATACATGGAAATTTTGATTTACATCAAATGTGACAACACAACATACAAAAAATTTCTTTAAAAATTACTTGGAAAAAAAAAATCATGTTATAAAAGGAGAGCCAAAACTCACCTTCTCTGTAAACTAAAACATTTTCTGACATCCATGAACAGTTGGCAACACTGAGTATCAGAAAAATATTAAGTGTTAAGGAGTGGATATGTAGTGTTCAAACCTTGAATTTACTACATACATTTAGCCTTGATTCATTACACTTGACAAATAAAAGGCAGTTCCCCCTTCGCCTTTAGTTTTGGCCACTAATTAGCAGAAAGAGTCTTTAATCATGATCAGCTTGAATAACTGCAATGCTTGAATTCCTATGCCATAAAGTTCAAGAAACCAATGCATGGGGGTCAAAACTCTGTCAGCCACAGCTGCTTCCACAAGCACCAGGTGCTGTCATGTCTGGGGCTGTAACAGGATCCGGGCCCATGCCTCGGGTGTAAACACAGTGCAATGGAAAAGACTCACAGCAACAAACTCCTGTCAGAAAGAACTGGGTGTTCATCACAGCAAGAGGCTCTGCGCACAGTTAGGTCACTACTCCTGGAGATGTGCAGTGTTGACACTTGGTGTGTGTGCTCATGTCTATAAACATTCAGAATTAATCAGGAACCAAGGTGATTGTACCTCACTATAAGGCGGCTTGCTATGGTTTGGTCTCATGGCTTTACCAATTTTTTTTCCTCATTTACAAAAATCTGACAGTCCCACTTCCACTGATAGTTGTGTGTTATGGCTAATTGCTTCCCAAAAAAAGCACAAGTTCTGTATGAAAAAAGTAATGTGAATACAGCACACTGAATCACAATATTACCTATACATCCAATTTACATTCTTTTATCCTGAAAGCATTTCATATTTCGATTGCTTGACACAAGCTATTGACTGCAGAAGTGAAAGAACATAAAACAGTTCATTCTACACCTCCAACTGCCTGAGAAAGAAAAATATTCTTCCAGTTTTATAAATTCATTCCTTATTTAGGATTTTTTCCATTTGGCACGCAGTTCCTCTGCTGCCAAACAACTTTTCAATGCTTTAATGCACATTAACATAGCATGAAAAGAAGCCGAACAAAAGGTGCATCAACAAGCTCCTTGATCTGTTACATTTGAGTTCCTCCTCCCTCCCCACAAAGAACAGGTCACCTCAGCCTCCCATTTAAAATCCTGATGGCAGCCAGTACAAAAATAAATCAACAACTTAATGGAATGGAACTTCATGTAGCTGAAGTACACGGGAACAATAACCAGGCAAGTGAGCACACAGGAACGGGGAAAGGCAGTCCTTGGGAGGGGGGAGAGTGGCACAAGTTAAGGACAAGAACTACAGCACAGTTTATAAAACCATGAGAGTAACTTTTATAATACTGTAAACTGCAAGAGTCTTCACATGTCATGGTTGATCGGAGGCCTCCGTGCTCAGATCTTGAGGAGGGCATGTGGAGGAGCGGGGATCCATGGCTGAGTGCATTAAAGGAATATAGACATCATCCATGTTTGGCATGACAAAGATTTTCTGGGAAAAGGATGCAATGAAATGAAGTTACATTACATATGTCACTTGAAACCTTAGTTTAAAAAATGCAATAGATTTACAGAGAAAAGGTTCTCAAGCTCAGCATTGTTTGAGTCAGTGCAATGCCCATTAATTGAAACCATTTTGTTGTGTTACAGTTGTAAATGAAACTCAAATATTAATATCTCTGCATATTTCATTCCATTAAAATGGCACTACAGGAAACATCAACAACTTTTTCTAATTGCTTTCTCAGCTCTTACCCATCCATATACTTTCAAAATGCACTTTTAGTAAAAGAACTGATTTTGATTTCTGGTTGATTGTATAGGTTGGGGTCCAGAATCAAGCTGGTCACTATTCCTATCCTACACGTATTTGGAGGGGGCTTCTTCCTTTTTGCACTATGGTCAACATGATTTTTTAAAAATTACTTCAAAGGAAGCAGTAAGAGGAAGTAGTGCCTTATCTGTTCTTAATTTTAGACAACAGTTTGGCCCCCTATGATCTAAGAGCATGTAGGATCATGTTCTTATTTGAGTACTGCAAATTTTACCATGGTACCTATTTCAAAGAAATACCATTGTCATCTCTAAAACAGATTTCCACCCAGGTCTACACATGAGTCTTGAGACCATCCCAGCACTCAGTTTCAGCTGAGCTCCCAACCTCCATCCCACTGGCCGGAAGCAGTGAAGTACATGACTAGTTATAAATGAAATAGGGGACATGTGAAAATTAAACACCCCACCCCTTTAATTGACCAAAACTATCATCACTGAAAGGAGAATGTAAAGGAAACACACCTGGAACTCTTGTTCCAGTTTCCTTGCTATCCAGTCTGTCACATGAACCAGAGTCACTTCTCTCTCACCAAGTTTTGGCCGCGCTTTTAACTCCAGGTAGGGAGGCCTTCGGAAGCCGTACCTTGGGAGAGAACACAGAGCAGGATTTACTACAGACACCCCAAGAAAATAAGTACTTAAACCTGTAACAATTTGCTCTTAATAACGGCTCCTACCTCAGTTACAACTCATTTGTACTGCTCCTTGCCCAGAACCCACTTGAGCCAGGCTTTACCTTTTTTTCTTAGCTGCAACCCCTCGCACAGCACACCTGAAACATTGCCCAGCTCTGCTCTGAGCTCCTCTTACCATATTCTGTCAGTGGGTGGAGGTGGAATGTTAATCACTAGTGTTCCTCTGCACTCCTGTACTTCAACTGTTAGCAGCAATGGAGTATTGGAGACCTCTTCAATTTTTTTCTTAATAAATTCAGTCTCTGTTGCTTTCTGAAAGTATTTTGACTTCGTAATTTTATCCACAATTCTCATGATTTTACTTGTCCGATGTCCTCCAACATACCTTTAGATAGAGAATAGAAAAAGGACATCAAGATTATTTTCTTAAACCTATTTGCTAAGACAGACATGGATTTTCTGTTAAATCATTAAAGTTTTTGATATAAAAATTCTGAACAGATACATGGCAAAGCAGTACATCATAGGGCCTGCACCCAGCAGCTGTATTCTGTCAGCTACAAGTGTCTGGCAGAAACTCTGTTCTGTCTGAACACTCCTTTCCAGATGGCACTGGAAACATAACAATTTTTAAAACTGCAAATACACTTAGATCACTAATGCCAGCAAGCTGGAATGAGAAGTGACAACTTGTCTACTACCATTCCAAAAAAATTGTAGAGACACTGATACACCAAGATGTGCACAAATCATCAGCATAGAAGGCCCAGCCATAGTGTCGAATTACTTAACTGTGTGTGCTGAACAAAAATGTTTTCATTTTAAGGTACTGTAGCATTTACGAGTATAAGTATGCTGAAAAAGAAGAGGAAAACAGTTTTGGCAGTGGGTGGAATGATATTCTAAAAATGGTTAACTATGTCTGCAGAAAGTGGGCTTTTCCTGGCAATTGTGTCAGACAGCATTCCTGGCTTTTGAAACAGATGCTTTAAGGGCTGAATATATTTTTTCTTACCCCTATCTCATGTTGAAAATACACACTCCAAAAATAGCACATTTGGTATTTTCCACACACTATATCATGTCTAATTGTGGCTCTTGGTGTTACGTAGCAGAGATAACCTTCCTAAGGAAATGACATTTTCCTATCCAGGGAAAAAATAAAATTATTCTTACACAAATTTATACAGTTTTGTCCTTAGCACAACATAAGACAAAAAACTGTTCAGCTGATATAAAAAGGGAAAATAAATTTTGACTTTGGGATTTTATACTAGCTGTATCTTTACCCAGAGAAAGAAGTTATTCTCCCATCAGATTCTATAGTTGTAGTATAGTAATGCAGATTTTTAATAGGTGTAAGAAAATTTTTTTCAGTATTTTACATTAAGATTCTTCATTCTCCCTCTTTGTCCTCTTGATAAAGAGTTCTTTATATGATCTATGAATTTCAAGAAGATATGAAATGCATCCATTGCAGTAATTCAAACAACTCTTCAAACAATTTTCAAAAGTGTTCAGGAGTAAAATACTAAAATTCTCTGAACATTTTGAAGAAGTCATGAGTCTGCTGGTATATTCACTGTAAAAATCACTTAGATATGTTTAGACATAGAAAACATTGTGATAGTCTCAGACATTCAGCTTTCTCATTGCATGGCATAATTGCAGTCAGATGCAGAAAGCAAAAAATCAGAGTTGCAGCCAAAACAAGGAATGATGTGGCATCACTGATGTTGGGAGATTTTCTTTGAAATCCATGCACAGCATCAGAGGGCAGTATTGCACAGCCCAGACACACGAAATCCTCAAGGGAAAAAAACCCAAAACTGAGCAAGAAAAACAGGCTTGAGTAACAGTTGTTTTCTTAAAGAAAAGAAAATGGAACGCTGGAAATAAGGGATCGGCAGGTTAAGCATAGGGGTAATACTGTATAGGGAGGGTTTCAAGTTTCACACAAAATCCTGTTCTTGGCTCTGCTACCAGGTAGGACACGCTGGGGAAGGTCCCCAGAGCTTCTCTGGCCTCCCAGCAATCCAGCAGAGGAGGGACTGGGAGGTGCCCAGGGCAGCTGGGAGAAGTCCCTGCAGGGCTGGGGCGAACAGGGCTCCACTGCTGCCCTCTGCCCTGGAAATGGGCAACTGGGGTTGTTTCATTGCTTGGACAGACTCACACTGCCATTCTGGGGGACAAAGAGCATCCCAGGACTGGCAGCAGCTATCAGGTGTGGGGGGAGAGAAGGAATAACAATCAGCTCACCCTTCTGCTCCTGGGGTCACCTGCTTCTCTCCTGCCAGCTCAGGAGCATCATCTTCCTCCGAAGAGCCAGCGCTGGAGGATTCCTCATCGCTGTCTGCAAGACAATACGCCCTTGGCCTGAAACTGAAACAATGCAATTTCCAGGTCAAATGTAATATCCTTAAATAGCTATTCATCCTGTACAGCTTTGGCTGACATTACAGGTTTCTGAACTGTCCCCTCCCCTCTTTTATAAATGCTATCTAAAAGAACAAAACCAAAGCCACTCTGAAGCCAGTCTGGCAGAACCACCTTTCATAACAGAAATCTGTTTTCCCCAGTGGAACATAATCCTTCATGAAAGAGGCTGGCATGGGGGTGGCTATTCTACATACTCAAATCACATGTGCAGATTATTCAAAATACATTTGGAAGCATCTCTCTTGTTGCTCATGGTTTTTCATGAGTTGAGCAGAATTAGGATTGGACAAACCATTTCGTTTGAATATCATGGAGAAAAAAGTGAAGTAATAAACAAGTGTTGCCCTTTGGGTACAAAATACCACACAGTAGTGACTAATGCCTAGACTTGAACTGTGGAAGATTTTATGTACACAGTCACAAGAAAAATTTCAAATCTTTTAAACGGATTTAAATGAGAGAAGGATACAGTGGATACACTTCAGAATTAACAAATCTTTACTGAATGCAAGAGCTTGAAACAGTTACACAACACAGGCTTCAAAAGCATATGGCTTTAGCCCTAGGGACTATACCCAGGAATATAATACTCTACAGCATTTTCAGAATACACTTTATAGCTGTGTCTTCTTTCTTTTTGTGTGTGTGTATGTTCTTGGAAACGTATTTGAAGCATTAATAACGTCAGACAAGGCATGGACCGAGGCCACTGCCTGTTATACTGTACACAGAACAAACTGGTGGTTGCTGCATGAAATTCTAATGTACAGACTCACATCAGGTGCAGCTCACAGTGCACAAGACTCCTTCTCCACTGGAGCAGTAATCCCAGCACCTGGCCACACTGAAGCATTTCCTACCCAGCCTGTGGAATCAGAATTGCAAACCTCTTCCTATCCAGAGCAGCATTTTGTACCTGCAGAGGAGTGAAGGAGCAAACCAAACCGAGCCACCTCCCTGAGGACATGGGGATGGTGGGTGGTGCCTGTCACTGGCCCAAATAGCAATGCTGGAGCTGTTCCTCACAGAAATTCACATTTTTAGGTCAGATTCAAACTGCACGTTTTCCACCAGGGTGTGACCTCACTTCTCTTTCCTGTGCACGTTTTAGCATCCAGCTCAAAGTGTGCTCAGGGCATTCTCAGGTCTTTCAAAGGTGTCACCTTCTTACAACAAGGTGTTTAATTTCCTAGTTGAAGGGGTCCTCTGAAGTGCCTCACAAGCACCAAGTGGCTCAGACCACAGGATTTCCTCGCATTAAACAAAGCAACAATAAATAAGCTTGAGTAAGATTTCAGGGGAGCTCTGTATACAATGGACCATTTATATGACACAAACATTGGCAGAAAAAAATCACTTTGGAGCTACTGTATTGGTCCTGTAAAGACTGCACAATATTTTATGAATTGCCATTTGTCAGTTTGTTTTTATGTGGTTCAACAAAGCAAAAGGACTGATGGGTTAAGAAGCCGCAGTAACATTGGGTTAACCTGCCTGCTTTTGCCTCAACTCCTGTTTAGCAGCATCTGTAATGTATTACTTTTATAAAATCGGCAATTAAATAGTTTCCTACCCTTTCTGAGAGCAGCATTTTCCTGAGAGGGCATGCAAGACAGCATTTCCAGACTGTGTCTCAGCACACTTCACTTCTTATTTCAAACAGCAAGTGCAACAGTGACCCATTTGTCTTGCTTTACACTGACAACAGCCACAGACAGTTAAAACCCAGAGCTGTTCCCCCCCTCTCCTCTCTCTGGATGAGTAGGTGCCTTTCTCATACCACTTTGTGGTTACTGCATCTCAAGAGATGGTTTGTTCTGAGCTCGTAAGGGCCAGAAATGAGCTCAGCAACCAACACGCGTCACTTACTGACAACGTGAGCATGGATGCAAACACATGCAGAGTAATTTGATTTGTCACAGCAATTGTCAACTGATAATTTAAAAAGCCAGTAGAATTAAAATTAACTAACACATTAGAAGGCATAGATGAGAATCAAACTGTTCTGTACTTTTCAGTCCTTAGTTTATTTAATATCCATTTTGTTTAAGGGAAAAAAAAACAAGCAACAAAAAAACCCTCATCCAAACTAGAATACATTGGACTGTTCTTTATGTACACAAGCTTTGAAACATCCCAGCCCTGTGCAGGGAGCAATGCAGTTAATGTTGATACCTTCAAGTAACTGGTTGCTTGGCTACAGGCACTTAAATCTGCCTTGCTGGGGGCCTAAAGCTCAGCCAGCAGCAACCTGATTTTTAAATATGAATCAGAGTGTTCACTAATTATTTCTGAGGCTGTTCCTGCACTGAACAGATATGAAAATACACAAAGAAAATCCTGATGGGGTGGGGAAGAAAAGCAAGAATTTGATTTGTATAGACATTTCCTCTATCCCCCATTTTTTGGGCAGGCAGGATTAAACAGATTTTGAAAAATTCACACCTACCAGTTATAGTGATGTAAATTCAGAAATATTTACTTCAAGCAGTGACAATGAGAATCTAGGTCGATTTAAAATCCTCTGAATTTCTACCAGTGTATGAGATCATTCAGCCATTAGTTTTTTTCACATTTATTTTCTTGTCATGACTGCACTGAAATATAGTGCTGCTGTAAGTATTACTTCAAGCTATCTCAGAATAAATGGTCAGAGCTATGACATAAGTACACAAAGCATCTAGTATCTTAATTGTGAAAGACCATACCATTTTGTTCAGAGCTAAACAAATGACCAGATTTAGAGACTATTTTCTTGATTTGTAGGCAGTGGTTGTACATTAAATCAGAGACCACCCACTGTTCAGGGCCTGCAGATATAGGTACAAAGAGAATACAGCACCAAAAAAAAAAAATGGACCTCAGAGCTGGGAGTGGATCCATCCAGGGATGGATATTTGATAGGTGCCACTCACTAGGTTAATACAAATGGACAATGGATGACATTCAAACATTGCCAAAATGAGAGGGAAAGCACAAATACAAAGGAGGTAAGTTACTGTGTGGTGTCTGCTAATTAGTTCATCTACATTAGACATTTCACTTAGGCATAGCAGGCAAATAGAAGATGGCTATGAGGAAAAACAGAGACTAAAGCAGGGATGTCATTACTCCCACGATGCAATAAAGGTCTTTACATAACAATTAGAGCCTGTTTACCTTTTTACTACTCCATGGTTTCCAGCTGCACCTGTACCATGCTGCAGCAGCCTGTTACACCTGTCTATCTATTTCTGCATGTGTGTATCTCCAGTATTTGAGTTTTTTCTGACTAAATCCCAAATCAAGCATAAGACAAAACTAAATTTTAGTCACAGGACATTTTAAAACCCATGTGAAATATATATATATAAAATAATTGTACCACAGAAGCCTTTTATTAAAATTATTATCAATAGCATAATCAAACAATAAAGTTGTACAGAAAAGCCACGTTCCACACCCACTTGTATGAAACATCCCCAAAACTCCTTTCAATCTACTGCAGAGCCAGAGCTGCAAATACACAAGGAAAATCCCAGCTTTTCACAATGAAAGCACCATTGCCATCCCTTACCCTTCCCTGCCGATCTCGCCAACCTTAAACGCTTCCCCAAGCGGCTCTTTACCAAGTTTGGTCAAGTTCATCTTGGTCTCCAGGGTCATTAGAAAAGATCCATTGTAGGACATTTCCAAATCAACCCATAGTCCTAAAATAAACAACAGAAAAGATGTCACCTGAAAAGCAATCACAAAGTAAGCTTTCTGATCACATTAAGCTCATGGAACAAAGCCAGATATAAATCCAAGCCACACTGAAAGAGAGCGGTGAGTACAGCTAATGGTCTAAAAAAAATACTGTGATTTACACACACCTAAACTGCTTAAGAGATGTGAAATGAGATAAAGGAAATAGAATACCATCAGGGATTCACTCAAAAACTATTTACAGCATTGCTCCAAGCCAAGCAGTAATGGGGACACTCCTCTGCATCACTGACGCTGTCCAAGTGAAGCACAACTTGAAATCCCAGAGCAATATTGCTTCTCTCACACCACAACCTGCTGCCTCTTGTTTCCCCAGTGGTGTATTGAAGATATATGACAAGGTTCCCTCAGTAACTGAGCTACAGGCATTCTTTTATGATTCAGTGTAAACAGGGTCATTACTTAGACAATTCTAGACGTGCAATATTAAGTTAAATCCTATTGCCTGTGCAAACTATTTGCTTTTTGCAATCTCCAAAAGAATTGCCTTGGGAATACCTTAAGATTAGCTCAAGCCTTTTAAGTGACACCCTGCACCAAAGCTGTAGGATTTGTCATCCAGAGGTTAGAAAACAGATGCCACTAAACACAGATTATACTCCTTCCTTTTCCAGATATTGCAGCTGAACAAAACATTCCCTCACCAATACTTGGCACATCAACCACTGACCCATTCCATTTTTATTTATTTATTTGGAAGCAATTAATGGTGAATAAAACTGAAACCAGGACAAATGGTAACTACTCTTTGTGTTTTATTGTTCTAGAAAAGTCACACTTCATCAATTAAAGAATTATTGTTTTCTTTTCTGCAAAAACATATCCTTATCATAATTCCACCCACTTGTGGTAACAGAAACACAGGCAGCTCCCACAGACCTGGTCACCGGCACCCTGTGAGGTTACATGCTGTAAGCAGGATGAAGGCAAGCTGGTGCTCTACTAACCCACATAACTCTTTTCCATCACATTTTTTCTAACACTGTTCTAAAAACCAAACACAAGAACTCAAACACAAGCTTATAAGGATTTTTTTCTCTTTACAGTAGGAAAGTGTCAGTAAGACCATAAAAACCATGAAAACAGCTTAACAGACTTTCTGGATAATCAATAAGTCAGCAGAACTCAATCATCAATATCATTTTAACAGTAGATCAAATTAAGCAAAGGATGCCATTACTGAGAGGGAAAATTCCTTCTGACCAGAAAATGTTTATACACTTTTTCCAGAGGGAAAAAGGGAGGGAGAGGGAGTGAAGAATTGGGCAGATGGTACAATTTATTCTGTTTTCTGGTTCCCTAGCCTTGACAGAATTACAGTAAAAGCCACAGCATATGCTGTCACCCAAGCAGGACTGTATTAACAGAAACAAGACTTTTTTTCTAACATTGTGTGTTAACAAATTTAGCTAATTAGAGAAGGCATATAACAAAAAAAGTATTTTCGTTGTAATCAAGCGCTGGTAAAAAGAAGTATTGAAGAAACAAAGCACATCACAATTAGTAACTGCATTTTAAAGCCTCACAAAAGGCTACCTCAAATGACTGCCTCAAACACTTGCTAAAAAACCCCAAAAACTTAGAAGTGTTCGTTCTGGATGCTGTCCTGAAACTATAGAGTCTTTTTCCCCCACATTTCCCAATAAACCAAGTCATTTACCCACAGGCCAACTTACCAAGAAATACATTTATTCTTAGGAAAACAAGCATTTCCAATTATTATCCCCTTGTTGATGTCCTTTTAAGTATAATAAGAGAACAAGTAATTCCAGTAATTACTCACTACAAGCTCTTAAAAACCCTAAGAGCTCACTCGTATGTTCACATGTTCACACTCAACAGTATGGAAGAAGTTAAAAGGATTAGAAATCCTACCATAAATGTTTGCTTGTCACAGTTTAACTGAACAAGAAACTAAAGGAACTAATTGATCTCATTGCTGTTTCAGCAATTAATTGAAGCCAAGTGTTCAGCGGCTCCTAAATCCCATCTCATGACTTAGAACTACAGCCCCTGGTTAGAACTGAAGTTATGAGAACAGAGAAAGGAATTAAAAAAATGTTTAAATCAAGGCAAAGGAAAACACACTGACAAGAACCCTGAAAGGAAAGCCTGATTAAAAAGAAATTATTAAACCTCTCCACAAGCCACACACATGTAAAGATTTTTAAAAGTTTTCCTTTGTTCTGTAACTACAAATAAAACTTCTACCAATGATGCAACCACTTAATTGAGAACACTGGAGAACTTCCCAAGTACTGTGGAGAACCTGCTGTCCCACACAGGAAGCATAAGACAAGAAGCAGCAATATGCTTTAGTTCTCCAAATACTGACTGCACTCCAGCTTATTCCATCTATTCAACTCTTATTTCTCTTAAAAAGACAGATTTTGTTCCTCATGACAACCAAACAGTTTGCTCTTTTCAAACACGCTTTGTTTATAAAGCTCAGTGGAAAATAATCTTTGGAAAGGTTGAGAGCAAAGTACCCAGTGTTTTATAGATAAGGTTTTTCCCCAAAGAGTTGCAAGTCTCAAGTAGATAAGAGCAAACAACAGCATTTGGATACAACAGGCAGTATTAACTAATGTATGTCCAGGAAGATTTTAATGTTTCCCCAAAGTCTGTTTTGTTCAGTTTTATGAGGGAAAGGTTAGCACTTACTATGCTCATGCTTTTGGTCAGTGATTTAAATAGCACAAAGTTTTTAGTACTAAAGTTTATTAATCTCCTCCTAAAGTCCATGCATCTGGTATGCTTGCAAAGGTCAGGTGACACCACACCAGGTGAAGGAAATATTTCCCTTTAGGCCAATTAGAAACTTCTTCACGTTGAGTGGAGAAACTCTGATACAATTTAAAATTAAAAACTGCTCCAATTACATCTTAGATGGCATCTAGCTCTCCTCAACAAATAGAATAAATGCTTTTGAAGCTAAAAAGCATTACTCCAAGTTATTTTTTGCATGACTACTTAAGTGACATGAGCATCCTCAAATATGTGACCATATGCAAGCCAGAAGGAATAGAAAACAAACAGTTCTAATTCATAAAGCAGCAGTATGGAAGTCATCCAGCTTTAAAAAAAGCTGTATTTAATATTAAGAGCATAAAATGATCCTGTATTTTGAAGTTTATTTTCAAAACAACAGTATTCTTGTTTTCTAAGTGATTACAATTATATTTTCTGAATCTCTGTTTTCAGAACAGGGCAGCTTCTCCTGGAGAGACAAACCTGTTTTCTCCTGTGGTACAGAATCAGATCTGTCCCAAGGAGATGTGCTTTGCCCTCTGCAGTCCCTGACAGTATCAGCTAAGTGTCTGCATGTCTGTTGCATGCAAATTTTAGTTTAGTTCAGTAATTATTTCCTATGGAAAGACATGATCACAATTCATATATACAGAATTACATTTACTCCAAACCTGAGATAAAGACCCCTGAGTATCTCAGAATAAGCTCTTATTACATGTACCTAAAACATGCACAAGATAAACAGATATTCTGTTCTCCACAGATACAACGGCAATACCAGCACCTGCTATTTTTGTATTTTACCTCTGTGATCAATAGAAGGTTTGAAGGCTTGAAGGATCTTGGGCACTGCTATCCCCATGTCAAGCTCAGTCAGAGTCAGCTCATTCATGAAGTAGGGCAGCTAAAAGGACAGAATATAAAAAATCAAATACATGTTATGGAACTAGACATCAGTTTCTTGAGAGAAGAAAGCTCATTAAACTTAAGGAATGGACTGAGCTGAAGTGTCACCAGTGAAAGAACACAAATATAATCACACAAAATTCTTACTATTCTAGAATTTCACAGCTGCCAGTTTCAAAACTTTTTAGGGAAAGATTGGGCATCTGAACTTATATTTTAAATTATGCTGAAGTTCAGATGCTGACCTTAAACCATCAGCATGCTTTTAGCCAAAGTATGTAAAAAGCTCAAGAATGAAGTGTAAATCCTATTTCACTGTGAATAAAAATCAAAGACTTCTTTGGATCTTAACTTCAGTCATATATTTTATCATTGATGCTTTATCAATGTCTCAGCTTCTTTTATCTTTGGCAAATTCTTTCATAGAACATTACCTTTTAAATCTGTATCATAGTTTTAGTAAAATAGAGGCACAGAAATCATGATTCAGGTATTTTACTCTTCTAATTGACAGGAAACATATCTCCTGTGATTAGACATTGCTTTAACACATCAAAAAATACACCCGGTCCCCATTGCCAGTCTTTCCACTTAGAAAGTTACCAGTGAGATATCTGGGTAGCCTGCTGTCACAATTGTGGAAGCAGACAGGGCAGATTTAGGCTACTGGTGATTTCCCAAAGCAAAGGCAGCACTGTCTCACAGCTGGTGCTGGCAGCTAAATTTCCGAGCTTTTGTAAGCAAGACAACAACTTCCTTTGCCTTTAGGAACAGGCAAACTCCTCCCCAAACATCAGGAGCTGAAGGCAGTGGTGAACTGCTGCTGTTCAGAAGGGTTACAGAAGGCAAGGGGAAGACTGAGAAGTCACTCAAAAGCATCACTCTTCCTTTTACCCTTGAGATGGTGCAGCTGATGGAAGCTGTGTCCTGTCACCCCACAGAGCCTTCTCCCTAACTATTGCCCCCACTGACCTCCTGCAAGTAGTTTATGTCTGAAGTTTACAGGAACACACTACAGTTGTGGTTCCCTGATGTCCTCCACCTTAAAAGCAATCTACTATTTCCCAAAGATTTCCTCATTTATATGCAGTTCTATCCATCCCTAATGTAAAATACAATAATACTTTAATTTTTACATAAAAATTTGATAGATACAAATAGCTAATCCAGCTGTAGTTAATTTTAAACAGAAGCAGCAAAGTTAACATGCATCAGAAACTGAACAGCCATTCTGTAGCACATTTATTGTCTTTTACATGTAAGTGTGAAATAAGTCTTTCTTGTACTATTTTAAAACTCAAAGACTATATGTTTCACTTCCTTCAAAGGAGTGTATAATGCAAGTCTCCAGATCAGGTACCTTTATTTTGCTAAGTTTCATTTGGATCTTCTTTGACACTAGATCAGACCAATACTTCTCTCCTAAAAAATCCCAAAATATTCTTCCAAGCAGAGCATTCACCCAGGCCTCCTGTTCTTCTTCTTCAGCTTCCATGTTGGCATCTGGCAACTGAAAACATAAAGCAGGTTATTCAGCTCTATAAATTCTATAAAATAAGGAAAGAAAAGGCCTGATTTATATGGGAAGTTCAGTGTTAAGAGCCTGGGTCAACTCAGAACACAAAATGCTCAGCACAGGGAGCAGCTTTACAAACGCATCAGCCGGGCTGCCACGAGCCTGTCATCATCCTGACATGCAGCAGAGGGAATGAGACCACACAGATATAGATTGACCTCTGGCAATGAAACAAGAAAGTTGTATGTAATTTAACCTCTGGCAGAAAAAGCAGATAAACCCATACTGGGCAGACTTATAAACTGTGTTTGCAGTAAAAGATACTCTCTCTTGCCAGTCAGATCTGGAAGAACAGGTACTCTACTCCTCCTTTGTTTTATCAAAAAATTGGAAAGCAAGACCCAACACTACATCCTTATATCCAGTTCAGAAACACCAAAAATAGATGATAAAGACAGTACAAGGAATCACACTTCTCCTTCCAGTGTTTGCATATAGGATTCAGGAAACCATATTGTCCCCTCTGCTGCATTAAAGGTTTTGTTTACAGTCCAAGAGAATTCTGTCTTGGTTTCCCTGAGAACCATCTTGAAACACTTGGAAATATTATACATTCAGATGCTGCTTCACTGACTACACACACAAAAGCCAAGGCTGCTGAAATAATTTTGGGTGTGTACACACACTACCACAAAAAACCAGGAAGTTTCCATGAATGAAACACAACATATTAGGTGCCTGCAATGACAGAAGAATTCACCACCCTACATTATTCCAGGCAGAACTCCTGAAGCCAGCAGAAAGGTAGCACTATCTAAGACAGGCAGGTAGATGTTGCAGTTCTGAACATCATCTCTTGGCAGCTACTGCTCGCAAGGGCTGCAGCCTGGCTCTGCCAGGGTGAGGAGCCTCTGCTGTGACGCAGGTTCCCTGCCAGCACTGCTCATCTATTTATAGAGTGACTTCTGACACGTGCCAGACTCAGCAGCAAATCCATCACAGCTTCAGGAGTGGTTGGGGGCTAGAATATGTTTTCCTGGGGGAACACAAGATGAGTTTATTCATACATGACACCAGGGCCTCCTATTCCCTTTTCTGGGTGTTGTATGACAGTCTGGAAACAAAAACGCATCATATGAATTACCACTATCTTAAACAAAAAGTGGTCATGCTTAACATTAAAGATGTGTTTATTATGAGTGTTGTACTTAGTATTAAGGTTCTGTTTACTGAGAGTGACTCAAATGCAGCCCAGGAGGTCAAAGGATTAGTAAGAGCTACAGAAGCTGTTCACTCTTCCTTTGGAGCACAAGTATTACCTTCTTCACAGCTGTAGGGCTGCTGTCTGCACTGAGGACTGGACTACCTGAAGGGCTTTTCTTTTCTTGTGGAACACACTTTGCCATATAAATATTGTAGTCCAGAAGCATTTTCTGCCTCACGTTGCCAGACAGGTCCTTGTGCTTTGGCTGGGATGTGATTTCTTCTGCACTTCCCTTGCTGCTGCTCCGGCTGTGTGTGAGAACTCCAGACTGACTATCAGTTCTGCTGTGTGCTGGCAGCACCCCTAAATTCAAAGGAATAATACCTGTTCAACAGAGAACAAATCTGACAGCCAAATACCACAGTGTATCATCAAACTTTAAAGGAACGTGTTTATTCCACAGATATTTCTCCTGAAAAAAGACCAGCATGGTGCTTTCTTATTTTAAAGGCTAAAAGTAAATTCTACTGCTGTGTGTTTAGGTGGTCCTAAACCCAAATTAGCCAGTATTTGCTATGATTCAGCACTCAGCAGGGTGTGGGACTGGAGGAGTCAGCTGATCAATGGCATATTTAAATATGGACACTCACATATGTATAACACATGGCAGAATTCCCAACAGCCCTGCTGGAGAATGCCTAAAATAAAAGTCAGGTGATTGAAATGCACCTATGGCTAAAGTTTTTTTTTTTTACTAATCTAATTATAGGCTGTTACAATTAGAAGGACTGAGAAAAGCATGTAACTACTAGAATTTTAATTAGCTATTAATTTTGCATTTGCATTTCAAGAAGTTATGTGCCAGAAACAATAATGTTAACTAATTTTTAAAAAGCTTCTCAGAGAATAAAGGCAGAAAAGCATGAGTCATTCAGGTTTAAAATCGTATTAGAAGATGGGTTTAAATTAATATTCCAAACAATTGATTGATACNGCAGAACCTTTTATTTAAACAGAGAAATGTGTTTTCTTGTGACACTAACCCATGAGAAAGCTCTATCCTTTACAGGAGACTAGAGTGGAAGGAAGGATGGAGGAGGAAGAACAGGTAGTGAGAGTACTGAGTCTAATACTCCATGTGTTGACATCAGCTCCAACATACAGAAAAAGAAGAGACTGAACAATTTCTCCTTACAAATATGACAGGAGTTATTACAGTCACTGAAAAACAGTGTATTCAAATAAAATAGTCTAAAAACAGTAATAATATTTGAAAGCATAGAGCCAAGAAGGAAAAAGGTGGGGGTAAGGTGGCAATGAGAGGCCAAGGTAAGGAGAAGAGTATCTTTGGTATTATTTCTGCTTGTAAAGATCACTGTGGCACCACCAAAACACAGCTTTGGTTTGTTTCTTTTAATGGACTTCCACAAGAATACAAAATCTGAGTACCTGGCTTGCTCCCACACAAACTGGGTGGCTTCTTTGCTTCAGACTTGAGCTTTGATGCGAGAAGGAACCTTCTGAACCACTCCTCCTTCTCTCTACCCGTCCTTCCAAAGAGGTAAAGCACTTGATCCTTTTGGCAAGTGTACTTCACTCCATCCTGGGGTTTCTTGGATTCTTCATTGTTCGAGTCCACTTTTTCAGCAGGTAACTTCTCCTCTGCAGGTTCCTTCTCAGTCTGGGCCTTGGCCATGAAGTCATCCTGTTTGGCGAGTTCAATGCAAATAGGGTATTTCTTATTCCAAATGCGTTTCCGTGCCAGGCTCTTAGGAACCAGGGAAATCTGAAGGATATATGAAAGAGTTAAATGAATTTATTTTTCACTTGTATCCTCTATGTTTCTATACTCAAGTAAAGAACACAGGAATGCAAGAGATAAAGATCCCACACTGGATCTGCCAGTTTAACTGACTCAAAATTGCTGGTGGATGTCCAACCGCCTGCTATCACTAAGTCTTTGGTGAGCCAAGCCTTGGAATTAAAACAAAGGCCATTTAAGCAGATTATACCATGTGGATTAGAAACTCTGTTTTCATTTAGATGATCTTATTCTCATGGATTTGCAGAAAAAATAGAAAACTCAAGAACTTTATTTCTGGGACCATGGGGAGATAAATAGATAACAAGATAAAATAATCAGAGTCCAAACTGAGTTTTGAACACAAACTTTTCATGCCCATCTTATGAAACTGAGCGTTTGAAGTTGGTGACAGCCACATCAAATACATAAGAGTCAAGCCATAAGACTGATTTGCAGATAAAAGTATTCTAAACTCAGTATATTTATATCAAATTAAGACAAGGCAAGTGATTAGAGGAGTGGTTTTAAAAAAAGAGTTAAAAATTCTTATGTGAGGGTGTAAATTCAGCAGGGTTCTCCAAAGACTATGGGCAAATACCTTGAAGAACAGGCATCCTTTGTTTATTACAGTCAGGGCACTTGGCTCTTCTGTAATCAATTGGGGCTGGGTGGGGGGAAGTACTGGAAATTTTTCTAAGATACCATGGGGAACCACCATCAGTCAAGTGCTCCCACATGACAGCTCTGCTTGTCTTCATGATGGGAAAACAAATCTGCAAAAGGCAGGAATCTAATTTTTTCTTTATCTTTTTCACTGTCTTCTTTTAATGGAAAGCAGAGCTGACAGCACACTCCTTTCTCATCCAGACTCAGAGAAAAGGAGGGAGGTTTTCCTCACTGTTGCCTTGGTCCCTCTCCCTGCCTCACTTCCAGTCAAGTGAAGTGTGGTTGCCTCCTACATCTGTACTGCCAAGGCCCTCGACTGATGCAGCACATTAAAAAAATCCATTCCCTTATTAATTAGGTATTGATGTATTATTTAAAACAATGCCAATGGAATCAAATCAATGCAAATGGAATCAAACATGGCAACTCTTGACATATTTGAGAGAGGCAAACAACATGTAGGAAAATTGTCCTAGCATCATTGTTGATGCTCAGTATATTCTGCAAAAACCCCCATCTCCTTCCCTAGACTGGGGGGTACCTAGAGCAGGTCACTTACAGACACCTCTCACTCTCCTCTTTCATATTCACATATGATGTACATTCCCTGTTTGAGTGAAATGCAAATGTTGTCTCAGCTGCCTTGGGGTACACCAAAGATGAGGCATTTTGGTGTAACCTTCAGAACAGCCCTGCAGTCACCCCATGCATTGGGAACAAGTCTCAGAGCTCCCAGAAGTTAACTCTGCTCTCAACTGCCAGAGGAAAATCATGCCTTTCCCTTATTGTGTAAATATGTACTTTCTTCCAAATCCTGCTCAATCTTCCTCCCCAGCACAATCTTTTGCAAGTTAGTCACGACAACAGTTTTGTTTAAATAATGACAGAACGTGAAAATAGAGGACTGAAAAAAATTTCAGAGTTAAAAAGAATTTGCAAAGTATTCTTTGTTAAAATCAGATATAAGTAAGACACTCACCTTGCTGTCTGTTAGTTCATAAATTTTTTGACTGACATACGTGACTTCAGGCTTTGGCTCATTGTACACAGCTCTTCTAGAAATATTTTTATTGGGTTTTGAAAGTCGTAGGGTGCTGCCTTCAAGTCGCACGTAGACAGAGTGAGTCAACGTAGCATGGTACGTTTCTGGATCATAATTATAAATTTCATTCATCCATCCCTAGAGAAGAAGACACTGTTAACAGGCTTTTAAGCTGCTGGAAAACCAAGTACAGCATTTACCTAAAAACTTTAAATTATATCCAAGCTTTTGCCAAAGTTATTTCACTTAGTGCACAAACAGAATGAGGCACTAAATGCCCTAAATGAGGTAGCACCAAACCAACAGAGCATGAGATGAGGATGAGATCTCAAGCCCACAGTGTTTTTTCTGACTCAGTCACTTTTTATGTGTGGCACAGGGTGCTCTCACCTCCTCCCCAGGAGCCACGGTGGGATCTGCAGACGCAGGATGCCAGGAAGAGCCACAGGGCAGGAGGGCTGAGCAGCACAGCAGCCCCTCTGCTCCCAGCAAGCTCAGACACTTTAATCACCCAGAGCCCAGGCAGAGCAAACAGCCTGTCTGCTCAGAGACAGCACTGACATTGTAATCACCACAATTAAGGACTCAGTGGAAGACCACAATGGAATTTGCTTTCATGCACCATCACCATTTGAGATAATTTAACATGTTGTGTAACTGCCCAGCTACAACACAGGAGTCATATATGTGGATTAAATTCAATTAATTTCTGTGCCGTTAAAGAAACACAAAACAAACCAGCCAGTCCTGCTGTAACAAGCCTCTAAGTGTTGACTCTGACCATGGGAGTGATGTTGCTTCTCTTCTCCAACATCTGATTACAGAAACAGAGATGATAAATGGGGTAGAAGGTAGGCAGAATACTCATTCAAGAAGTTTTCCTTCTCTTAACCTGCCATGCAACATTCTTTGATCATTGCTTTTATCAGCACATCAGAACCTTAAATTCAGCATACTCAATATTCATCAATGTCAACAGAAAGTGAAGGGAAACAAAGTCAAATGGCAACTTTACAAACACCTGTGTGATTACACTGGGGGGAAGTGGGGAGAGCTGAATGAGCACCCCAGTATTTCTCAAAACAAAATGTTGTAACTACCTTATGCAAAACATCCCAAAAATTACTGCAAGATTTCAACTGATTAAAGGAGTTTCCACCCACACACAGAAATGTAAAATTTATTTTTATGCTAATTTTCTTCAGTTTCAGTGCCACATAATTTTTCCACAGTAGACGGCATACACTTTCTTAGGTGCCATAGTAACAGTGATATCTGTTTTGCTTACTCCAACATCTAGCTCCATTTCCACTACAAACCCTGAAAAAACTAGATAAATTAGCATTTCTTTTATGTTCTGGAAAGATTAAGTCATTCATCTTTGCTCAGCTCCAAAGCAGATTATGTCTTTTATTAATAGAAATGCCTATACCAGGACATACTCTTTGAAGAAGCTTTATGGTTGTTTTTTTTTCTTACAGTGGGTTATACACAACTCCCATATAGGAAACACAATGCACGAGGAAGCGTTTTTATATCAAAATGTACAGCAGGGATGACGTAGGTTTGAGGCACATCCCATCTCCTTCCTAGAAATTATTTAGCCAAGACATCTTTGAGCAGACAGCAATTAATTTTCAGCCAAGAACTCCAGTTGGACTTACTGAAGCACAAGAATATCACGTGAGCTGCCCAAAGCCACCGTGTGCAGGAACTGGAATATCCATATGGCCTACAGATCTCTGGAGCAACTCCCACCTGCCCCCATCAGATCTCCAAGCTATTTCTAGCTCAGACAAAGTCTGGAGCCTGCAGCCAAGCAAACGTACAGATGGGAATTTGCTGCCTCAGAAGTTTCTTGCCTTCTCCTAGAAGGCCATTCAGCCAACACCACACCAGCTGGCACAGAGAGAAGGGGCTGCTTGGAGAGTGGGTCATTATAGGAAGCTTAGTCACATGAGCCCTTTCTCTAAGTCTAATAAGCTTTCTATTTTCAGTAGAAAGGCTGGAAACTTATGGGTACATGTCGTACCCAGGAAGGAAGGTCAGACTGCACCTGACATTCCTTTAACGGCCTGCTTGAGATGGAACTGTGATGAAAACAAGGAGTGATTTACCCATCAAAATCTTGACTTCCCTGTGCCAAAGTAAAAATCCCTCCTGCTTTTCTGATCCCTACCATGTGCCCAGGCTTTCCAGTTCAAACAAACTGATTAGCCGTACAGTCTGCCAAACACACAATTCTCACACCCTGTAGTGCCTCCCCTGCTCACCCATAACCCAACAGAAGTGCAAACACAGCACAACCACCAGGTTATCAGCAACTGGAGAACCAAGTTCAGGTTTAAGTATTTGGGGTTTTATTTTCAGACAACAGGCAGGATGAAAGAGACAGCACATCACTGCAAACCCTCCTTGAACACAAAATTTTAGTTTTCTAATTTCTAAGGATGAAGTTTCATCTTTGCACTCGCTTTTCACGTTATTTTGTTACTGAGATACACTGCATGGCTGACAGTAAAATGTTAATGCTTCTCTAACGGTGATTCTTCACTCCATTAATGAATCTGAAAATCTGTTGCAGCTGCAGGAATCTTATCTAACAGCGTTAAAGGAGGTAACAACACCACCTGCCTTCTCACTTCAGTGATCTTCAGTTCTGTAAATTGTTTCACCTAGCTTAAAAAACACAGAGAAGTTTATCCAAGAAGCCCCTAAAGTCATTCCAAAGTTCCTGCACTTTAAGAACAATTTCAGCAGAAATACCTCCGCCTCTCTCTTTGCAAAACCAAATTGGAACAAAAGATTCACAGCCCACGGAAACCATTTTGCAATGCACCCAAACAGAGAAATTGTGTTACCATAACATGCTAGCAACAGATAAATTCTCCAAACTACTGAAGCAACAATGGATTTCCTTGTGTAGGAGAGGAGAGACTGTAGGATAGGTCTTCTCTGTTCTAGCGAAGTTGTTAAAATAAGAAATTTAGTAATTCTGGGAGGACAATGACCATAGTCATATGCCACTGTGCAGCTGCTGGCCATTTACACTGATCCTGTGATCTCCATTTCTAAAGGTCAGCAGTTGCTCCACACTCCCAGCTGAAAGCAGAACGTGCCATGCCTGGCCATCAGGCTGGGCAGCACCCTGAACACGGAGCTGCTCCGGGGCTGGCCAGAACCACGGCTTCCCCAGCTCAGGTCACAGCTCCAATCCACAGCTGCTGCCACTGCTCCAGCCCTGGGAACACTCGGCTCCATGGGACATGGCCACCTACAAAAACAGTTTCAGAAGCCCCCCTCAGTTTAATTTTCCTCTTTCCTGACTCCAGGCTCCAAATATTTTATTCGAACTGCAGTTCAACAGAATAATTCATGTAACAACTGCACAGTCAGGCCTTGTAGGTACCAACTTTTTAGTGTTATTATTTAAGGTCTCAGGTGTGTTACAACATAAACTGAGAGGGGAGGATAGGGAGAACTGCAAAAGACCCTTATGAAGGACCCAGAGGGCTGGGGGCACAAACCAGGTCTGTGGGTAAAAATAAATTAAAATCATTACTTATGATGCTTTCAAATACATAAATAAAATAATCAGCAAATGCCACTTTCGCAATACAAGCCCAAATCTGGATTAAAACTGTCCCTAAAGTTTCTTAGTGATATTAACTGGTTAATAGCCATTATTATTAAATTATATAATCAAATGCTTTAGCACCAAAATTTTTTCAAGACTGTTGATCACTCAAATCACACAACTGTATTACTATCCCTCTCATTACCACTATTTTACAATACTTCAATAGTATTTTGCTTCATAAATGAGGGAAAAATATAATGCATTTTTTGAGCTTCTTTCACAGGGAATCCAAAGACACAAAAAAGATCTGAAGTGGGAGAAGCAACCATTACCTTAACCGGAAAAAACATTTGTCTGCCAGAGGCCATTGTCAAACATGAAATCCCTTGGATGGTACTCAGGAATAGCACACTGATAAAAAGCCTCCTCTTTCTGTACAGCTGTGGCTCAAAGCCTCCACTTCTCCAGCAGGCACTGCCACTGTGTTCTCCTCAAAGTTCTTTCTAATGGAAAGGGTAAATTTATCATTTCCATTTTAGCTGTTACTTAAAACCTTTCCTATCAGCCAGCACAACACAAGAGAACGCACAGCTGAAAGGCCAAGAAGGAAGTTAGACAAGACTAATGGATTAAAGAAGGAAAAAATTTGGGCCGGGAACAAAAAAAGATAAGAGGGAAGCCAGAGAACTGAAAATTAAGGGAATAGGCAGACACGAAAACATGCAATGAAGATGCAGGGGTTTTGTGCATTTTCTGGTCAGAGGGATGTTTTCCCCCAGTACCAAGGACATATACAGACACCTATAGAAACACACACTTACCAGCACAAGAGTCATTTACTTTTTCCCACTGCCAAGAACAGTTTTGTGGGTGACAATAACCTGTTCAAGTATTTCAGCAATTGCTCAGGGGAATTTTGCACTAGTTTTCGAAACCTAGGAAATGTAAACTTCTCAAACAACGTTTACATGGGGGAGAATGCACACATACTTGTACAAAAATAACTTGACAGCAGTTTGGCAGAATCCCAACTCCGTGAGCCCCATATGAAGGGATGTTACTCAGAGCATTTATCATAATTGCACAACAGCAGTCCAGCCCAGAATACCAGACCAACAAGTTCTGAAGAGAACATCCTTATGCAAGAGTATCAAGTTTGATTTTCCTATATTCTCCTGAGTTTTGTTACAGATTAAGCCTTTAGCTGCCTTTTCAGAGGATCTAAGCTGTCCAGTACTCATTCTGACAGATGCAAACAGAAAATAGTTGTATGAAGTGGGAATAATAACTTGCAATGTGCTAAATCACATTACGTTCCACTACAATATGGGCATTGAGCTGGTTTGTAAACTCCTGAAGCATTTACATATTAAAGACAATTACTTTGTGTGTTATGAGCACAAGAAATACTCATCAGGTCATACAAATCATCAATCTACATTTATACAGACTTCTCTGCACTGTTAATTTCTTGCCTACAGCCATTTTCGTAAGATACAACTCCTCAATAAAAGCATTAAAATATAGTTTAAATGCTCCTGAGTAAGAGCTGACATCTCAGAGACAGCCTAACTCCAGCCAATAATGAACATCAGATTCTTTACCATCTGTCAAGTATCAAGGAAGGGTCTTGGCTCCCAATAACAAGGACTGAAGTGAATGTTTGTAACAATTTGTACGTGGGTGTAGCAGGTAATTTAATTGTCAGACAGGAGTGTTCAGTCTGAATTCACTACAACAAATAATAACCACAACTCGTATCATTCACAAAAAAAGGAACACCAAGGTAGAATAAGGGCTAGACATGCAATTGCTATAGTTATGCAACAAAAGTAGAGTTTTGTATTCTGTTTCTGTAACTTTTCAGTTACCTAAAGACACATGAAATTAGCCATCAATACATTATAGATTCTACAGTATATACCCATCTGAATTTAAATTAATGAAACCTTTGTGCTGTTAAAATTGGGGATGCACCTTCAAAAAGCTCAATTTAATATTTACACAAATACAAAAAATGCCTCCATAAATACTCTGATAAGTGTGTGATATCAAGTGAAGGTTACACCACCAGCACTCAGAAATGCTTCTGCTGCACATCA
Organism: Ploceus nigricollis; assembly: GCA_013399945.1. Taxonomy (NCBI): domain Eukaryota; kingdom Metazoa; phylum Chordata; class Aves; order Passeriformes; family Ploceidae; genus Ploceus; species Ploceus nigricollis. Next base: position 174,078 of record VXBC01005171.1, on the reverse strand, counting down.
GAAACCAGTAGATGTTTCATTGCTCAGAATTCTGCAATTGGGAAAATATTATTTTAATTCATCACAGATGTGGTCCTGCCCACCACATAGGAGGGCAGGACAGGGACCAGAAGCACTAAAGGAACAGAGGGGTAGGATGGACCACAGCTGGACAGGCAGCAAAGTGACACATGAAGTGACAGCAAACTTGTGATATCTCAACAACAAGTGGAGGGCAGAGAGCAGGAAGGAGAAACTTTCATTCAAAACCCAGCTCTCAGGCATGTTTTGCTGAACTGTAATTCCTCCTCCCATTTCAATTAGCTCATGTTTGAGGACGACCAATATGCTCTCCAACTCTCTATGCTCTACTTGAACACANTAACCACCTGAGGGGTGCGGTGTGTATTTGGGAGCTATCCCGCATGCCGCCCGGCGTCGTAATAAACATACACTTTCTAACTTTAAACTGTTAGAGAGTTTTTGTCCGTCTCAGTTGGATATTGGTACTAGGTCAGTATCCATATTTCTTTAATAAATCAAATGCTTTTGTCTCTGCTTATGAACAGACCAGACAAACAAATTACTGCCTAGACAGCAAAATATCCCAGAAACAAAATACATCTCCCAAGACGCAGCTTCAAGCACAAATGTTATTTTACACATTAAACTTTGACACTACTTGCTCTCAGTAGTTCAGCTGGATCGTTCCAAATCTATCAGCAAAGCTATTTGCCCTTTTACTTTTGAAGAAATTCCATTTTCTACTAATCCCTGAAGACACTGAAGTCTTATATATTCTTGGATACTAAACCATTTGTGCCCCTGCCGAAGTGAGTTGACTCTAAAAAACTATTTACAAATGGAGACATTTCAGATCATTTACACACTCAGGATAAAGCTAGTTTACTCCTTCTACCCAAAATAATGCACACAGACACACACACACAAAATGCCATGACCTCACCTTCAGTATTTCAGGTTCCTTGATGTCTAGAGCTCCTGTATTCCATTGCTTTTTCATGCTTTTATGCAATTTGATATACTCATGAGTACGTGGAATAAGAAGCCAAATCATACAGACTGCTACCATAAATCCAAGGGCTATTCCAAGTAAAAGTCCACTTAAATAGCCAGGGAGAGGGATAATAAGGTAAGCATAGACTAACAGTATTAATAAGTATAAAGTTTTCACTGGTATTTCAGACTGTTGCACATCCAGATTATTTTCATCTTCACTACTGAGCATAGTAACAGTTTCCTCAGTCATCTCAGGCTCAACCACAGTTTCAACTGGTTTATCACTTTTGCTTTCCTCCTCTAGCAAGAAAAAGTCTTCAGAATACAGTTCACAAAATTCCTCATCCTCCCTGCTCACTAGTGCAGACAACAAACATTTTTCAAGTACAAGTGAAGGTTTTGACCCCACATCCTTTGTGCTTGCAGACTGAGAGCTTTTGGTCTCCATCTCTTTTGCATGCTCTTCTGCCTCTCTTGACTGATCGCTCTTAGTCAGGTTAAAGTCACTCCCAGAGAAATCCCCTTCCGAATCACACTCCTCTTCCTTAATGCTGTAGTTGTTATTGCTTTCCAAATGGCCATTCAAACTGGAAAGGTTTGAGAGTTCTGAAGCACTTGAAGATAAGGCTTTGGGCCTGTGGCTACTACTTTCATCACCCATTATTTTACTGAGCAGCTGAAGAGGCTCATAGATTACCTCAGAAAGGCGTCTTTTTGTATCTTCAATTTTAGCCTCCATTTCAGGTACTTTAAAAAAGGAACGAGTGTCGGAGGGGGATGTTAATGGAGAGGAGGGGGCAGTTTTAGAATCACCACCTGTAGCTCGAGGTTGAGTGAACTGTTTGAACAGATGCAAGTTCAGTTTCGAGTCAGGTGGTCTGTAAGACACAGCTTCAGACTCCTGTTTAGAAGTGTCTGTAGACAGAGATTTCACCAAGGTTTTCATTAAGTGTCTATGTCGCATCGGTGGGGTGGGTTCTTTTGGTTCCACTTCTGTTGAAAAGGACTTGACTAACCCCTTAAAAGGCTTTGAACCAGAAACTGTGGATGATCCGCTAGAGCAGGCAACTGATCTGGAAGGGGATGAGGATGGGGAAGACAGACTGGATTTCTGTTCCACAGGTGGTGCTGCTGCACCTGATGCGCCAAATGTGTGACATGAGTGTGATGATGGAGACAGGACTGGTGGCACTGCACTGAGTATTTGGGATGGGGAAGGAGAGTCCAACAGCTTTACAGTTTCTGCAGTTGGCAGAACGGCAGGCGATGAGGACAGCGGTGATGCAGAGTTGGCCATGTTAAGCGAGGTAGCTGGACCAAAAAGGTCATGGCCGGTATGCTCAAAGCAGAGGTCTTCCTTGGCTTCAAGTGCTGTTACAATGCTTTGGTCATCTAGTTCCTCGTCAAGAAACTCTTTAAACTCCTCTTCCTCCTCTTCTTCCTCCTTCCCAAATGCAGAGAAATGTATTGTGATGGTTTCTCGGGAGACAGATCGTTGGACCTGCACTTTTGGTGTTGACTGCTTTGAGGACATTTCACCAGTTTTGTCTGCATGGCTACTGTTCCGACTTGTCATTGCAGGTTCCAGAGATGTGTCAGAGTCTGGGAAGAAAACATAACACCACGTTAAATGCATTTTCCCCCGCTTCAAATGCCTTTATTTTCAAACATTAAGTGAAACACAATTTCACATAGAAAAAAATCCCAAACCAACTCACAGCAACAAAAAAACAAGAAGCAGGAGATGCCTATGCTGAAAATTACAAATCTAGGTTACTGTGTGCTACTTAACGTATTTCCACATACCACAAAACGGCAATATTAAAACACATCAGGCTGTTAAAATTATCTTCAAGTGCCCTGAAATTACAGTTCATCTCTGAAGCACCACCTTTCTATTTTCCCTGCCAGATGTACCTCTGAGTCCCAGAGCCCCATCCCACACCAACACACTGAAATTCTTCACTCCTAATTCTCAGTCCCTTCTACATGCAACACTTAATGCTTTATATCTTATAAATAAAGAAAATTTGAAACTCAAAGCAAGGTCAGAAATATGTAAAGGTCATAGCGTGGGGAGCATGTTATTTAAGCATTTTATTGACCCATGAAAGTGAATTTAGCATATATTTACATGGAGAGGAAATAGCATGCATTTAAACCGAGGCACTGGTTTACTGGACCATACACAGAGATGGAGCAGGAATTACAGGATTAGCTCTGCCTCTCCAGCTGGGAGGCAGCACTTTATCTCCACTGCCAAGACAGCAAGTTTACCCCTTCAGTAACTGAATTATTTTTCAGAAGCTGTTAAAATGCTGTAATCAAACTGTCAAGCTAAATTAATGCGAGGCCTTTGCTGATGTTTAAAGAGCAGTTCAGAAAAATGATTATGTGGTGGTGAAGAAATTGCACTTCACAAACAGTTGTGATATCAGATTGTATTATCCAGCAAGCCAAGTGCCACCTGCTCGGCATCATCATCCTACTGAAGGCTGTAGCCCTTTCTACTTCCTAGCAGACCTGCTCATGTAAACATTTTTTAACCTGTCACTAAAGTAAGCTGGGTTAAACATTTTAAAACAGCAGATCTTTGCTACACAGCTTATTCAGAGCAAGTATCCGTCCACAACATCCTACGTACTATAGTTGTCCATTTTATGGCTCCTAAATTGTTGACAGTTCCTTGCTTCTTCCAGCATTTGCGAACCTCCCAAGCAGGCTGTACAGAAGGGGATGCATATTAACCTGTTTCATGCAAAGCCTTCAAAAATTTCATTTACCGGGTTTGGTTGTTTGTTTTTTTAAGTCTCATTTCTGCTGCATGTGACAGGGAGCCAGTTTGGGTTCAAAGGACCAAAAGAAACATTCAGACCCTGGTCAAGCTTTCAATTGATATCTCACCCTTGCTTTGATGACTGCTTAGGAGACAAAAATTCTTCCTAAAGATTACTTCTGACTTCAGCTTTTACCATGGAACAGTTTTCTTCTGTCCTCCCCAAAATCCATTTGACCCATCCAAGTAGCAGCATTAACAGAGAACTCCTTTCAGTGATGGAGTTGTGCCTCCAGCCCACCTGGGGGGCTCAGTAGGTTGCTACCTTTCTTACTACATCTGTGGATCAAGTAGTTATTTACCCAAATATTAAGACTTCTCAGTTACATGAGTTTACATGTACACTTATCAGTCACCTGTATGTATAACTTGGTGAGTGTTAAGGTTGGTAAGAAATTTGGTCTCTCATTTCCCTGTTGGATCAGCACACCTGGGAAGCACCAGCAGACAGAATCCATGCTTCTCTCTGCTGTCCACCACAGACATGGTTCCATTTCACATATTTCAGACTGCAAATTACCAGATTTTTTGGACAAACACACCCAAATTTATTTTGGAGAGGGGAAAAAAATTACTACTGGACAAGATACGTATTCAACCTCATTTCCATAGTGCTGGGCCATCAGCTATCCCACATGTTTAATATTTTGGCCCAGTTGTGAAACTGCAAAACTAACACACAAAAATTTGAAAGTACAAAAACCCTACACATTTTCCAGGTCACTGAGCCATCACAACACTATACACTAAGGAAGGAAAAAACAAACTAACATCAAAACCCCACAAATATAATGACAAAATCCCCTTGCACACAATGCTGTTGGCATCAGTTTGACCCTTTCTCTTCTGCTGTTCAGCCTTAACCATTTATCAATAATCTAGGAAAGCAGGAGAAAAAGATTAGCAACCCCCCCCCAACAGCATTTTCACATGGCACTTTGTGTCAGCTAGAACTTCATGGGTTTGGATAGCTCTTTAGCACACTGTGTTTACACTGAACATTAATTAGCTGGTGTTTAAACACCAGTTGCCATGCTGTGCTAATGCACTGCTAATGACCTGAAACAGATGAACTCACTTGCACACACCAAATGTACTGAAAAGAGATTTTACTGCTTACTGAACAAGCAAGATTTTAACATCATGATTAACTTAACAGAGAAAGGAAGGAAATTCTTGATTAACCAGTGTTTGCCTACATCAAGCACGTTACTGTACCACAAATTATGTCATATAAAAGATCATGTTTCCAATCCATTCCTGAACACAATCTCTGTTTTATTGTGGAGGATTTGGGCTTTTGTTTTGTTTTTTCTTCCCAAAGTAGATGCTGAGAAGTTTTTCCTTGACAGCTCTTTCAGTAGGTGTTAGGTTTTGATAAAGCTATTTCATCAGGCTCTTGAACCATACATTTTTACTCCTTAAATCATTTTAACAGATTCACTTCTTACTCATTTCTGGCTACATTTTCCTCACTCATTTCTCTCCCCTACTCCTCAGCTCCTCTCCCAGCTGTCTGAAGACCTGATGTTCCAGCCTCACTATCTGAAGTGGCACAATTCCAAACTGATTGTTTGCAGATTATATTAGTACTTGCAGAAACACAGGTTTTCACTGGTCCTTCTTTTGAAGGCCACACTGTTCCCCATTTTCTGGCTGCCTCTTCAAGGTTTTTCTGTTGATTCTGAAGATGCAAGGTACCAGTTTTATTTATGTGGAAGGCAGATCTGAGTAATAGTCTTACATCCTCAGGCTTCAAATAATTCAGAACATGAACTTTTACCCGGAAGGGAAGAAGGCTGCTCAGAAAATAATTCCTTTCCCCCAAAGGTTTGAACTTTGAATGCTGTTGCAGGGTGGAATGAGATAGCTGCCAATCAACTGCTGCCATTTCCACTTCTGACCTCAAGGCACTGCATCCCCATCTCCCACAGAAGAGCAGTTTATAATCCTCACCCACAGGCATTGCTTTTAAAGCCCCAACAACAGGAAACACTGTCCCAGGCAAACAGGGAGCGTAGCTGCCTGGGACAGACAACATTCCTCACCCAGCCCTCTCCTATGGGCAGGGAGGCAGCAGTGCTGGAGCTGAGGATGTCTTTGCCTGGGTGACAACACATCTCCACCACGCTGTGATGCACCTGGTGACAAACAGGGATACCCATGGAGAGGCCAGGTGTGGGTTAGGCCATGACACCTCTTGCAAGTGTCACTGCAGTAACTGTGTTCTTTCCCAGGAATGACTAATTGGGAGTTCACAGGAAGAGCCAAGCACCCAGCAATATGTCCTTCTGCCCAGCAGCATAACCACCCTTCTGTTCTCTTCTCCTGCAGTGGACAAACACACCCCACACTTCTTCAGCTGCACCCCAGAAAGCACCTGTTCACAGCCCTGAGAAAACACACAGTCCATCCAAGAGCCTTAGACAATTATCCCACCAACTTTATACAGCAAAGCAATTATTTTCATATTAACAATGTAGAAAGTGATTCAAACAACAAAGCAGCAAACTAGGAACTAACTTAAAAGGTCAAAGTTGCATATATCACACTTAGTCATAATCATTTAGCTGGAGAAACAGGCTGGATTGGGTAACTAAATTCACATGCTTAGCAGCAGCCAACTACTCCAATCACATTGCTATTACTTATTACAACATCTTCATGAGGGGGAAAGGGTACACAGTACACTGTGTTAGTAAAATGTTTTCAGAAAAATGTGCAGCAAGGTTCAACACTTGTATTTTTGTTGCTACTGAACAGAGACCAAAAAATGTGTTTTCCACAAAACAGAAATTCCTTTCCTCCCAAGTAAAGGAAAAGCCTCACAGGTTATTAAACAGTGCTGCAATACTTTCCCCTGTATCTGTCAGCTGCACCAGAAGAACAAGTCCTAAATGCTGTTCAGGAAACAACTAATTTCATTCTGATAATGCTACAATTCAACTTCATGCAGACTGCCACAGCCGTTCACTGGGAAAGATGTTTCTCACTGGTTATGCCTCTGCTCTCCCCAGTAACCCTCCTGGGCCATCACTCGTCCAACAGGCAGCTCATTCTTCGGCAGACGGGGAAAAACACCCAGGTGTTCTTTAGGATTCATGGGGCCTTTTTTATCATTTTATCATGATAGTAATTTTCAAGTGTCAGACTCAAAACAGGTAGACACTTCATACTCTAAATCTACCCTTCATTTGGCAGGAAGAAGAAGCAGTATATTTGTTTTAGACAATCTCTGCAGCCTCCTTATGGAGTGAGAGATTTTATATTAACAGAAACAGGACCCCACTAACACATTACAGCCATGTTCCAAACCAGGCCAGCAGCACATTACATCTTTCTCAAACAGGGAACACCTACACAAGGCAATATGATCTGAAATTCCTATTTGCTCCCAGAAATTCTAGATTCTGTATGATTTACTAGAGATTCAACCAGTATCTGCCTTCCAACACTGAGATATGTGGGAGAACTGCTGCAATTCTTTGTACTTAATTAAAATAAGTAACAGAGCTCTCAGCATCAGACAAAATTTTCTGTTAAGAGCAAGAAGTCTTCATTTCAGGTCCTTCAAAACGAAGCACAATATTAGTGAAAAGTACTGCTTTGCCACAGAAGTAGTCTAGAAAGCCAATTCCCATTTAGCCCAGAATACCCTCCCTGAAGCAGAGAGCACAGCTGCTGGGACATTATCTGTCACGTGGACTTCATCTCATTCAGCAGATCTATATCATAAAAAACAAAAAAATAAGGGATACAAAATGCAAAATTCAACGTTCTTTCCTATCCCCATTCAAATTTCTAATTATGATCAATTAAATTCCCCTGGCATCACCATGAGTTAATGTATTCCATAGTTAACATCTATTGTTCCTTTTACATCCACTAGTCATTACTTTTAAATGAACTACAGAGCCAGGGTTGGTAATTACTATCACACAATAGCCCTGTGAAACCTTCCTGTCAGGGATCCAGTTACCCAGCCTGGAGATAAGGCTTTAAAGATCAGTTTCCATCAGGAACAAGAAGGAAGTTTCCTTTCCAAGTTCATGCAACTGGATTTGAGATACAGAGGTGGGGAGGGAAGAGGAAAAAAAAACAAACAAACAACAAAACCTGTTTTAATCTAAAGGTAGAAATTAAAAAGTTGATATTAATATCAAGTACTATTAAAAGACTGTAGTCAAATATGTTGAGCAGAAGCCAATCCCAGATCATGGCCAAAACTGATGGTGCCACACACCACAGATCATAACATACAAACACAGCACATCCCCCTGACAGAGAAACCCAGGTCAGCACAACTAAGCTGGGTGAGAGCTAAAACACCTCCAGCAGGAGCTCTCTGAGCATATTAAAAAATCCAAACATTTTTGTGCAAATGCTTTTAAGTTCAGAAAAATTTGAGTTAAATAATCTGCATTTAAGTATGCCTAGGGATACTTAAAAAGAGAATCCTCGGCAAAATTTTAAAGTCTTCTCAATGAGATTATATTTTCAATGAAAATTACAGACCTATCAAAGAGATGAGTAAGAGCAATTTTAAGTCCAGGACAGAAAAGTCAAGTAAAATTGCAATGGCAAATAAGGAGTCTTCAAAACTACTGGAATTTTGTTGCAGACAAAATTACTGGAATTTTGTTGCTCCCGCTGAGGTCCCCAAGCTTGTCTTTACAACACTTCAAAAATAATCAAGCAAAAATTGTTTAATGTTAGCTAAGCAAGTATATTCTATATTGACATTTTCCCCAAAGACCTAAGAAAGGTCAGCTACCACATTAGTTCCTCTGCCTTTACTGATAAAAGAATAATTATTATTATTATTTCCTATTCTCCTTCCATGACACACCACTTCCCAAAACCTCTAAAAGCTGCACTACAGTCCCATTCTAACAAACACAAAAAGCTAAGCAGTTAAAGGTTCTCCAGAAACTCAGAAAAATCTAGTTTCTTCTTATTCNATAATATGTGGTTTTTCCAGGTAGCTAATTGCTGGCATCAAAATTACCTAAAAAACTAATTTGGCCACATGTGAGAAGAGAAATGCCCCAGAAAAAGACAAGTTTACAGACCTAGATCTGAAATTTCTGCAACAAGGGATTCGGAAATAGACACATTAAAACAAGGGCAAACTCAGAGCCAGCCTAAAGCCAGCTTTTCCCTCTTTTCTCAAACTGCTGGGTTCTCAAAGCCCCAANCAATTTTAAGTCCAGGACAGAAAAGTCAAGTAAAATTGCAATGGCAAATAAGGAGTCTTCAAAACTACTGGAATTTTGTTGCAGACAAAATTACTGGAATTTTGTTGCTCCCGCTGAGGTCCCCAAGCTTGTCTTTACAACACTTCAAAAATAATCAAGCAAAAATTGTTTAATGTTAGCTAAGCAAGTATATTCTATATTGACATTTTCCCCAAAGACCTAAGAAAGGTCAGCTACCACATTAGTTCCTCTGCCTTTACTGATAAAAGAATAATTATTATTATTATTTCCTATTCTCCTTCCATGACACACCACTTCCCAAATCCTCTAAAAGCTGCACTACAGTCCCATTCTAACAAACACAAAAAGCTAAGCAGTTAAAGGTTCTCCAGAAACTCAGAAAAATCTAGTTTCTTCTTATTCAATGATTTTCTGAAGGCTGAAGTGAAGGAGTATTTTTTAAAAAATCCAACATTTTCCCCAACAGAAGAAATAAAAGAAGTTTTTAGGCAAAGCTCTGCTCTTTGGAATAGACTCAAACTGCACCAGAGTATAATTATATTAAAGAACATTCACTCCCAGTTGGCACAATAAGAATGAATAAAAATCCTAGTACACACATAATACTTTTTCCATTCACATATTCTCCTCCTATGAACTATATTCTTGTTNGCCCCAACAGTGGTCTTACAGTTCTGAGCAATAAATATATAACTGCTGCATTTGCTCTCTTCTAAAAGGGAGAAGAGTCTACATCAGAATCTTCTGGTGCTGCACAAGTTCTGCATCTCAACACGCTGGATTTCTGTAACAATAAAGCATTAAAGCATAAAAGTTTACACATAAAAAATTACACCCTGTGGAAAGGGTAAATTATGAGGATAAACTGTGCAGAATTGTAACTTGCTCTCTTATCTCAGTGGAAAAAAAAAAAATCACCTCCTCACAAATCTGATAAAAGATTATCTAAAACCTCTGTGGATTAGTCCACAGCTGAAAACTCTGCCCACATCTCTGATTAAATTAAAGGTCACTATGAAATCTTCACGGGAAATTTTGACCGAGTGACTTAGAGAAAAGCGTGTTTCCAAAATTAAGTAAAATAAGGTGCCCTGAATCTTAAATTAAAAAGGGCTTATCAGAATTGTCTTGCAGGCTCTTTTTTCCCAGTGCAAATGCACATCAATAGGTAGAACTGCCTACAGGTAGCAAGCGACCATTCAAAGACTTCTTACATTTACATTCATTTCCCTAACAAAAAAATTACAGCACTAGTCACAGTATCTGCCAAGGTAAAACAACCATCACACACCTTCACATGAAAAGGTTTTAAAAATAAACAGGCTTGTCCACATGAGGCTGAACCCAGATACAGAGGAGCAGCACCAATCAGTAACTCAAACTCCAGGTCCCCACGTAAAATGTAGATATGAGAGATTATTAAAAAAGGAATGGAATCTACAGATTTACCCAGAGGTATCTAAAGACTTTTTTTTTCCAGGGGATTTTTAATGATCGATCAGATTTCATATTTCTTATGTACAGCCTTCATTTTAATTTCATGTTCTGCAGAGGATTAGCATGCAAGGTGCCTCGTGGCTTTTTAAGCTGACAGGACGAAACACAGTACACAATCATGGTTTCCTTAGATCTCAGAGATGTTTTCAAAATTATAGAAGGGGATATTCTCTGGTATTATTAAATAGCACTCAAGCTTTTAATACTTAGAAGTATTTCCTTTCGGACCTAGCACATCCCTAAGAAGCAAGGTAATAACTCTTCAAATAAAATAAACAATTAGAAAAAACAGGCAAAGATCTACAGACCAGGCAGCTGGCACAAACCGAAACAAGAACAACAACCAAAGCAAGGCTATTTTCAGAAAGCTTAAATTGTCTAGGGAAGAGAGGAGGGCTATATTTACATTTAATACAAATAAAGTATTCATACCTAACTAGAAAGGCAGTTGTACTTAACACATGAAAATTAATTCTCTTAAGGTACCTGAAGATACAGAACAAACTGCAAATGTTAACATAGGGAACTGCTGTTAGAGGGCACATTCATTACAGTTGTTCACCTCCTTGCATCTCATCTACCCAAGGAAAAGTGTCTTTGATAAATGCAGAAAATACATTTACAACAGATCAGGATTTCTCAGAAGCTTCTGCAAGCATAATCCCCAGAAGGTCCAAAAACCAGGAAAGGTTAGGAAAAGGCCAACAAACAGGAGTTCAAAACATGCAAGTCTTTTCAGAGCTGTCATCAAGTTTGAGTTAGGTGGAACAAAAGTAAGTCAACCCTAAAGTCAAACTTCTCTGCAAAGTTTCTTTAAAACAATTGTTCCCAGCACCTAAGAGAGGCAGTCCTGCCAATCACTCCATGCCATGCAATGGACTCTCCTGTCACTGGGTTCCATGAAAAAATTAATGGAGAAAGGTATTGCCAGCATTTCCCACTACCTGGAAAATGCAAAAGAAACATAAACCAGAACCACATGAACAGAAAAGCTCTTTGTGATCTAATTTTGGAAGAAAATAGACTAGAATTCCAGACTTCTCTGAAAGCCCTGTGTAGGTAATCATGTTATTTTTAGTTTCAGTATTATTAGGAGGGTTAGAAAAATTTTGCTCTGACTTACCTGACTGAAGAGCAGTGTTCACACAGATTATGGAACAAGTAAGATCATAAAGAGTCACTAACACCTTAAAGCAGCAACAGCAAAGACTGAGAACCACATTAATGCAGCTCTAGAATCACACATATTCTAGCAAGAACTGTGCAGAGATCATAAACTACTGATGACAGCTTCTGTGCATAAAATACTTAAACTTCTAATTCCTAGAAAGATCCACAGAAAGTTAACAAAACAAACTCTAAAGAATCCTTGTCCTAAGAATAGCCAGAAAATAAAATGTCAGATTTGGAATTGGCGAGTACCAGACATTTCTCTCTCTGCTTAAGGCAACACTCATCTCATTCAGATTTATGTTCAACTCAGATACCTAGAAACTAAAATGCTAAAGTTCAGCACCACTGTGGCTTTCCAGCTGGAGGACAGAGTGACAAGCACAGGACAACATCCCAGACACTGAAATGGAACCCAGATGGCCCCAAACATCCTGAATTTTTACCATGCTAAGGACAAAGCACTTTGCTTATTAACAAAAGCCAAAAACCCAAGCAAATACACAACACAAAAGCACTGCAGACCCTCAATGAGCATAGATATTAAGTGAGGGTCAATAAAAACATTAGGACAGACAACTCAGACCTCCCCAGCTTCCCAACTGACTGTCATGACATAAGGGCTCTGGGGAGCTTTTCAGCTTGTCAAAAGCTTCTAGGGCCTTACAACTGTTACATACATTTCAGTATCATCTCTCAATGACTAACTTTGAATTAAAGAGTGGCTTAAGCATTTTATGATTAAAAATACTGGACTATGACACAGACACAAAAACACTCACTCAAGTGCACATGGTTGAAGCAACTATACAACTCCTACTTATTCAATTACAGTACATTCTAATATTTCACAAAATCCACAAAAGCATTAAGGCAAAAAACAGTATGTGGCAAAAGCATTCCCATGTGTATTTTCATGTAAATACATTTTCTTAGTTTTCCCACAGTATTTATAACTCTAAGCATTTCAAGGGGTAAACTTATTAATTGACAGACATTGGCAAGAATTTTCCCTGGACTTTGTTATTCAGAACATGAAAGAGGCCTTGCCACAAACAGCACTGAAATCAAAGGCAGCAGCTCCATCTGCATTCCCCTCTGTTTCTTGCATTACACACAGAAGAGAGCAGTACCCAATGAATCAGTGAAATATATTAAAGCTTTCTGGTGGTTTGGTTTCGGGTTGCTTTTTGGTTTTTTTCAGGAGCAATGGAGGTAACTCCTATTTCTAACAGCTGCAATACACTTTAATTGCAACATCTGACAGGTCAATTACAGATTGCCTGACCTTAACAGCTGCTTTACAGGCCTGACTCCCATTGAAACCAACTGAGTCAGAAAATGATGAGCACCTCCCACAACATATTTTTTTAATGCCTAATTGCTAAGAAACCATGGGAGATAGATACATGAAAAAAAACCCCCAGCTTTGCTGGCATTCTGAATTTAAATGATCATTTCACAGGAACATAAAGACACCGTATTGCTCCTAAGGAAAAAGGAAGTCAGTACACTGAGAGAGTAAAGTGAGGTCCTTGGGCATATGGGGATCCTTCCTATTCTGTTCTTCTCTCTCAAAATGTGGTACTGATAACAAACCTGGAAGGATAATTGGTCATGTGAATACTCAAAAAAAAAAAAAGGCAAACAAAATAAACAGAGCTCTCCTCTCTTCTTTTTTCTTCTTTTTTCAGCAGCATGGATCTACCCCAACGTGGTCATTCCCTGTGTGAATCAGGCCACCAGTGTGAAATTAAATAAAAATAAAATTTTCCTTAAAAGGTTTAAGTTCATTAAAGGTTTTCTGAACTTTTCAGCACTCCTTGAGAAGTGTTCTCACCCATTACTCATTTTCTCTCAACCTTTGCTCCTCTATGGTATAATTCAGTCATAGCACACAGACACAGGTCCTTAACTTAGTGGAAGGCAGACCTCAGGAAGACCAGTACAATGGGACTTCTGTAAATGAAATCACTCCTCCAAAACTCTATTTCAGAGAGGCACATACTAAATTTTGACCAGCTGTAAAACACACACACAGATCTCACTTCTGAGAACATTAATCAGCGTAGTTGTCTCCAGGAATTTCATCTGACAACCTGACAGGCTGAAAAGTAAAAAAGTCAGCAGGTGGGTGTCTTGTAGCAATACACACCAAAATTCACCAGTTACCTGCTGAATTCACAGCGCAATATGAACAGCTTAAAAAATTTTTAATGAATTTTTAAGAACTCCGGTTCTACTTTACATTCAAGCTGTATTAATGCATACTCTCTATTGTCATTCTCCTTTGCAGTTATTTCCTTGTAAAAACGAGCTAAAGTCTTCCCTTTCTTATCCTATATTTTTTATTTAATAAAGAGGTATCATCAGTGTAATTTGTCCAGGAAATGCCTTCAACACCATAAAAGTTTCTACTACTGCATTTAGAAATAATTTTTATAGTCTCAACCAGTTAAAAAACAGTTAAGGGTGAATGCACTCCCCTCTATGTGGGTTACATTTTGTGCACACACATGCATAAAAAGGGAAGTGTCATTAAAGCAGCTTCAAGGAAATTAATATTAGGTCATCAATTTTAAGGTCTTGATTTGCTGGGAGATAAAAGAACAGCAAAAGCCATCAGATGGATTCAAAAGGGCAAAGGGAAATAAGTGTCTTTGAGCCATATCCTGCCTTGTCCAATTACAGAATTATGCAGGCAAGTCTAATTTCAGGCACAGGGCAATGTTCCTATATCCAGGCTTAATTCATCCACCAGGCATTTGTTTATCAAAGAGAGCCAAGCTCTGAATTACAAGCACCTGAGTAGGTTTGTGGGTATGCACAGCACGTATTTGTCAGGGTGTGGGTGTGGAAACGAGGCTCTTAATTGCTCAGAAGTCAGGGCTTCCAAGCCAAGCAGGAGTGGCAGCTCAGGTTGTCTTCCAGGATAAGGTGACAAAATAGTGAGAACTGAAGGGTGAGGAAGCTGCTCCCATCCCTATAGAGCTGCCTCTGCCGTGCTCTATACAACAAAGGCTTCAGACAATACTGGTCACTCTTTTGGGAAAACTGAACTGAGCAGTGCAAGTGGAAATGCACACATGGGATGGAAATCTCTCACCTCCATTCGTCACCACAAGCTCCCCTCTGTGAAAATGAGGAACAGCCTCCACACCCCCTCAAAAGCTCTCCCAGCTCCGCAAAGGATCAGATGTGTTATGCCAACAGACAATCCCTTCTTGAGCAGCCCAAGATCTGAACAGACTACACAAACCAGCACTGATTTGGCTGGGGTTACTGGAGGAGGAGGCTCAAAGAGCCACTGTTCACACCTCACCCATTTTTGTCCACAAAGACGTCTGCAAAAGAGTCAGTCCATGGTATTTTCATTGGTAAATGCACTGCTTAGGGCAGCTGGATGGAAGAAGCAGATTAAAAAAATATATCCCGAGAAAGCAAAACCACTCATGGGGCAGCACCACGATTTACTCATTTTGATAATTTCGATTGTGAAGTTTTAATGTGGAAGAAAGAATGATAGCTAGGATGTAGATAGGACTTAAAAGTAAAACTGGAAAGTTGGCCCAACTCATCAGAAAAGCAAAGGTTCATAAAATCTGTTTAATACTCCAAAACCACTGGAGTATTAAACAGATTTTAATCTGTTTAACAATAAGATTAAAACAATCCACATCTCAAAGCTGCATGACAAAAGAAATGGAGAGCCACACAACTAAATATTTACACTTTTAAATACAACACACCTCTTAATGCATCTTTCAGACACTCAGAGTTTCCTGAAACTGTCAGGCACTGCTTTCAGCTTGCCTGAAATCTCTCAGCAGTGTTAAGGTTTCTGGGAACACTCAACCTGTTGTCAAAAAGGGAATGATAAAAGGGAATAAAGGGAATTACAAAATAGGAGAAAGTTTGTATGCACAGCTGGTCCGTTCTCCATCCACATCAATTGCTACTCACTAAAAATAACATATAAATAGAAGAGTAACACTTTTTGCTTTTCTATAAAAATACTTTTGTAAAGTCGTCACGCATTTGCTCAGCAAGTTTATTCAAAACCTGGCAGAGCATTTATTAACCAGCACACTTCTGAGTTGACAGACATCCAGGATTATCTCCCCCTTAGTTCTTTCCACTTCTCCTAATTCCTTTGTTTAATACTTCAAGTTAAGTTGAAAAGGAAGACATGTGGAAACGATTAGACAAAAAGAAATGCTACTGAGGAGGTCCTACAAAGATAAGCCTTATCAAACGTCACAGCAGCTCCAAACAAGTCAAGAGTTGTACAGATCACTTTCATTTCCCACCAAAGTACATTTATTTTTGTGATCAACCCCAAGTACTACACAAGAGTACTAGGAAAAAAAGTGAAGCCCCTCCGGGCAACAGGGATGACAGATACACATTAAGCAAGCAGAATGGTAATGCCTGGCTTGGAAAGCGTCCAGAGAGAATCTCCACCTTGCCTTGGCCACAGTGGGGCAGGGAGATGGGAACAAGAAGTGGGAGGTGACAGCAGGCAGGGCTGTGGGAATGCTCTGCAATGCTCTGCTCTTGCAAGGCTCCTGGCCTCAGCCAGAGGAGTCTGGGATGGATTCCTGGCAGAGCCCGGCACAGGCAGGCTCTGGGTACCTGGGGCTTCAGAGCACAAGGGAGCAGAACATGCTGCAGCTCGCAGGCAGGAGACAGCGAGCACAACTCAGACAACTTCCACTGTCTCTCCATGTCACATGTTTGGTGACATTTCCTACCCAAGCTCCCACAACACAGGCATGTGAGCACCACCAGCTCCTTCCCCACACAGAACCCTCATTCTTCCAGCCTGTCTGGGCTCATAAAAACAAAAGGTTTTCTTTTCTCGGTCTTAATCCTGACTTGCAGGGAAACAGAATGTTTTTTTACATCTCTCTATTTAATTTCAGATCAGTACTTCACTGCAGCTCATGACAGGTCACATCCACATTTCACTCCACTGCCATCTGCTTTGAAATTTCCAGTATCAAAGGAGTCCATACCTTTGTGCTCATAATTTTGCAGTCCTATTTTACAACTGAAGTGTAATTTAAACAAAACACATGAAATCCAGAGTAAGATCTAAAGTCTTGTAGCACTGTCTTCTATTTCCACTATTAAAATCCAATACAGCAATTTTTTGGACCAAACAGATCTTTTAAAAGAGCACTCCAATGCCTGAATAACCATTTTCATATTCTTGAAACAGCTCCTATTCTAAGCTTGACCATCCCACCTTCTCACAGCTCCAGGATAACAATCCTGCAGGATATGCAACATAGTCACAGCACTAAGGGACATTCTCCTCCAATATTCCTGTCATCCAACACCAGCAGGGTCAGAGAGCACAACACTTTATAAACCACTAAGACACTGGGTAATGAATATTAAAGCCTGGTTCACACAACGATTCATTTCTGCTGTCCTCCTGGCCTTTATGGGGAAACACCACTGTTTACCATGTTTATTGATCTTCTGTTATCCATTGTCCATCAGTCCTCTTCCCTTTCAGAACCCCAACTGCACTGGGTATTGATTTGGACTTTGCATAGCAGAGTAACACACCTTACTCTCAGGAGAGGAGAGAGTTAAAACAAATAGGAAAGACAACGAAAAGAGAAGTAGGAGTTTTGAGGAGCAGAAAGGCAAGATCAGAGAATAAACCCTGTTTTATCATTATATTCTCATGTCTCTCCAAAGACACTAACAATTGGCTTCAACAGAGACAACAGCACCCAGAGAATAAATATGACTGGTAAATAACAACACCCTGGAACTTCTCTCCTCCCAGAGGGTGAAGCAGGAAGAAAAAACACCAGCAAGACTTACAGGGATTACTGCACACTGCAGACACCTCAGTCACTCGGACCTACCCTACCATCAAAACTTGCTCCTCTGCTTCCTTTCTCTCATCATTTCCAACAGAAGCAAGACTGGCCGTGGCTAACTGTGGAAATCTTCAAGCAATGCCTCTCAGATGCTTCAGTTGAGCAGTTTCAACTTAAGACACATGGTTTTTCTCTTTCAGAGATAATGGTCATCAAGGAGTCCATTAAAGGAAATTATGAAAGAGGCAGATTCTGCATTACTGAACTCGTCTGACTGGGAGTCCTGAACTACACTGGTTGCATTGTTAGTGACCAAGGAGAGGAGATTTTGCTCTGTACAGACTCAAACTCATGAAACCAAGTTAGCACAAGGCAGCCTCCAGTGCAAAACTCCAGTAAGAACTTGTGTGAAAGAACATAAAAATCACCTCAAAAGACTTAAAATTTCATTTGTCAAGTACGTAAATACCTTAGGACCTGTGATACACAAAGCTTGGCCCAAATCCAAGCAAATCCACTCACTTACAGCTCTTCTGAAGAGGATACTAGTTCAGTGCTGTCTCTGCAGGAGATCAAACCTCATCCCTCACAATGCTCTGAGGGAGCAGGGGCTGAGGCTGCTGGGTGAGGATAAACCCTCCCAGCCAATGCACAACCTTCAGGTCTTGTTGTCTTAAGCTGGAAATGAGATTTTGATCAATTACTATTAACCTTCTGCCTTCAAACTTCTGTGCTTGCCATGTTAACAGAAGCTTTATAGAAGCCAACCTCCAAGAAGAGATAATTCACAATTCTGTCAAGAATAGCTGATCATCTATTTTTATGACAAAATAATTGGTATTTTTGTGCAGCAAAGATGATTAATTCAACCACTTGCAGTACAATAACCCCTCAAACCAAACCCTTTACTTTATGAATCTGAACTATTTAGCACAATCCTCTACAATAAGGAGTGGGACACTTTTTTTTTTTATATCAACAGTCTGACGTGATGTTGCTCTCTCAGTAGCTCAATGTTCTTCCCTCCTCTGCCTTGAAAGCACAACACATCCTTTCAAGTGTCCACTTTACATTACTTAAAAATGTTCATCCCTTTATCAGGCACATGTGGCACCCTTGTGCACTTCCAGGGTTAGTATTAGAAGAGATGTATTCAGAGTAGAAATTAAATACACACTCATGACAGCTCACAGTATTAACTCTTATCTTTTTTTCTCTAATCTCTAAGCCTACATTTTGTTCTCATTTTCCAGCATACATTGTCATCTGATTGTTTCATTTAGGGCAGTAAGAGTTTCTAGAACACGAGGCCTTTATTCATGGACAAATGTTTTAGAGCACACTGAATTAGCATTACTACTGTGGACATATGATACCACAATTTCTAGCTTACCAAAGAAAAATAATAAAAATCTGGAGATTTGAGGGACTCAAGCTCCAAGTTTGAGTCCCTCCAAGCTCCAAGACTGTGTTTAAGACCAGAATTGACTTACCCTCCCCTCCATTCTTTTGAACCTACAGTTTATCCTAATAAACAGCTGCCATTTTTCCTCAGCTCCTGGGCAGGTGTCAGTTACACTCTGCACACCCAGCACCACAATTTATTCATCTCACGGTCAGAAACTGGCTAAAGCTCAGTCATGGAGAGCAGGACAGGGCAACATGTCCTTACCTATGCCCACTGCCATGCTTGTGACTGATCACCTTCACCCACAGTGTAACTCTGGTGGCCTTCCAGATGTGCTGCAAGAGAAACCTTCTGATTTCATCACAGGGAATAGGTCGAGTTGGCACAGAAGGTAGGGGTAGAGCAGCACAGTCCCCAAATCGATCTACTAAAAAGCTGTTTGAATGCAACAGTGCATCCTCAGTCCTCTAGCTCCATGACTTTAAATGTATTTCAGTTATATTAGCCTTTTATTTGCTAAGTAAGTTTCATTATCTCCCATTACTTTGTTTACACACCTACTACAACAGAGAAATTACTGGCATTACCCATTATGAACAGGCTTCCTGCTCCACATTCTTTACTTTGAAAAACAGCTGGTTTAGAAGTTCTTTAGTTAGAAACAACTAAGCATTTGGTATTAAAAGCTGGAAGTCTGAAGAGTTGTTATCACACAAAAAGAAGTATGCAATTAATACACACTATTGGACCAAGTCCTTCTTCAAGTTTTAACTTTGGATTTTATTCAATGATTTGTCATTTCAGTAAGTTCTTTGCATGGACCAGAAGTGCTGTTCACAAGAGAAGTGTTCAGCTTGCCAGTACAACTCCCAGGCAATACCATACCCCAGAAAACTCCAGTGTAAGACATCTCTGAGCACAGAATCAACTTCTTGGTTTTTTATTCAAGGGAGAAAGCACCCTGCACTGCTTTAGAAACACTATCTCAAACCTCAGCACCTACTTGGAGCATAATTAATATGCCACCCACAACACAGCACCTTGTTGGATCAGCTCTAAAGTCAGACAGAACAGTAACCCCTTATAAATCATAAAACTCATGTCAGAGTCTTTAAAAGTCAATTTTAACACCCCAAATCACTAGTTTACCATTTAATGATTAAGGTAAAGTCCTTCTACCTCTCATTTAGCACATTTTCAGCTCCAAGAAAATCAAAACAGAGTACTCACACTGCCTGAATTTTATTCAATTTAAGAATATTAAGTTATTTTAGCACTAAAAAGACAACATCTTCTTGTAAAAATATACACCCCTGAAATTGTGAACATGTCTTATTTTTCCAGAGTTACACGGGCAATATAATCTTGAAAGAGGAGTATGACAAAGCATCTTAACAGAAGATAATCTTACAGCACCAAAGACTTATGCTAGTTTATCTCATGGTTATAATAATTAGATGGCATACAAAAGTCTAAATTAACCTCTGCTGTGTACTTCATTTCCCAAAATTATGGTCAGGAGCTCTTCAAGACATTTGCTGACAGATACAAATCACCAAGAAGTTCAGCACAAACATTTAGAAGGAACTTCAGCACACGCTGAAAAGACACAGGACACAGGTTTAGCCCCTGAACTGCAATGAAGATAACACAGATGACACCGAAAATTAAAAGAGAAGCAGAAACCAAGGAGCCGACAGCTAGGGCAAGAGAGAGAAAGCAATTTTAGTAGACAGGAAACCTCTCGTCTTTAGTGGTAAAAGCCAACTGAAAAATTCTCCCCCGGTTTCAGCAGGAGCGACCGCTGCCGCCTCCCCTGTCGCTTGTTTTTAAGGTGTCGCTCGTACTCCGGCAGCTCCTGCCCAGCGGCACCCCCGGCTCGGCAAAGCCCGCTCCCGCGCCGAGGAGGAGCGGCTCCATCCCGCCCAGCCCCGCACCGGCCCGGCCCGGCCCCGCT
>VXBC01005171.1:79383-152969 GCA_013399945.1 Ploceus nigricollis | reverse complement strand
GGGACGGGACGGGGACGGGCCGAGGGACGCGGACAGGGACAGGGACTAGGAGAGGGACTGGGGCACCCCTGGCAGCAGGAGCGGCCCTGTCCGTCCCTCGGGCGCAGCCGGTGTTCCAGCGGCCGGTGGTGGTGACGCTCGGAACGGCCCCCGGGGCGAGGAGCCCCTCGGGCTCGCTGTTCCAGCCGCTCCCGGGCGTGCCGAGCGTCCCGCGCCCCGTGCGAGCCGCCCAGATAATCCGCCCGTTCCAGGAACGCGGCGCTCGGTGCGGGTTTGTGTCACGGGCTCGGTGCAGGGTTCGCCGCTGACATCGCTGAGGGAGCGGCTGCGGCAGGAAGCGTGTGCGCGACCAGGCACAGAGAAGCTGGTTGGTATCTAAACATTGCAGAAATGGCCAAAAATTATCGGCTCCCTCACCGAGCAGGCACTTATCCCAGGAAACCTGCCCTGGCAGAGGTCATTTTATTTACCCTTCATATTTCCCAGTTTGCAGCAGACAGAGAAAAAAAAATAATTCTCTGTGTCAAAAGGTTGTTTTCTCAATAATGGTCTTATGCAATAAATTACAGCCTTTCTACTGCTTTTACCCTTTACTTAATTGCTCTTGCTTCTGAAGGCAGCTAATGATGACATTACAGCATTACATCGGGTCACACTGGTGCTGGCCCAGGTTTCTTTAGTCAACCCTTGGGTTAATTTGGCTGTGCCAATTTTCTTCTCTTTAATATTTTCAGTTCGAATTAAAACATAAAGAATCCTGCAAGATCTTTCAGACTCTTTATTTCATAGCAGCCTTTAAATTTATGATACTTTATGAGGTGATGGGACAAAATTTATTTACTAACCAACATTTAGTGGGATATGTGAGCAGAATTCAAATTATTCCAAACTAGCCATTGTGAAGAGTTAAATACAAATTATTGATTTTCAAACAGTTTCCTATGTTATCTGCAGCTGTAGCTGTGCTGAGGTCAGGGGTGCTGTTGCCCCAGGCATTATACATATGGTACATAGTAGGGGTTGCAGTCTAGGTGAGAAGTAGGTGCAGGTAGCACTCAGACTGCTGCTCTCATTAAATGGCAGCAACAGTTCAGTGCTTGTGGAAGTGAATTATTCACAGGCATCTCTGAGTTCTGTTTTAAAAAGCAGGATTCCTGCATGTAATGGAAAACCAGAGTTACCGAGAGCAGCCAGCACCTGCCAAAATCTGCTTCAGTGAGCCTGAGCTCACCAAATGGATGGTCAGAGCCTTCAAGCCGTTGGATGTCCAAGCCCTAAACTCAGCAGTCTTAAGGCTCACAGCTGAAGGAACTGAAGGAACCCAGCAAAAGACTGCACTGTGTGAGTGTCACTGCAGAACCTCAATTTAGGATTGATTTTTTTAATGAAAAAGACAACATTCTCTTTGAAATACAGATACACATGTATTCATCTCAGACACATTTCTGTTCATGGCTGTCCTTGTGTATAGGAAGACCTTTGAATCCTTATACTGATATAGCTGATGTTAATGTTTCCAGAGTCTGGAGATAAGATAATGATTGTTTCCTTAACAACAGGTTTTCCCTGTTGGTTCCCTGCAGGAACAGAGACTACAGCTGAAGCTGCGGCTGATGGGTTGGTTTTGGCTGTATTAAACTACAATCAACTCACTGGAATCTCTGAAGCTTTTTCTGCCCTCTCTTTGCATGTAACTAAGGCAACACGTGGACTAAAACTCCTGACCTCAAGATAAATATTTGTGCACCTGGAGTTAGGTCCTCAGCAGAGGCTTCTTCCATAGCATGGTATGTGCTGAGGAAAGGCTGGAGGCAGCCCTGGGAAAAACTGGGCACAAGCTGTGTCTGACCAGGGTACCACACTCTGGGCTTCATGGGAATCCTCTTCTAAAGGCAAGTCCCGGTCAGGTGGAAGGGGGGCAAAAGGAAAAATCTCAGAATATTTGAATCACTCAGTGCTGTAAGAGTAAATCCTTTTGTTGGATTATTTACCTTCCACCTATCCTACAAAAAGACAAGAGAATAAAGTAATGCTTAT
The DNA here is from genome assembly GCA_013399945.1 of Ploceus nigricollis. Lineage (NCBI taxonomy): Eukaryota > Metazoa > Chordata > Aves > Passeriformes > Ploceidae > Ploceus > Ploceus nigricollis. The sequence goes on along the minus strand of VXBC01005171.1, from coordinate 150,932 downwards.
TTATTTTTAATATTTCAGTATCCCATGTATAAGTATACAGTCATTCTGAGAAACGACAGCCTGCAGGCTCTAGAAACAGGTATCTACAGTCAGGAACTGCTTTTGAAAATAGTTACTTAAATATTTTGGAATATGTGAGGGAGATATTTAAATACCTTTAAAAGCAGTGCTTGAGCAGGCTGTAAAATAATAGGTAATATTTCTTCCCCAGAGCTACTGTGAAGCTCAGTTCATTTCTCTATAATGCCCCCATCAGAATTTCACAGCTCAGGGCAGTTTAAAGCCTCGACTTTTGTGAGAAAAGAACATTACATGAGCTTTGGGGTTCCACATGGTTTTCACAAATCCCATTGCCGTCAGATCCTGGGGAAGACCTGAGAGCTGCAGGACAGCCCTGCTTGCAATTTTATGCTGAGAAGCTTTAAGAGGAATGAGGCAGCAGCTGAGCATGAACGTGTGAATCTTGGCAAACACTGGGCTGTGTGTGTGAGAGCAGCTTTACTGTTGGTTTGTTTGGTTGTTACCAGTGCAACATTAAACACAACGGAAAGAAGCTTAGCATGGAAAAACCCAAACAAGGCTCCAGCCCACCCAGTGTGTACAGAGCCCAACGTGGACTGGCAACGCTGGGGCTTCCCAGGGCTGCAGCTGGCTCTGATTGTGGGTATGGAGGGGAGTATGAGCTTCCTGAAACCCACATTCCTTCCACAGCACTTGTGGCCCATCTTCTGCTTGTCAAACACCCCAGTGAGAGTGTTCTCAGCATCTCCCAAATTCTTTCTCTGCCAGTAGCTTCACTGCTGTCTTTGGATCTGAATTGTCTAACTTGGAAATTGCCCATCCTGTCCTCCACCCCATCACTTCTCCCCACACTGATCCCAGCCCCTGGGCCTGGCTCCTTGCTGGCACAAAGGGGCACAGCCTGGACATACCCTCCCCAGGGAGCCTCTCCAGTCAGCTCCCCAAGCCTGGCTCCAAATCTGCTTCTCTGTTTCTAAAATCCTCCTGGGAACTTCAGAAATTCTGAGCTCTTGTTGCTTCCTGTGCTGAAGCACATTATTCTGGGGTTTGGGGTTTCTTATTGCTGCTTCATTTTTAAAGCTCAGCTGAGGATAGATCACAGAATCATTAAGGTTGGAAAAGACATCCAAGATTATTGAGTCCAACCTTTGACTGATTATCACCTTGTCAGCTAGACCAGAGCATTCATAACCCCTCAATTACAAAAGCAGGCAGGTCTCAAATCCATCTGTAAAACAAACTATCCAAAAGAATGGTGGAGAGAAACAACATTTAAAAATTACAGGAATTTAGTCCTCGTTTGCCTTTGTGGTCTTCCTATTTATTTATTTATGGCTTCTAGACTCCCAAGTATCTGTGGAGAAACAGCTCTATGCAGCTGCTCACGTCAAGTCCTTGCACTCGGAGAAGACACATTGCCAGAGCCAGAGGAGGTTCCAGCTTGCACCCGTGTCCAGCACAGCCTCTGGTGGCTGCCAGGAGCTCAGGTGGATTCACAGGACAGGCTAAAGCAAGGTCAGATGGTGTGCAGGGGCAGAGCCTGTCAAGGTGTGCTGGTGCTGCCGAGGTGACACCCAGAGGCAGAGCAGTTCCCAGGGAAGGTGCTTTGCGAGGCAGCCTGCTCGGGCAGTTTCAGTGCTGGGAATTTGCACTGGTTTCTCTCAGACCTGCCAAACATTCTGGATAGTTCTCACACGGGTTTGTCTCTCCCTGACACTGAATCCAGACAGGGGAAATGTCCAGAGCACACCTGCAGCGATGCCACCCATCACTGGGGAAGGGGCAGGTCCCTGGGCCACCCAGAATAGCCATGTGCCTGCTGCCAAAGTCACAGCAAGGTTGTACAAGCTGGTATCTGTATTTCAGTGTACCTGGCAAATGTACAAAATTCTAAAAGCCTGAAATCTGATCTGCACATGGTGGAGAAGTCAATACTCCTCCCTCCACCGAGACCTTGGTGAGGTAGGATATTGTGGCTGAGTGCTGGAGCACTCCAGAGTGCAACTGTGGCAAAATCCAAAGCTGGGGGAAGGTTGGGGGATACAGTGGCACTAAGGCTGCAGTTTGTCTGTGCAGGTATTGCACCACAAGGCCTTGACAATAATGTCAGATACTACAGACAATTTTCTGATAATCAGGACAAGCAAAGCACAAAATAAACAGTGTGTCCTGACCTTTCAGCTGCCAAATCATTCACCTATTTTAAATCTACAAGTAAATTTAGTTCTGACATTACAGAACAGCTGAAGATACATGTTTAAATCAGCCACATACACTGCAAGTTTTCCACATGCACAGGGGCATTAACACCAGGCAGCAGCACCCTCCTGCTCCTGCCTGGACAGATGCTATGGTTCTACACTGATGGGCCTAATTTAAATGGTTACTTAAGGGAAAAGAGCATTGACTATAGACTAGAAATGAACAGCAGCCTTTAGATCCACAAGTCCAAACCAACTGTCAGGAGGTCCATAATGTTTTTTTGGGGGCAGAAGGAGAACATATGGTTGGGCAGTCTCTGGTGATTTTATTGCCCCTTGTCTTCACAGGGAAAGACAGAAAAATTAATCTGAATTAATAACACCTGTGACTTGAAAGTTACATGAGTGAGTTTTGTTACTCAGACTTAAAGTGGCCTTCATTTGATTTAGCTTTCTTCATTTTCCAAGTAAAGTACACTAAATCAGATTAATGCCACTTAATTCTGAATATGAATATCTGCATAGGTCTTAATAGAATTTAACTAATCTACTTTAAAATATAATTCAGCTCAGGTTCCCTGAGTGTCCCCTTCAAGGAAAGACTCACATCAATAGACTTAATGGGAATTGTTCCTCGATTGTGCTGGCATGAGATCAAAACATCACTATCATAAAAATAGCCACATCTTGCTTAGATGTCTTTGTTCTGAGAGCATTAACACCCAACCCAGAGCTGAATGTAGACCTGCTGAAATGGAATCAGAAATGGCAGCATGGAGTGAACTCTTAGTTACAAAAGAGGGATAAAACACTGACTTGGTTTTCCCAGCTGAGATGGAGAACAGGCATAGGTGGTCAGGGTCATTTCCATGTTCTGAAGGTGTAAACAATATACATTGTTTTCATAAGGCTGATAGAATTTAGGCTGTTGTGCAGTTCTAGACAGTGTAATTTCAAACCTGAAAGTTGCTAGAACCTTTATTTACATGAACTTCACAGAGGTGTGAGGAACTGCTGTCTCTGTAACCTTCCACTGAGCAGTAGCATCCTCGTGGCCCATACCTGCACATCTTCTTTTTCCAGCTGAGCTTTGCAGGGGAGGCTGGGCTTAAACAATAGAACATGAAGGTGCAGTCACACCCTGGAACAAACAAGAGCCCAGCTTTGAAAGCAAACACAGGATTGGTGTTTTCCCAGGTTAAAGAACTGCCTCTGACAGAGCACTCAATGCCTGACCAGTCACACAAAATGACCATAGCCAAGATTCAATCCTTCCCTGCTCTCCTTACAGCCAACCACCAGTGGCAGCTCCATCCTGGCCCATTTCTCCAACAGATTCTGACCCAGCTTCCAAAGCCAAAAGTTCTCAGTGCCTCCTCAACTGGATTCTTGTTCTGGACTTCACATTCTCCTTTAGCACTTTAGGAGGAAGATCTCAGCACAGAGATTTATTAAATAATATCCCACTGTGCTCATCATTCAGGTGGCTAAACAAGGAACCTGTGCTCCTTAGGATATCTATTATAGGCAATGAAAAGGACAGGTTCCAAATAGGACTCTCAGTGGCAGGACTGGAGAGCAGAGCAGCCTCTTAGCTCAGACATACCCATTAGGTGTCTCGTGAGGCACTGAGAATATTCTGCTCACCTTCCCTGTGTAATTTTCATGACCTGATGCATAATCCAGTCTCCAAACCTGCCCAGGTGCCCTGACCCTTCTGTCCAGCTCCTGCAGCCATTCCCTATTGCCACTTTCTGCAAAGAGCATCACACTGAGCAGGGCAGCATCTGGCTCCATGTGACCTTGGGGTTTTCTCAGAGTGCCATTAAATCTTTCAATTAAATATTGCTCAGTAATCTACCCAGCAAGAATTCCTGAGTCAAAATTTCAAGTGCTGATGGATAATGTAGTATGTTTTCCACAAAAATCCAATGAGATATACTAAGGAATCTGATATGTACATGCAGAGTCTGCACTGGAATACAAAGTAAACTAAACATATCTGAGCTTTTAGAACATCAAATCCAGATTCCAGACAATATTAAAGCCTTCCAGATTTGAGTGAGACTCACCAGTCCATGCTGCCTTCCACTGCATTTAGACAGAGAATTAATCTTGATATTCAAAGCCTTCCAAAACCTTCATGTTTCAAAAATAGCGAAATTTATTTCTCTTGAAGTATAGGCTTGTTACAGCTATTTAGGAACCTCTTACTGAAGTCAGATGGATCTTGAACCTCCCCTGGGGATGGTTTAGATGTCAGTGTTCATCCATTAACAGATTGGAAACTGTCCAGGGCAATATTGCAAGAAAACACACCATGTCCAGGCTTTCTTCTGGTTTCTTCCTCTGTTAAACAAGACTCTCTGAGCAGTTCTCTACAAATAAATCCAAGGTTAAATATGATAAATAGGGCAAGGAATGCAGAGAAATTCAAATGGCTATTAGCAATGCATCCTGCTGGTTGGTCAAAGGGGTATTTCTCTCTATTGGAAGGGGAGTATGGAGTAAAAACGCTTGGACAGTGAGAACCTCATCTTGCCCCAATTCCATCACTTATTTCTGCTCCTTGTCACTGACAATAGGTGTGCAAAGGTTTTACTCTTCATCAGCACAATGCCACATGCTGCCTGTGTAACCCCAATTGACACAGAGTTCAGGCAAAAGCTTACCAGGCCCAATGTTGCCTTTGACTGGATATTGTTCAGCAATTAAGTTCTCATACACAAGCAGGCAGCTGAAAGAGGAACAGCCATCCTAAGAAGGCAAAAGGGCAAATCTGGAGGAGAAGCTGGTGCACTCAAGGTTTCTGCCAGCTGGAAAATGTAGGCTTGGAAGATGCAGGGAGGAAGACAGTGCTTGGGGTGACAGGGAGCCCCCAGCTCCTACAGGAGCAGCCTTGTCTCCAAACCAGGCAGAACCAGATGAACCCTACAAGAACGACCTTGAGAATAAAAAAGTGCTTCTGGACAAGTGCTGGCTAAAATGATTGAAACAGCATGCAGAGAAAGAGAATATTGTCTGATTCCTCTGATTTTAGAGGAAATAGAGTTTTGTACTTTCTTTGTAAATAAAAGGGCTGCATCAAAGTACCTGAGTGATCAATTTTCCCTGCTATTAAAAACAATCTGCTGGGCATAAAACCTTTTAAGTGCTTTGGTCAAAGACAGGACTTAAAAGCTCCATTCATTTCCTCATGGAAAGGCAGCAACTTCATCCCTTTGACTGCAAATGCACAGATCCTGAAAAGCCAAGGATGCATGAAGGGGACATGATGATGCTGACACTCCTCTGCTCTCAGCCTCATCTTTCACTGACGGAAGTACAAAGCAGGTGTAAAGCAGCTCTGTGATTTGTGCTTTGTGAAAAGCACCAAGTGATTTTGGACCAGTGAAATTACTCTAGAAGACACAGCAATGAGGAGCACACAGCCCGCTCCATGTTTGTATGCAACGAAGAAAACACAGATGTGACCTTTGTCAGCAGTCAGTGCACTCATTAGTGTGTCAGAGATAATAACTCTTATGCATGAAAATCTGACCTACATATGCTACAAAAGAGCAAAAAGCAACAGTTTACTTAAGTCTCTATTATACTGTTAATGATTATAAGCTGAAAAACTAGACCATAATGCAGGAAACTTGTAATTAAAAAGCATCCATTATAATTTTCTCCTTGCAGGGGACATTAGTCAGGTTTGCTTTCCACAGTCCCCTTGGGAATACAGATAGACATGTAGGGCTGTGTGATTCATTCTGGAACAGTCAGAAAGGAAGCAACTCAGTGGGAAAAGATTAGCTTCAAGAAAAAGAAAAAAGGAAAAGAAAATGATAGTTAAAGACACCCCTTTCAGTGTTTCTTGTTTGACAAAGCAAAGGTGTGTGTCACGTTGTTTCTAACAGACCAGCCCTTGCCTCCCTCCAGCCATGACTAAACTGGATTTCTGCAGTGTACACAATGTTCTGAGGCTCCAGGGCTGAGCCAGCTGATACCTTCAGTCATGCTGAACATACCATCCTTCTGCAGAGATCAACTGGTCCCTGAGCTCCCTGGGAGGATCGTGAATCTCCCTTCAGAGGGCTGAAAATTCCCTCTCTGCTGCCTGAAGGTCCCTGACTCTCAGCCAGGATGAACAGATCATCTGGAGGCTGTTTCAGACTCAGCATTCACAGGTAGAACCAGTTTTTCAACAGTGCCAATGTGTGCTGTAAGCCCACGTAGAGTGGTTCTTGCAGCCCTGAGGAAGTGCCAGAAAATGTGATCCATCACTTTGTGTGCAAGGTCTGCATTCACCCTTGGCTTTCTGTGCTTCCAGCTCTGCCATGGATCACACTGCAGAATCACAGCTCACCTCCAGCCACCCCTGAGCTTCTGCTTCCTAACAGCTACTGCAGCTCTCAGAATTTCTAATAAGAATGCTCTTCAAGACTCCTGTTCCTTTAATCAGCATGCAACAAAAATATTAAAAAAACTCAAACAGTAATAAAATCAAACCTAAGCTTTGCATTATGGGAGACTCAGATTTTCATCATGCTTTAAATAATTTAAAATTATTCAAAAGCAATCTATATTTCCTATTGACAATCTCATGTTACTTTAATAACCTGTGTGGCTGTAATTTTCATTAATTGACTTACACTCTGACCGCATCTTAATCGACTTGACAATTTTTTCTTCTATTACACTCTCACAGCCAAGAAGGGATGCCGAGTTCACCCTTCCAGTAATACCATGATTCAGCCCACTTAAGACAAAGCTTTCATCTTTGTCCTATCTTTGTCAACTTCTCTGTCCCCTCTGCTCCTGGGACAGACCAGCAGCCCTCCTTATCATTGCCTTGGAAGCACTTCTCCCCACGCAAGGCAGAGTTTCCTAAGCTGGTTGGAGCTTGAGCCACTCCAGAAGGTCCCACTGTGGGACAGGCTGGGAGGCTGATGAGAGCCCCAGGGAGCTCAGGAGTTTGGCTCAGGTTAATTCCATGAGGACTGCACTCACTCAGGACTCTGAGCAAGACAAGTTCTCAGGAAAGAATCTTCTGCCCTTGTAGTGCTGTCTCATTGATTTGCAAAGTGAAATTGTGTCAGTCACAGTGGAGACTTGGAATAAACAACAAGGCAGAGCACAGGATTTAAAGCCAAGCTGTCCCTAGGAAGAGCTGACAGTGCTTTGTGGAAACAAGTTATTTCAGCAGTCACAGTTCCTCTGCAAGCACTCAACAGGGCTTGGATTATGCCAGCTGAATAGCAGTGTAATAGGATGTTTTCTTCTGAAGCACACACTCCCAGGCTGGTGCATCACACAGGCCCCTTGGTGCCTCAGGACTCCACATCCCCATCCAGGACTGACACACTGGGAGCAGCAGAAACCTGGCTCAATGGTGCCATTACCTGCAGCTGGGCTTGTTGTTAACATATATATGTTCTGCTTCTCCTAGTGGTCACCTGACAATGATGAACACAGGAATGTTTGGGACAAGCCACCTCCACAGCGCTGATTCTGTCACAGCACGTTCCCCAGAGCAGCACCAGCACCATGAAGTGTGGAGCTGTTAAGGTAACTGGACTGATGGGTTGTTTCTTCCAAACCTTCCACAGTCTGGAGGATTTCTTGTCACCACCTTGTCACCACCAGTCTTCTAATTTTCTTTCTTCACTGTACTGAGCCTTCATGCCAAGTTCTCCTTTTATGTCCTGAGCAAAACATTAAAACAAAAAGACAACTACAGAAAAATCAGGGCAGTAACCAAAGGACAATGAACCATCACACTGGTCACTTCTGGTTTTCATTCAGTGAAAAAATTGTTATATTTTTTATCATTGCCCCAAAGGAGACCCTGATTTCATCTCCCACTCTTACACCTTCAGGATTACACAGAAATATATTGCTAATCTATTCATTTCAGGGGCAGAATCCATCTTTATTATGACTAACAGTTTAGTTGTGGAATTTCTCCTCAAACAATACCTGTTGGATCTGAATTCCTCTTAACCATGGGATTGTGGTCCAAACAGTGTGAGGTCCATTTCTAACAATCATCATGAGAGCTTCACACACAGTCCAAATCCAGGCTGATGGGGGCAGAGCCTGAGAGCCTTTGCAGTGACAGCCTTGCCCTTTCTGCTTTGTGCCCAATCTTTCATTTCAGCTTCATGCTGCTCTTCTGTTTGTCATCAGACTTTGCAGTGACTCCTTCCCCGAGGAAACTGTGATTTCTTTTGCTATTACATTTAAAATTTAACTACAGTGATTATTTCCTGCAATGGCAAGAATTTTTTTCAGCCTTCCCACTCAGCATGTTTGTGGCTGGTGAGAAAATAAATTACGTATATAAATAAATGCTCACATTTAGCTGAAACCTCCCATGCAAGCGACATTCTCATGACTGCTCAACTCTCTAATGGGAGCACTTGTGATTTACAGTGGAACATTTCATAGCATGAAGGCAATAAGCCCCACTTTTTGTGATTCCTTAGATATGTCAAATTGCTTATTACCTCCCAAATAACTGCAGAACTGATGTTTATTCTGCTTTCACCTATTCAGAAAGGCCTTGAAATTCTAAACAACAAAATGTGCTGGCATTTTAAAATTGTACTGATACTTTATTGCATTCAGTTGGGGGGGTGTTTCCATTTGATACATCTGTTTTTCTCAAACGTTGTTACATTTCCCTGTGCCTGCCCTCTCCTTGCGCGAGATGGGCTGTACTCAGTTTGACAGTGTCACCTCCCCTGCCCCCAAAAGCTGGGCTCAATACAGCTCAGTGATGAACTGCAGCACAAAGAACTTGAACCGAACCAAGCTCACAAAGCAGCAGGTGGAACAACACCGCGGAAAACTAAATAAATGCCGAGGTTTATCAGGAACTGCTCAAAGCAGTGCCCCAGCATTCACAAACCATTCACTACCCTGCGGGAGAGGGGAAGAAGCCACGGTGGGCAGGTTTACACTGCACTTAGGACAGTGTTCTTTAAGAGTGGCGCAGGTCGGGAAGAGCCGGGCGAGCGCTGTAGGAACAAAAAATTCCCCCGGCTCCATTTATTGCTCGATGGAAAAAAAGAGCCGGGACGGGGCCGGCCCCGTGCGGTCCCCCTGCAGTGCCCCCGCCGCCCACCAGGGGGCAGCCCNNNNCTTATACAGGGAACTCCCGGTACACCGGGGAACAAGCGTTATACAGGGGAACCCGGGTTACACCGGGGAACTCCCGTTACACCGAGAACTCGCGTTACACCGGGGAACAGGCGTTATACCGGGAACTCCCGTTACACCGGGGAACGCGCGGTGCCGCCTGGCTGCGACTGGAAAAGGAAAGTAACGGTGGAGAGGAGGAGGGACCTCGATTCAGGCATTTCTGCGTGTCACCTCTGAAGCCTCTGCTCTGCAATAGGAAAAATGTTCCAAAGTTCCCCCCAGCTGGGGTGGGCGAGGCTCCTCCCGAACGAGCTGAGTGGAAGCAGGATGTGGGCGAGCTGCTCGGATAGGGAATGGCACAAGGGACCCGGGTATGTGCCATCCTAATGGAAGTGCCCCGACAAGGAATGGCACAAGGGACCTGGGTGTGTGCCATCCCTTTACTCTGCTCAAAAAGGAAATATTTACCAACACACCTCATTTTCTGTTTGCGGAGCTCAACTTGGTGACAACACACAGATCTATTTTTTGTTGTTATTGTTTTCAATAATGTATTGTTTGAGCTCCAATCTGAGCTTTGATTTGTTCAGTAACAGATTCAAGACTTATTTCCCAAATATTTCCAATGGAATCATGAGGCTTTTTTGGCACATGCTCATATCAGGACTCCTTGTGTATTGTTTACCCATGGGCCCATTTACCTCGTCTTCACCGGCGACGTCAGCTGAATATTGTCCCATACTCTGAAATACTTTTGTTATCTGCAAGACAAAACAGAAGAGCTCAAAGCAGTGCACAGCACTCTGAGAAATGGACGGTTCACACGTTTCAGTAGGACAAACAACTTGTACTAGATAACTAAATCCAAAATAATTTAGGATTATTCCAGACAAGAGACAAGCTGAAAGAGAGCAACGAATTCCTTCACTGCTGCTCCATCATGCCCAGATGATATTCTGAAGCTTTCCAAACCCCACTGTTTTCCCAAGCTTTGCCAAAAGCTGGGAAGAATTTGTGGAGGAACTTTTACCTTTGTAATTTAATAAAAGACTTATGTGAATGCAAGTACTCCCCCACTCAGTTCTTAAAGCAATTTAGTGCATTTACCTGCTGTTAAACGGGTTCCTGACTCCAGATCTAAGAGCCTGGAATCTGTGCAGAGAGGGCATCTTCCAAATGCCAATCCATACGATGAATCTGTAGCTCATCAAGAATAAAAAACTTCACAGGCATTCATTGCAATATGAATGTGCAAGATCCAGTGCAAAGTTCAATTCAGAGTTTTCTTTATTAAAATACCTTTTCACATTTCTTATACTAACGCATTTGCATGGACACTCATGGGATGCTGAAAGAACATTTGTCAACAGAAGAGAGCTATGAAGTCAGTCAGTTGTGACAGGCTCATGATACAAACAACATTTGCACAGGGAACAATAAATTAGAGATATTAATCAGTAACCGGAGCTTGAAATTTTAAACATTTGGAATGGAGGATATAAACCCCTTTTGTGTTTCTTGCTGGTTTTGCACCTTTGATGCAGTGCTTAAAGCAGTAATTATATATCTCTGTACAAACCCATGGCCCCTTTTTTGCTATTTTCTAATTAAAATGAGAACCTTCTTACCTGTGGCCCAGATGTTGTAGGAATTTAATTTGCAGTAAGAAAAAGGGAGCAACTGCAATGCCAAAGGTCATCTGGTTAAGGGGTTGAGGACAGTATTTTTTCTCTTTTGTTTTGTGCTCTTTTTTTAAATTAACGCAGCTGAGATAAATATGGGCTGCAGGATTACATCTGTGTCCAAACTAGACCCATGTTAGTGGTTTACCATACTATATAGAAAAGGGATAGGTATGGAATTCCATACTGGACAAACTGGGGACAAGTACAACTTCAGATCTCTCATAAAATCAGAGGAGTAAGGATTGTACATAACAGTATTTTCAGGTACAAACTCACTGACCTGGGTGTTTTATACCCACTCAATGAAGACTTATCATAGAATCATCCAAAATAACTGCGATGGACAATCATTTATTGAAGAACCATCACATCAAATAAACCAACAAGCATCAGAACTTTTAAAGGGGAAAAGCAATTTAGCGACGATTAAAGACTGTTTGTGCCTCTGATAGAAGCACTTGGTAAAGTCTGAATCTCTGAACAGTTATTCAAGTTTTTAGGGAGCCCAGAGCTCACTCCTCCCTCAGGCCCTCCCTGCAGTGTCACATCCCTGTGGGTTATAACTGAGCTGGCTCCAAGCCTGGTAGCAGTCCAGCTGCTGCAGCACAGGGAGCTCAGCACAAGCTGCAAGATCATGTCAAGGTACATCCATGGCCGGCCAGGCTGTGCTGAGCTCTGTTCTGCCACAGTGGCACTGATAACCAACTTAGCAAGTTTAAAGCAAGCTTAAATATTTCTATGTCCTACTGGTATCACAGTAGTTGCTGCATTGTAGAAATGTACTTCCTCAGCTGTAGCTCCCCCTTTGTTTCCTTAGAGCGTGATGAATTGGAGGCAAAAAAGGCAAAATTGCATTAGCAGGAGAAATTACAGATGAGAACCTGGATCAGTGGTTTCTAGAGCCACTTTCTTATGAGAATTTTTATTCGTAATTTTTTTCCATTAAATGCTTTAGGAACATCTCTATTGTTCCTCCTAAGGAAATAAACTTTGAAAAGACGAGTCTGGCAAACTCATAAATAACTGCTGCAAAGCCTTTGGAACACTTGCAACATCTTCCATCTTGTGTTGTTTTCTTCTCCCAGCTGATCTTTAAGGTGACTGTACTAGGTAGCATCAGGATGCCCATATATTCTCTGCTGGCAAAAAGAGCAAAAGAGAAAAAAACAAGGTGTGAGTATAACTGTGCTCCTACCCTCTGTCCTGTAACATATTCCTTAGAACCCTCCACAGTGAGCTAATAAAAATGCACTGTTCTCTGGGGTGACGTTGCTATTATCTTCATCAGAGAGAAAAAGAAATAAGACAGTGGGAGATTTAGAGTAACAACTACAAGCTAGACCCCAAAACTGTTAATGACCAGCATCTGAAAGTGGGTGCTTACTGATAAAAGTTGGATTTTTAAGGGAACTGCTGGCACTAAACATACCTGGAAGTCAGATCCCTTATTTACTAGGAGATGTTCAGCTGCCACAGTCAGACCACGGTGTCAGTCCCAGGAGAATGAAAACCTTTCCCTAAGGGCTGGTGTCTCACAGGGAGCAATGCAGCATCCAACTTCTGGACACTGTGTTCCTGCAAGAGCCGTGCCAGGGGTGATCTCCAGGGGCAGAACCCTGGCACTGGCTGGCACAGAGGGCAGACAGAGCAGTCCTCTACACCAGCCAATGGGAATGGGCACAGAGAGAGCCCAAACTTCATTGTTTTTACATTATATGACAGAAATAATTCTGTCCACTGGGGATTCACAACTGTCAAGTCTTTCCTGGCATCGGTTGCCAAAGTCTCCCTCCAACAAATTTCTGCTCAGGGTATGTGGTGGCCTCTAACCTAACAGTTCAGTCTGTCAGCACCGAGGCGCCTAATTCCTTTTGTGCACTTACCCCAAAGGATTTGCCCCATGAGTCAGAGGAATTCCTGGTTTATAATTCAGTGTTTATTTCAGAGTATCACCTTGTTTTTCATATCCTGACTGCCTGAAATCTTCCCCCCCCCTCAATTTTAACTGGACACATCCTTCATCTTCCTTTCCTGTCTGAAATTATTGTGCCATGTTACTGTGCACAGTTAAACACAGGCCAGGTCCCCCTTTGGAGCTGGCAATGTGAATTCCTTTAACACTGAGAAAATACTTTTGGGATCACTTGAGTAAGATGAGAAAGTAGCTGAATAACACCTAGAAATTCCTGCAAAGAGATGTAAATTGTACAGGCTTCTGTCTCAGAGGGCACATGCTGGGGTTGGACAAATAGGCAGCTAAAAGTACACGATGTCCTCATGTACTGCCAGTCCTCCTGAACCCCTAGGACAGAACCAAACAAACAAATACACAAACACATCTAGGAGGTAGCAGGAGAGGAGGAGATGTGAAGTCAGAACGTACTGCTGAGGTAAATTTGACACAATACCAATTAGTGTTTGGCGAAGTGGCTATCTCATTGTCAAGATATTTCCTTCAATATGTTTTCAGAAACTGGGACCATTAAATAACTTAGAAAGATTGCCAGCTCTGATTTCAGGAAGGAAACCTCCTCCCAGTTCCTCTCTAAGTAATTCATTTCTTTTGCAAATACTTCCTATGGATTGCATTTAAGATACAAATTTCTGAAACAGAGGAGATGGAGGGAAGCAACCTCTGACATAAAACTTCAGGTTCCTTTCTAAATGACCTAAAAATCCAAGGCATTCAGGTTCAAGGTACTCTGGACTGCAAATCAGTCACAACCTGTACTGCAGCTGAGCCTTTATATAGTTCAAGAAATTCAAACTTTGACTAATTATTTTTCTAATGCATCACCTTTCTTGACATAATATAAACACTTTCAAGGCACCTGTGTCAGTACACAGTATTTACTAAAAGCCTGAAATCAATTTTGTGATGGTCTCTCAGTGAAGAAGAAGCAAAGCTCCTAAATTTCCCTGCTGGATTATATTTATTCTGACAGAAACTACGTAGGGGCAAATGCACAAAAGCAGGATTAGCAACCATTAAAATTATTTGCTGCATCTTCCTTCTCCACAGTGCAGTTTTCTGTTCTGCCTGTGACATCTGGAAGAGCAATGCAGAACTGAATGTTGAGACTTTATCTGAGCAGTGGAATGCACGTTATTTGGAATTTAGGGAGTTACAAGGACATTAGGATCTGATGAGTCTCCACCACCATTACTGAAATAAAAAGGCTGCATATCCTCCCTGAAAACAGAGCTCTTAGCAAAATACTCCTCTCTGCTGTGCTCCTTTGTCTCACACTTCTGGAACATCTATTACTTCCTAAACAGAGTCAAATTCTACAAGTTTTTTGACAGGCCACTCCAGTTAAGTGATCCATCTGGCATTCCCTGGGGTTCAGGTGCCAGCTGACCAGCCCAGCTCCTGAAGGCCCCTTCCACTCAGAAATAAGGGAGCAGCAGATCAAATGCAACTTCACCTCTGAGCCAAACACTTCATTTGGCTATCAAGAAGCAGAACAGCTGGGGAGGAAGTTTAAGCCACTTGATCACTTTATAAGAAGCATTTTCCTTTTCATTAGTAGGATCAACAACTCCTCATTTGGACCAAACCTCTGAGATCCATCATAGTTAAGCATGTGTGAAAATGAGCTACTGAAAAAAAACAGTTGCAAGCAAATTATGATAAAAAGCACCTTTGCAGCTCCCTGCCTTTTCTGTATTCATCTGTGTGGCCTGTAAAGTGTTGAGAGACAAATAGAGGGAATGGAAAATCTATGAAGAAATTCATCTGTCCAGTCCAATTTTAGGTCACTTATTTGGAGAGGGAGGTGCTACTTTTGTCACAGGCTTCATCGGGAACAGAAGTGGGAATTTAAGAAGCAGAAGACAAGGCTCTGTTCTTTTGCTCTATCCTTTAAAGCACTAATAATGAAAAAAAAGGAATAGTTACTATGTTAATACATTAACAGCATACCTAAGGAGGGGACAATGTCTCAGACATTAACTGAATAAGGCAGCTTCTAGGAAAACTCAAGCAAGATGTGCAAGTGTTATAAAACTGACTTTGCTCTGGGGCATTTCTGAAAATGAGATTAGTTTTACAGAATAACTACTTTTATTACCCCTCTACTGCTAGCACGAGAGTAATAAAAGAAGCACAAAGAAAACACTGCCCTCAGCTGACACTTTTCTTCCTTGAATCTGACATGACTTCATGGTTTGCCTGGTTTAGCAAGCTTTAATAGCCCAATTAATTACGAAAGTGATTTGCATAGGGTGGTCAGTTTATTTTCACTTTCTTTTTATTATACTTCCATAGAGAGATATTTTACTCACTTTTGGCCACAGGAAAACAAAAAACCATCTTCATGACCTTTAGAAATTATGTAGGCTGTGGAAAAAAGAAGACAAAACCTCCTCCCTGAGCTTACACTTCATGTCTGTCACGGCCACCCTTGACCATTTTTTCTTTTGTGTTGGACAGGGACAAACTTTCTTCTGCATGACTCTCCAAGGAATGCCTGGTATAACCCAGGGGAGGGTTCAGCTCAACATATTTTTAGAAAACCGAGAGCAAATAATAAAAACAGACCTTTTAACTAAGAGAGACAATGACACTATAAACCTTCCTGGCCTGTGTTAATATGAGTCTGTTTATTGTAACACAATCTGTGACCTTCAGTGCACTGCCAGTGTCTGTAAATAATACAATGGGCTGCCTGTGTATCCCATGGGGATGGGAGTGCTGATGGAGCCTTTCAAAACTCAAATGGATGCCATGAGCTGACGTAGATTGTGCTATTGTGATTCTTATTTATGAGTCTCTCCTTTTTTTAAGTACAAGCTCCAAAGTCACAAAGTGGGAAGCAGAAAAAAACAACCGTCTGCTTAGTCTGAGTTGGATTTGATAGCATATCTAACATTCATAAAAGTACTCCTGAAATGTGAGTTCCCTGCCTCTCAGATCTCCTGAGGGCAGAGTAACAGCTCATTCAACATTATTCTTCTATCTAAAAAAGTTCCATATTTTGTCACTGGCTTCTTAGCACTGTGAAGCTGTTCACCACCTACAGAACCTTCACAAAACTCCACATTTTTAGCTGAGATCCTCCATATACATAGGTGGTATTAGTCCCACTTCTGTGACCCAGCTATGACCCAGCTTTGTACTCGGCAATAAAAACTGTTTGCCTTCAAAATTTCTTACAAGGTCTCAGTTTACTGCCAGCCCTTGGAGTCATCCTACCTGCTCTACCAGTGGATGAAAACAATCCCAGGAGGAAACAGCCACAGAGAGTGAGCAGAAGGGACTTCTGCAAGTTGGGGTGATCACCATCCCTGCTTGGTTCAGCTGCTCACACCTTAGGAAGGAGCTCCCCTCTCTGGGCATTCCAATCACAGGGGCTGTGTGTGAGCAGGCACATCCCTGGCACAGGCACTGGCACTGGGGATGACAGATGGGACTGGAACAGCAGCTCTGTCCCCAGTGATGCATTTACCAGGTGAGCAGTTTTCATGTGCAAATCTCCTGTGCCTCCAGAGCCATCCCTCACCTTGTGTCACCCTGCCAGCGTTGGTGGCACAGACCCAAAGCTGGGCAGGTGCTCCACACAAACTCCTGGGAGATCATTACCTGTGCACCAGCACCACCAAACTCCAGCCCCTTCCACAGACTCCTAAAAGTGACCATTCTACAAGCAGAGGATTGATAGCCTGATTCATGAAAATATAAAAAAAGAGATTGCCCCATATCTGTCCTGCAAAGGCCCTGAGGAACAAATGAACCCCATCAACCCTTGAACACCATCTCACCAGATGCACAATCATCTCACCCTATGTCACTATATTTAACTGATTGCATAAAATGTATACTTACAGAATGCCTGTTTTCCATAGAATCTGCAAAATAAAAGACAATGTATAAATTATGAAATGGCACCTTGCAGAGTGACCAGTTTTATGTTCCAGAAAACACAGGTATAGGCACTTCAACCTTTTTGTTCACTTTGCAATGATGTAAAATTCCTACCTACATCTAAGGTTAAAGCTCTGGGCTTTGAGGAGTATCCAAGTTCTAGTTTAATCCAAGTACAGGGTGAGACCAGACATTTCAAAGCCCACATTGAAGAGGACCTGTTTGGCAGCTTCCCTGACCATGTGCTAGAGCAGAAGTCTCCACTAAGGGCACAATCTGTTACTGGAAAAGAAAGTCTTCCTTTTAGAGGCAAATTCTCATCAGCATTTTACTTCCTAATCCAATTCCTTGCCAGGAAAATAATGTATTGCAGAAATCCAGTAGAGGATATAATTTTCAGGGCAAAAATAACATCTTGTTATTTTTGTCCTGAAAGTAACATCTTATTTTATTAATAAAAAGTTGCTTGTTTCCAATGAAAAACCTGAAGGCCAGCAAGCTCTTTCCTTTTAGGGTCAGTGAACTTTAAGACTGGATCATACACCTATTTAAAAAAAAAGTGGATTTAGCTATTCAGAAATTTCACAGAATACATCCAAACACCAAAATATAACTATTTCTTTCCCCTCTCGAAGTAACTCCAGTTCTAGGAGAGGACTTCAAGTCTTGTTAAAAGTGCTCATCTGTATGCTCTGTTGAGATATTTCACATGTGACAAAAGTAAGTGCTGAATCTTGAAGGGTATCTTCTTGGAAAGTGCATCAGATTCACTGGAGAGAGGCTGTGTGAAGGAAATTCATCTAATGTTCAAAAAAAGGGGTTGGACTGGGCCTCTGTGTAAATTTTCTCAATATTTTGTATATAAATAGGGGTTAGTTCCTGAATCTGTTTTTTCAAATGATATGTATTTTTAAATAGCAAATTTAAAAATCAGCCTTCCATAGGCAGAACACTTCTGTAAATTTTGAGAAGGTCCCTGAAATCACTAAATGAAGGACATTATGCAGAGCACTACTACCACTATTAGACCCTAATGAAAGTCTTTTAGAAACTCCCTTGTCAGCCAGCAGAAGTAACAGGGAAACTGAACACAGGTGAAGGTCTCTGGCATGGTACATTGGAGTTTTCTACCCAGAACTTTTATCCTAAGCAAAGGATTAAAAACTGAGGTGACTACAGCACCTTACAGCAGTGCATGAACTCAAATTCAGTATAAAATTGATCTCAGTGTTTGGCAAGATTGATCCAAATATGTTTAGACATTAGGAAACAAAATAAGAAGTTACATAGAACGCACACAAAAGCATTTTTGTGTCCTGAAAGCCAACAGAATTGAACAAAACCACTGCTGACCCAGTGCTACATCAAAGCTCAGCTTTAAGTGGACAAAACCATACATAAGGTTGATGAAGTGAGGCATTAACAAGCTGTCATTTAGTCTCTGTCACAATGTATTGTTCTCACAGGAAGGAGGAAATGAGAAATTTTGTGTAAATTCCAGACTTCAAACAACGGGATGTTGGCTACCCAAGGCTTGGAGGTCACAGTGCCAGCAATCCTGCCTCCTCGTTACCTGTCACCCACATCCAGAGCTCTGGGGCTTTCTAGCTGAGTGTCACAGCCCTGCCAGGAAATGTCACACTCTGTGTCAGGGAAGTGCTGCTGGAAGCCTGGGTGATTTCTACCAGGTACCACTCGGAGCAGCCACTAATAAAGGCACAATGATACAGTGCTTTTGCTGATTCTTTACCATGTCAATCTTTTCACAATCTTTTTATTTCATTTTTGTTAAAAAAAAAAATAATAAAGAGATGATTTTACTTTTTTACTAGTTTAACTGTAGAACTGAGAGATTTTTCATAACACCTTGCTTTCCCTTACTGCCAAAAATGGGGAATTGAGAAATGCTGGATTCTAGACACACAGAAAAATTGGTCAGGCTTCTGTAGAAGCTCCATGTTTTATGAAAGGAATCAGAGCTGAAGGTCTGATACTGGTGATTTCTAAAATATTCCCAAGTCTAAAAAAGGTAGGTGGTTTTATGGACTTCTGATGGATCTATACTCTTGGTATTGCTTCTAGTTGATGGGATTTTAAATTCAAAGAAAACATTTCTACAAAGAAGTACATATAGCAGGAATTTAAGACACTGTCACCCCCACCTGCTATACCATTTCTTGTTGCTAGGGGTTATGGAGAGGAGAATATGTGCCTAAACAGCTGCAATTGTCAATCCACCTCCAAGGCACTTCCAGCCCTGGTGAAAGCCAAGATGTCAGACTGTGAACCAAAGGTGCCGAGCTGCAGACACACACAAGGTTCTGCCAAGGCCTTTACTGGAGCAGGAGCTTCCATCAGGGAATCTTGGCAGGCAGCTTGGGAACAGCTCTGACACGGGGCATGCACGTAATCCAGCTCTGCACTGGAAGTTCAAGCAAGGTCAGAAGCTCCCTGCATATTTGTGCCTTACTGAAACCATCTGGCTTTGCCTGATTTTTGGCTGAAGCTGTTGTAAGCATTTGGCTCTGGAATCAATGTCTCACAGATCCAGGCCTTAGTCTAAAATATGTCTAGAAACCCAAAGATCCAAAGAATTTTTATATTGGAGAGAGGACAAGTTATTTGCATGGGTTTGGACTGCCTGCTACTATCATGTGCCTGCAATACCTGAGTTCTGAACAACACAATGAATCCCCAGACCCTGTGAGTTCTTCCTATGCTGGAAAAGGATTCAGTGGGAAATTCTGGCTAAGATGTAGGTGTTAAGCCTGAGGCTCAGTAGCAGGAAAGTATTTGAGCAGATTTCCTGATTGCTAGAGCTGATTTCGAATAGATTTGTTCCAACCCTCTGAATGCAATGGGGATTTCTCATGCCTCTTTCCACTGGGCTATATTTATTTTTCCATAGTACATTGTTGGTTGCTGTAGGACTCTTAGAATTTCCTGTCTCACTGCTGCAATTGCTTCCAAGTGACCAATTCATTTTTCCAGACTTAGCAGCATAAAGGCTGGTTCTGCATTTTGTTTGCTGGATTTCCACTTTCCTAATAAGAAATTGGGAATCGTTATCTTGCAATAAGCCACAGTGAGCTCAGTCCAGTGCACATAAGATCAGTGCAAAGCCCATCACTGGCTTCTGTAAGATTTGGGTCTGACACACAGCAAAGACAGAGTTCACTGAAGGAGAAAGAATGTACCAATAACATCATCTTCCACAGGAAGTGTCCTGGAAAAACGTGAGGAAATCTGTGAGCTGGAGTTGGCTCTAATTCTCCTCAGCAACACGAACAGGACTGTGCAATCCCAACAACTGGGATCAACCTTGAGGGAAGGGCTGGAGCTGAGATAAAGAACCAGCATGGAGATGCTTGGGCTTCCTGCCCCTACTGCCTCTTGGGAAGATGAAAGGTGTGATGGAAATAAATCATGCCTGAAAGAGCCTCCACCCAGGCAGCTGAACTCGTGTGTGAGACATCCTGACCCTCCCTCAGGAAGAGCTGCCAGCCTGGACTCCAGCACAGGCACGGGAGGCAGCAGGGCCACAGCCATTTCATCCTTCCTGGCAGTCTGTGGGTTCAGACAATTGCCTGTTTTGCTTAAGTTTTAGACTACATCACTTCTTTCTGAACAAAAAGCAGCAGCTTTGGAACTGAACTGGGTATTCGTGACTCACAATATAGTTTGGCCTTTTCACAGAGCAACCAGAGAAAGCAGGATTTTAAGAAAATTAGTTCATCCTGGTGAGCTTTAAGGACTTTTACACAAAGCTGTTACTGACCTGAATGGCACTAACTCACCATTCCCAAACTGCCATTAGGTTGAGTGGTCTGATTTAAAGTTGAGGCTTGAAGTTTTTGGTATTTTATGTAAAATACTAAAGTAATAGCCCATTGCTCTAGAAAAGGCTTTAAAACAATACCCGTGTGAACATCCTTAACACCAAATATGTTTCTGAATTAAACTAATCTTTCAATAACAATGCAAGGACAACTTCTTATCTCACAGTTGCTTGCAGAGGAAAGTTAGCAGCATCCTCCTTAAACTCTCATTACAGCAGAGGAAATCCAGCATCCAACCAACCAGAGACTGACATTATTTGACTTTCAATCAAAACATACCTGACTAGAATGGAATTTCACAAATCACCTGCTTTTCCCACTGCAAATGAGTTAACTGTAGTTAACCACATGCAGGTCTTTTGGGACTTGAGATGTGCATTTGACAGTTTGTTTCTGTCTATCTCTAATGTAAAACCACCTCCTGAGTCCTGGCACTCAGAACAAGGAAAACACACAGCAGGGAGGATGGGGACTCTTACCCACAGTGTGGTGGAGGCACTCAAATGGTAGAAGCAGGAGATAACACAGCCAGCACCAGGAAAATAAAAATAAAAGGAATAATGACAGATGCTCAGCACACTGCCAAAGGCCTGGGGCTTGGGAAAGCTCACAGCATTATCAGCACCATGGATTCATGGTGCAGATTTTGGATAAGAACAAGCAACAGCTATAGAACTCAAAATACAGGAGTTGGCTACTGCCATGGCATCTGCCTTACTGGGGATACCAGTGAGAGTTGTCAGAAAAATGAAGAGCAAAAATGTTTTAGCTCAGTCACAAAGAACTGCATCAGACATAACAACTACTGACTGTTCTTCAGCTTCCTCTCCAGTGCACACAATCTCTGGAACGCACAGACAGCCTCTTCAAAGGACAAAATTGCTTATGAAGCCCTCAATTCTAATGAAACCACAATAGTTACCTACAAACAAACAAATAATAATAAAATGTTACATAGGTCTCAGGGGTTAAGTTTGTCAAAGTGTGTAGCTGACACCAATTCCTAAATTCATGTGATTTCCCCAAGGACACGTTTGTCTGAATCATTGCCTTCCTGAAGTAGGTTGTACTTCTGGGCTTTTGCTCAAAAAAATCAAAGAATAGAATGGTAAATCAACTTCTGCACCCTCTAGTCATGTTCAACATCTGTCACAACTGGCATCATTTAATATGTTTATATTAATATATATTAAAGTAGACAGAATATTTCATAGGCATCCTCCACTGCATTTACACTTTGCCACCTCACAATCACACAGCCTGTCAAAAATCCAAGGTAGTGTTACATTAACTGTAAGCCAGCACTGCATTGCTGGGTGATGCACTCCTTATCTAATTGAAACACTTTTCCTGTGTATCAGTCAGGAAAAACAGACGTGATTGAAACAATAAACTGGTACTGTGTTTCCAAGAATAACTGAAACTGTAGAATGTTATGCATAAAAGAGCAGGTGGACTGCAAGATTAAGGGGTGTTTGCAGATCCTCTGGCTAATTCAGCTCAGTGTTTCAATCGTATTCCATTTTACTGCAATTCCCACCTTATGGTATTACAGCCTTTTAAGTGCTCTTTGAATTTCAGCTCTGCTGTACCAACCTGGAGTTACATCCTTCTGGTACATAACACATTCTGTTGTTATGTACCAGAAAGAAACCAGGGCAGGTGAGTGGTGTGATAGTCACCCTCACACCTGGGCAGAGCAGGTGAGGGTTATACAGCAGCTTCTGCAGCTTTCTGTAGGTCCAGTTCACACTCATTGGAGAAGATTTCAGAACATTTGTGGCCTTGGGGCTCAGCCCTAAAATAAACTGGTTTTTTTCTCTTGGTGGTCCTGCATGAAGTGCCTGGCCATGCTCTTAAGTGTGAAAGATATTCTGATTTTCACTGCAAGGATGTGAAAAATGAGTACAACACACAGGCACAGCACCAAGGATTCCGAAATTCCTTTGCCACTGTTGTCACTCTCTAAACACTTTGCCTTAAATTCATGACCTAATCTCTCTGTTTATTCAGCTGTAAAATGGAGACAAAAATTGCCATGTAAGTCCTAACAAGGGAAAATTAAGTAATGTTTTCTAAAGTACATGGAGACCCTCACATAAAAGATTCCCCAGAGACATATTGTGTCAGAGGTGGGAAATGCCTTATAGAAAAAATAGAAACTTAAAGCACAACAACCAAAAATTAAAAATGGCACACAACAAAGCCTGAATGGGGACAAAATATGAACGGTTTGCAGCCTTAATATTTACAAATCTAGACTTCCTAACACAAAGAAAGGAGAGGAAATCCTTTCCAATTTAGACTTTGACAGACTATGATGAAATAACCTTCTTTTAACCCACTGTCTCTGAACTGATTAGTGCCAGAACATTTACAGACAGTGATTGCCAGCAAGCTGCCACTGCCCACGCACACGTCTGTGTCAGAGGAGCTGCTGAAATGATCATATTGCTGTAAAGGCTTGTAGAGTCTGTTGTTGGGGGCTTTATAGATATTTGCTGGAGTTACACCAAAAGCAAATGGAATGTTTTATAGCATGTGACAAACATGGTCAATTAAGAGACAAATGTTTCTCTTGAGCAGTTTGAGATAACAGGACCTAGAATCCTGATCCCTAACAGGGATCTTGATTCAGATCCAGATGTATGGCCCAAATATTCAGCAGATCCAGCACAAATGGGCTGATGAAGTAGATATTACAAATATTAATATCATTGATTTATGAGGAGCCATGAAGATGTCATGCAATTTATCAACTTCTGTGATTTTGTAGCTGCACTTTGGTATGTTCCTATCCGAGGTGACTTGCAGCTCTTCTTCATTATGGCACTTATGTTCTAAATATTCAGTCTAAATATTATCTTATAAAATATTCAGTCAGGAATTTATCCCTAACCTCTACACACACACTTCCTTAAAGTGTTTCATTTTTCACTAGCTTACTTACCATTATTAGTTTTTCTGATTTCACTATAAACTGTTTCAGTCCCCTTCTGTTCAGGAGCTGGAAAATGTATTGGCACAGAATCAATATATTTTCTTTTTTTTTTTTAATTTTTCTTTTTTTCTTTCTTCTTGTTTGTTTTTTGTTTTGTTTGCCTTATGAAAAGCTCCTTAAACAAACAGAACACACTTTTTTACTTTCAGAAGAAGCAGCTACATAAGCAGCAATAATAGTGTTTGTCTGTGTGAAAAAGCAAGTAAAACCCCCTCCCCAAACCCAGCCTGTAAGGGTCTGAGAGAAGGATGTCTCCTTCTATATAAAAATGATGATGAAAATCTGCTTCCCTTTCCAAATTTGACTTCAACATTCTCATAATCTTCTTCTGAACTTGAACCAATACTGCTTTAATTTCACAGAGACATCTACCACTAGAGAACAGTTTCTCTGCATCACTTTGAAGAGCTTCTTCAGTTTGTTCTAAGGATTTAGGGATCCTAGCCCTGAGGAGATCTATCACTTGGAAGACAAACTACAAACCCATTTGGCAACTAGCCTGTCTAAATCCTAAGGGCACAAAAAATTAATTTAAATTGCTGTGCTTTGTGAAATGTCTCAGAAGAATATTTGCAGATTTCACATGCACAGCTTCCATTTAGTGCTATCTGGGAAAGGTCTCCTTTTGGACAGAGCCCTATCCAAAGGCCTGAAAATAGCAAGAATCATTTCCTCTGTGGTCAGCATAAACTTCTGGCCAGTAGGAGAATAGAACAATCTCCTGGATTTATTGTATGGTTGTAGTTTAATAAATCCCTGGGCAATCAAAGTGCTCCAGAACTGTGCATTTAAAACCACCTTCTTCACTTTCTGTAAAGGTCTGTGATGGCAGGGTCCAGGAGTTTGCTGTTCATGGATCTCAAAGTGCTTCAGAAACTCTCATTCATTTCAGTTAAACTGAGTCTCCTAGAAAACCTCAGAATTCTATCAGTATCACCCCCAATTTATGTGGACCTTCAACAAACCAAGAAGTTAAAGTTTTCTAGTTAAAGTTAAATTTAAAAAATAATTTAATTGTTATTTCCTCTTTGCAAAAAAAAAAAAAAAAAAGACAGAAATTCAGATTTCTGGATACAGAATCCTGTGCTTTAGCTATTAAAACCCTCCAGCATTTAAAGAATTCAGACATAATGATTTGCAGACTCAGAGTCAGGACTGTTACTGTTCTGCACTGCCCTGAAGAACCCAAGTGTCTCTGGCACCACATTCTGATTTCCCAAAGCTAATTCCATTAATGTTTTTTTTTTTTTAAATTCTGTTCAGCAGCCTTTAAATGCTGTGAGCTAACACATCAGAATGGAGTTGCAAAAGTGCTATTAATTTAAACAATAGCAGCTACACTTCCCCAGGTGTCTAATCACAGCTTTCAAACTTGCAGCTTTGGCATGAACTTTCTTTGCAAAATAATTTGAAGATCTCAAGGCATATTTCAAATGCTTACAAGCTACTGCTTAAATGATCGATTCAGTTTCTAGTGAAGTAAGAATTAATCTTCTTGGAATTTTAATAAAAGGTAGCTCATTTTGTTTAGGACTCTTTTTTAGCAGGTAACAGTCCTAAATCTACTCCTATTGACTCTGTGCAAAGACTTGGTTTGAGGCATTTCCTTAGTTTGCTTTTTTATTTTTTTATCATACCCATTTCATTATATTGTGGTATAATGCCACTGCCCATGTTATTTCCTTTGTCAACCTTCCAAAAGTTGTCCTGAAAAAATGTGCCAGGAGAAATTACTTGGATGATTTGACATTTTGTTCCCACTAATTTTATAATGTTTCCACCCTGCAGATAACTAACCGGATATAAAAGTAAAATAAGGAGAACATTCTTACTCAGCCATGCTTAACAGTTTCTGCCTTGTCACTTTAGGGATGTTTCCTGATCTGACATTAGCCCCTGCTTTTGGTTTTTCTCAGATTCCCAATAAAGGGCCTAAATCACCCTGCCATCTTTTTTCCCAACTAAGCTTTAGAAAAGACAAACATTATACTTTTGTCAAGCATACAAACTTAGTAAGTATTGAATTTAATAATTCCAGACAAAAGTATTCCAGAAATTAACAGATAGCTCAGACATTACTTGAAAACAGGGTAAAACAGTGTTTTCAAATGTAAGTAGTTCTTTACTGATAAAGACAAGGTGTTCATCCTTCTACAATAATTTCAACTTGTTTTGAAGCGACATTCAATCAATCCCAATTCCCAGAAGTGACAAAAAGGCAACTGTTACAGCTTAGATACTGCAGCATTTATTGCAGTAGCCTTTCACAGTACACAAAATATGACTCCTGCTCCTGAGAACATTAGTATTGACATTGACAACAGTGGCAGGAGGAACAAACGATTGGAAAGATAAATTAAATTGAGGTTAGGCCAGAGAGATCAAAGAAATCTGCAGTTCCTCAAAAGGCAGAAGGAATCAGACTCTGTGTGTAGCTGGATGAGCAATGTGTGCCCAGAGAAAAGGTAAATGTGATTTGCTTTGTCTTCATTTAGAAAATAGGAGGAATCAAAAGAGGCGTAAAAGGGATTTGGAGCAAGGTGATAATCTGAAAGTTCTGCTCCCTAGGAAGGGCTGGTCATATCCACACACAGACATGAAAGAATATTATGACTGGGAACAAAACCTTACAATAACACCAACACAGCAGAAGTATCAGCAGCAGTCCTGTGGCCAAATTCTCTCTGTGGGTGTACATGATTATTACAAGGGAATATTAAGAAACTTGGCTTTGCTTCTCTTTTCCCAAGAATAAATCTCATCCTGTTTTCATTGTGATAGGCAGCGCAGAGCTCAAGAGATAACTTGGTTTCATACAACTCCTTCTATTTAAGCAGCATCCTCAGGATGCTCTCAGAGAGGAGCACATGAAATACTTTCAGTGCAGTTTCCATTTCCATAACCAAAGCACTCCACTGTGTGCTGGGGCAACAAAGGAAATCGATCAGGGAACTGTTCATATCTCTGTACACTCAAGCACAGTTCAGTCTTACAGAATCTATCAGTGTTCTGTGTGCCATGCATGCCTCTGTAGCATGAGGCAGCACTCAATTAATATAATCTGATCTCATTTACAAACCATGGTAAACATTATTCTGTGGTTTAATGCGGTTCTATCTAGAGAGCATAGATACTATCTTATTACTTAGCTGATACACAGGAATAGTGTTATATATCAAGAATGGATGAAAATGCTGTTTTTATAGATGTTGATCTTGAATTTAATAGGGCTTTTAATTTAAATAATGCACTGTCATATCTTACTGTTCTACACCATTGTAGAATGGTGTGCACACCACCATTGTGGAATTGTAGTGCCCACTCAGAAACAGTTGGAACAATTATTAGCCCTGTTCTGAAGAAGAGTACAACAACTCTGTTCCTTCAGTGCAGAATTTAGCAGAGGTGGGTAAAGAGCCTGTTTCAAACCCAGGGAAGACTCTGTGATGAATGATACCAGGAAGTGAAAACAAAAAGGACAGGAGGACTGGCTGTTCCGGGAGGGCTTGGCTGCCAAGCTTGAAGAGTGAGCACTCTTGCCCAAACATCTGTGCTACCAGCTAAACAATCATGTCTTTGGTCTCTGAAATAAGTGACTAGTCCTTCCTACCAGGAAGAAGGAAATTTATTCATTTCTTCCTCAGTCTGCTTCTCATTCAGCTGAAGCAAAGAAGCGAGAGCAGAGCATAAAGTCTTGCAGGGTTTATTCACTTTAACCTACTTGGAGCTTTTTGCAAATTTCTGAAAGGTTTAGCAGCTTTCAACACAAGGCCATAATGGCATCAGAGTTCTCCAGATGACACAGAATGATTGAAGTGGGCATTTGAGTGGTGAATAAATTTCCATGGATATTTTCTCCTTCAAGGTTGCAGACATGTACCTCAGCCCCATGCTTAGAGGTCTGGTTACTGCAGGGAGGAGGACAAAGTTATCTGGGCATCAAAATCTCATTTCTCTCTTTAAGGTGCCACAAAATTCAGGGTGGTCTCCAGGTCCCTCCAGATTAAGAGACAAAATCAACACTGATGTCCCTTCTCTATCACAAGTGAATTACAGCTTTGACCCTTCAACCAGTTCCTTTACAAAGGAGGAAATTCCACTGGCTTCTGTTCTCTCCATTATCTTACCCTGTGGCAACCTCAAGTGGCCCTCAGTGAATTTGGTCTCTTTAACATGGATATTTCACAGCAGGCTGCCTTCTGCTTAGAGCCACGGCTCCAGCTGGGAGCCTTGCTCCACAGAGACCTCCTGTAAATGGGAATGGTCCCAGGGGAAGAACTGCAAGAACAGCAGCACAGGAGCCACAGCATCAGCCAGGTTTAGAAGCACTCCTGGCAGGAGACTGTCAGCACACAAAGCACAGCCCTGGCATTCCCAGGTGCCAATACCAGGCCAGTGTCAGGGAGCAGCAACAGCCCCAGAGCTGCTCCCAAAAATAACCCAGAGAGGCTGGAGAGTTTATTACCTCTGTGAGGATCAAGCGTGGAGACTTCAACTTCAGTGTAATCCACCTCAGCACTCTCAAGGTCAGGTCCTGCCCCAAAAATACCAAGAAGATGTTTCTGTGTAGGACTGCACGCTTCGTTTGAGCTGTGGGCCTGATCCTGCTGCCACTGAAATTAATGGACAAGTCCCAGTTGACTGTGATGGGTGCAGGACCAGGCCCTGCTGATGGCAAGTGGGAGTTACTCTGCTAAGTGGCAAGGCCAGCCCATTCCTGAGGGTTGTCCCACTCTGAAGGGCAGAAGACCAACTAAAGGCAGATTTCTGAAACTGTGGGACATGGAAATTGTGCCTAAAACTGTTACTTGCAATGTAACACCTTCAAAAGTGGCACAACACAAAACAGAGTAGGGAGCTTCCGGGGAATTACCAGAGCTTCTCCCATATTCCTGCTCCAGCTGCTCTTCCCTTTCTTTCCCTGCCATTACTTTCTTGTTTTCTGTGGCTGCTATGGCAGGACACTTCCCATTCTGCACTTTCCTCACATTTCAAGCCATCTTTATGTCTTTCATGGCGTCCCTCATCACCTCTCATTCTCCAAATTTCTGCTTTGCCATTTAGCCCATTTCAGCACTTTTCTCCTAAGCTGCCTCCAAGCCCCACATAAAACATTTGGAATGGAACCCATTTTCCTCCTCAAAATGCTTCTTTGCCACAATACCCACAGAAAGCCTGGCGATGATCAGACATCTGACTTACTAGGACCAGTGGCTGACAGGAACTGGCTACCTGGGTACAGCAGACACAAGAAACAGCTGCTGCTTTCTACTCTATTTTTAGAGTGGGGTGGGGATGGTGTTCTACCACATTTCTGTAAGAGCTGGAAGGAACCACAACAGTCATTCAGACTGAAATCCTGCAGAACAGATTTGGCAGATTATTTTATTCAGATTTCATAGCAAGTTATTTTTAGATTTGATTCTTAAATATTTCAAGATCCAGAGAAGTGAAGAAAGGACAGAGAAGTAAAAGAAGCAGAAATCTGTAGAAAATCTTGGTTTTTTAAACAAATCAGAATATTTGTTATATAGAACTTAATATTTTGAGTATAAGTTATATTTTTATACCACCCATCTTTAGATGGCCTGGAATCCAGCACAGCTAATTACACTCCATAAGGCAATTGATAAAAGGGTCCTATTTGGTGTCATTTTGGACATGGGAAAAAAGGGATGGCCCTATCATTACTACCTCACTACTACCATTAGAAAACATCAAGAGTTTCAATTATAAAATAATTTTAAAATCTATTAAGTATGGAATTACCTTTACTCTCATCTGTTGATTTCATGTGGTTTTCATTATCTTCAATGTAACCTGATCCTAAAATATGAAAGCCAAAGTTGAGCTGACAAAATATTTCTTGTAACCAATGAAATAAATTAATTACACAGCTGCAATTTCTACTGTCATTATCTGTATTTCTATATAACACATTCTACTTTTAGATTCCCACCTAAGACATTCAGGTGGGAAGAATGTGGCTTTTTAAATAATCAGCTAACAAACAGCCAAGGGGCAACTTTGTCTATGTCAGGTGCTCTAAGCATCATGTCCACCTGTCATTGCCAAGTGCACTGAGGTCCTGCAATGAAAGGTGCCCAGGCAAGTTAACATCTCTATACTGTGGCCACATCACAGGGCCATGTGCCACAGCTCAAATTTCCTCTCTGAAATAATTTTCTTGCAGCTGTGTCAAAAGCAGAAAGTAATTTTCTTTTACCATGATTTCTCCATCTGTGATATTGTCAATTGATTGCCTGGGAGAAGTGTCTGAGCAGACTTATAAACCAATCTGTGTAAGACGTGCTCATAAAAACTGTACAAAGACAAAATGACAGAAGATACCTTGGACAATGTTATTGGTATCCCTCTGTATTCCCAAAACATTGGGCCCCATCCAAACAATAACTATGAAGTCCAAAACTTCAAATAGATGTTTAATTAAACCAACTTACTAACAGTCTTATAGCAAAATATCCCACCTGAATAGTAGTTTCCATCACTGGGTGGTCTTGTTAGTTTTTCACTTGTCAAGTTTGGAGCCAAGGCAGAACTGAAAAACAAACCAATAAAATTTGATGTAATTATCCAAAACCAGTCAATAAAATCAACAACATGATTCTGTGCAAAGATCAGTCACTGTCTATGCTGACTACCACATATTCTTAACCACTGAAACTAATGAAAATTTTGCCTTTGCTTTAGGAGAAGCAAAAGGAAACTTCAAGGTCAAAAATGTTCCCTGTTGCATTATTCCTCTTTAAGACCTCTGTATTTTCAATTTTATTCTATATTTAAATACATTCAGCTACAGAGCTGACATTCTTGTATTTCACTTAGCTGCCTTTTTTCCTATTTTTAGAGTATTTCCTCATCCTGTTGTTGTGTTAGCAGGTGGAATATGAAGCACAACCATCTATTGTCTGCAGGTGTGCGCTGTAACAAGCTATATTCATGTGAAGCAAGGCTTACAGCCCTTTATACACAGAAATATTGCACCACTATCTTAAAGCAGGTGTCGTGGTTTAACCCCAGATGCAGCTAAACACCACACAGCCACTCGCTCACTCCCCTGCCCTGCCACAGAGGGGTGGGGGGGAGGACTGGGAAAAGATAAACCCCAGGGATTCAGATAAGAACAGTTTAATAATTCAAAGAAAGTTGTTAATAATAATAATAGCAATGAAAAGGAGAGAGAGAGGAGGGAAACCCCAAGGAAAATGAGGAGCAGCAAGCAGCACCTCCTGCAGTCCCAGGCTCGGCGTGGTTTTGCCGCTGGGGCTGTGCTGTGAGAGCGACCAGCACCTGCTTTATTCAACCTTCAGTAACCCTGCAACAGAAGGGTCTTCCAAGAGGTGGAACCAGGCAGCTGCTTAATTTCCTCCATCTCCAAGGCTGCTACACTGGAAGTCCACCAGGATTCTTCTGGGTCCTTGAAGTACCCACTGTTGAGACAGTCTATGCCCATGGAACCTTTGGGCCAGTCCCAGTGGGGGCTTCTGCCACACATTCCCAGTCAGGCTGATTTCAGCCTCCAGCAGTCAGCTCTTGGAATCCCCCTCCAGAAACACAAGTGGGTTCTGCCCCTCCACAGCCTGATCACATCAGGGTACACTGTGCACCCGTATCTGCTACAGCCTTATACTCCTGGGGGGCTGACGTTATGGGCCACGTGATCCACACAGTCCAGTAAACAAGGCTGTCCCTCTCTTCCATGGCTGGAGGCAGAGCCCTTCTAGTCTTGGCCATAGGTTTATCCAGCTTGCTTCTTGTGAAAATGGAGTAGAATTTCTTTCCATAGGATAAAGAGTAAGATCAGCCCTTCCACTCTGTCTGAGGAACTGCCCACCGCAGACTGCAGCAGCAGCTTTCCAGAAGAACCCTCTCTTGTGATTATTTTTCCTTGCAATTAATGTAGGGCTGAAGTAGGATTTCTATCCCACTTCCTCATGTTGTCTCTGTAAGCCTGCAGAAGAAGCCAGGGTCTCCCCTGGTGTGTACCCTCAATATCCTCCCTTGACCAAACAACACTTTCTGTTACCAGCTGAGATTCCAGCCTGTGCATGTGGGGGGTAGAATCCAGATCCTCTTTGAGCTGCTCAACCAGTTTCTCCACAGCAGGGACAAGGGAGGAAGAGATTTTTCTGTGTACTGCTAGAGTTGGGGAGCCACTGCCTTCACCATTGGTGCCTCTTTGTGTCTCCAGACAACACTGCCAGTGACTTGGTGTACGACGATGGTGGCTCTGGTGTACATGTTTCTGATACACGGTTTGTGCACATTAGGCTTCATCTGGATCTCTGAGTGACCATGTGTTGTTTGGGTCATAATAAATTTTCTACCTCTAAGCATGGCTATTTCCCTGCTGTACTGGGAACCTCTCTCCATTATGGTCCACTTGCCTGGGTGAAACAGAACCTCTTCCTTGAAGAAATACCTTTCCTTGACAAGAGCTGCTTCCAGAGGCTGAGGACTTGTGTTACTCTTCCAATCACCTTATCAATTCACCCTTCCCTAGAAAATGATCACAGCTCCTTGGCTTCCCTACTCCCTAATTCCACACCACCAGCCCCATTATCCCAGCATCTGAGCATCCAGGTGATAATGTGCTCACCTGGATGATAGCTGAAATCCTTTTGCATATCCTGCAGCTCACTCAGGGATAGCGATCAAGTGCCTCTTGTTCTGCCTCTTCCTCCTGTTCTTGTTATGACCCTGCTTTGTCCTTCTTTACTAAAAAAGCCATCTTTCCTGTGCAATTCTCTTCCTTTTTTGAGGGGCAAATGCTATGGACAGGGGTTGGTCCTCTGGTTCAGCTGCATCACCCACCCCTGGGGTGAGTAATCACAGTGTCTGTGATAACTGGAGTTTGAATGCCCACTGTGCCTGTCGTGGGGTTGGAGTAGCTGCAAATAATTTTTTGACCCTAAACAAGATTTGAACCACATTCAGCCACTTGCTGGTTCCTACCAATAGGATCATGCTGGTTTCAATATCCCAAGTGTATTCAAAATTTTCCTAATTCTCAAATGCTCTGGTAATTAGGCTGGAGAAGAAAGGGAGGCTGTGGGAAGATGTCTCTCCTCCATAGGCTGGTTGTCCGAGGAATCGGGTAAAAGATGTAATTGTGAATAGCTCCCAACAGGTGTCTCCCCACGCACAGGTGATGGCAGCGCTGAGACCCGACCAGGTGAACTAAAACAATACCCTCAGCCCTGCCCCGAAGGCATCAAACACAACAGGGTGCAGTAGTGCAAGCAAGGTGTTGGAGAACACAGCTCTGAGAGCAAACAGATCAACACCGTGACCAGTGGCTATTAAACCACAAGGAATCCTTGTAACAAACTTGTTTCGACATGCACTGGTCAGATCTGTTGTTAACTTTGAGTCCCACGTTGGGTGCCAAAAAGGGCTGTTGTGGTTTAACCCCAATTGGTAACTAAGCACCCTCCCTCACCCACCCCACTCCCAGTGGGACGAGGAGAAGGACTGGAAAAAGGTAAAACCCAGGTAAGAACAGTTTAATGATTGAAATAAAGTAAAATATAATAATAATAAAAATAGNATTGAAATAAAGTAAAATAAAATAATAATAATAGTAATAATAATAGTGGTAATAATAATAATAGAAGGAGAGAGAGAGAGAGGAGTGAAACTCAGGTAAACCAAGCGATGCTCAATACAATTGCTCAGCACCTGCTGACGGATGCCCAGCCCAGCCCTGAGCACTGACCAGTGCCTCCCAGACAATTCCCCCAGTTTCTCTACTGGGAATGGCACTCTATGGTGTGGAAGATCCCTTTGACAGTTTGGGTCAACTGTCCAGGCCACAATCCTGCCTGGCTTCTTGTGCCCCTGCTCACTGGCAGAGCATGGGAAACTGAAAAGTCCTTGACTTAGTGTAAGCACTACTTAACTAAAACAGCAGNGGCTGTTGTGGTTTAACCCCAATTGGTAACTAAGCACCCTCCCTCACCCACCCCACTCCCAGTGGGACGAGGAGAAGGACTGGAAAAAGGTAAAACCCAGGTAAGAACAGTTTAATGATTGAAATAAAGTAAAATATAATAATAATAAAAATAGTAATAATAATAGTGGTAATAATAATAATAGAAGGAGAGAGAGAGAGAGGAGTGAAACTCAGGTAAAACAAGCGATGCTCAATACAATTGCTCAGCACCTGCTGACGGATGCCCAGCCCAGCCCTGAGCACTGACCAGTGCCTCCCAGACAATTCCCCCAGTTTCTCTACTGGGAATGGCACTCTATGGTGTGGAAGATCCCTTTGACAGTTTGGGTCAACTGTCCAGGCCACAATCCTGCCTGGCTTCTTGTGCCCCTGCTCACTGGCAGAGCATGGGAAACTGAAAAGTCCTTGACTTAGTGTAAGCACTACTTAACTAAAACAGCAGTGTTATCAACATCATTCTCAAACTAAATGCAAAACACAGAACTGTACCAGCTACTAAGAAGAAAATTAACTCTATCCCAGCCGAAACCCAGACAGGAAGGCATCTTACCCAGACATCTCCATGGATGGTCCTTTAGCTTGACAGAGGAAAACAAAACATCCATTAATAGGTTGTACAAGTAAAGAATTTTAAAATAAAATTAAAACCAAAAATATAGTGATTGTCTGCTCCTATCAGAGTAATTTCTCCTGGCTATCACAAAATTAATTACCTCATGTCTTAGATGCTGTTTATCTCCCAGGTCCCTTAAATCTCTCTTTCACAGAGAACCCTAGATCCCAAACCCCAGATTTTAGCCTAGACAATTTAAGCAATCTGGGACATCCAAATGCCCCAAACTCTCCCAAATAATTTTCCATGTACAGAGTATCACAGGATAAATCAGATTTACTTATTTTCTGAAATAACTAGACCTAAAAAAAAAACCTTAATGGTAAAAGACAAATCCCTAAATGAAATTGTATTACAGAGTGGAAGAAAAAAACCTAATCCCATAAACTAATAATCTAAGTTTGCTTCATGAGGACTAGAGAAGTAGCTCAATTACACCTGAGTTGGACCCCAAATCAAATTGTTATAGCTCTATAAGGGATCAGAAACCTCCTCAGGCCCTGTCTGCCTCTACATTGCCTGAGGCTGAATTTCAGACCTAGGACTGCATGGGAACAGTGTAATTCTGGCCTGTATTTTATAAGCTTTGCTTCCCTAGTGCCTGCCAGCACTATTAGTTACATGTTTTGCCCAACATGCTTGGAAAGCTTCAGCACATCTGCAGCCTAATTTGGGTCACCTAGCATTTCTAAGTAGATTTTTAAACTTGTGTTTAGTCATCTCTGAAGCCTCACCCCCACAAGCCTTTGCTGCTGAGACAAATGCAAGTTTAACTGTGATACATTTGTCCCCAAAGAAAGAGAAGGGAACCATTCATTACCCTTTTTCTTCTTACGCAAAAACCACCATAAAGCAACTGCTCCTGCTCCTGCCATGGCTGTCAGGACAAATACAGCAATGACTCCTTTCTGCCAAGCTGCTAAGATGACTGCAAATAAGAAAAACATGTTTAAGAGAGTAGTTACAGGTCAACACTATCAAATTCTGTAGTTCCTGACCTTTCATTTTACTACACATCAACCTTCTTACACACTGGGGAAGATCTTGGAAGAGACTTGCATGCCAAGCTCTCTAGTGAGCCTCTCCTTTGTGACCAAAAGCTCAGAACATCGACAGCTTGGTTTTAGTTTGCATCTTGCTCCTTTGGCTTTTGGGCATCCCCTAAATTTTTCTATGTAAGCTGGACAATCTTAGTTTATAAAGACATCTCTCTTCTTAACTGTTTAACTGTTTAACTTCTGACAGCAGTGGAACAAAAACCACCAGTAAGGTGGTATTAACCACTCCAGTAAGGGAACTATACTGAGGAACATCTCAAATCAGATGGCCTCACCTGTAAAGGTGACAAATAGGCAGCTTATCATTAATGAGCTCACCACTGATGGTTATTGGACGGCTCCTCACGTCCGCGCTGGCTCGGTTCGAAGCCATGCAATAATAGGTCCCTGTGTCCTTCCTCTTCATTGTTTTCTTGTGCCATATGGTTCTGTCTGAATATTCCCTTACTTCATGTAGAAGAACTTCATGATCAGTTTTTTTAAAAAACTTGAAGTCAATTGGCCAAGATCCTTCTTTCACAGAGCAGAGGAAAGCAGTATCACTGCCAACTTCTACTTCTCCATACGGAACACTGCCCAAACTGGCACCCCTGATTGGCACTACAGAGGAAGGCAAAAAGAAAACAAATATTAGCACTATTAGAAATAACTTTGATGACAAAATATTGTATTGTAGAAATGCTTGCTTTGATGCTTAGTTAAACATAGACTGAATGCACAGTATTAATCTTTCTGAACAGTCTCCGCCAGACAGCATCCTCTAGTAAATATTTTTATACATCCAGAAATAGAGAGGGAACAATAAAGAAACAAAGCTGATACAGGAAGAAATTATATCCCTTCCACAGAGGTCAGTCAGTCTCTTTCCTTAAAATCCTTTGGATGCCCCTCTGGCCCCAGCCTACAATTGATTTAATTTCCAGAAATAATATACTCAGCAGTTCCATTGTTTAAATAATTATGGTGCAATTTATGTAGTTCTGCTTTCATAGTTATGTGGAGTTATGCTGGTTTATGCTAACTTTGTGGTAAGTGTGTTCTTGTAACTTTTAATATACAATAGAGGATGTCAGGAGATAATGGATTGAGTTCTCCAAAAGCATAAGCAAATCCCAAATTTCAATGGTTACAGAATATAGCAAACACAAGGAAAGAAGTTAGTTTGCATTTGAAGAAGTTGTAAGAATATGCATAGCCAAACCATAGTTTTTAAGTCTGCTGGTTTACAAATGAATTTACAAATTTTTACAAAACTCTAAATGCTGTGTATGAGCATACACAGAACTAGCCTAGGAGCAGATGAGCTTCAGCCTTTGTAATTACAGAGAATTGGAGAAAATGGACACACATTGTGTGATGCAAGACATGTAGAATGAACAGTTTTGCAAAATGTTTGGGATATGAAGTATGTTTTGCTAAAATTCCCAAAGAAAAATTCTCTGGAAATATTATAAATGTGTTTGGGGAAGAGCTATGGATAACACAAGGCAGATGTAAAGAAGGAATCATTAAGGCAACACTGGTACAGAAGCAGAGGAAGGAAACCAGATTTGATATGAAAAGATGGTGGTCATGGAAGCTGTATTTGTATTAGGAAGCAGATTTAGATATAAGACATGGGTTACTACAACTGAGCCCCTGACAGACAGAATTGCTCTGGAAAACATAAGTCCTTTTCCAGATCTGGTAGAGACAGAAAGGACAGAATACAGAGAATTTGAAGTCACCACCTCACCAGTGACGGACTGTGGAAGACTGGCTAACAAGGCTCCAAACAATGACCTTCTCTTCAGAACTTCTAAACAGTGTCACAACATATTCCAAACCACAGCTCTGACAGCTGGGATACACCAGTTCCAGCAAAGAAATACCCACTTGTTAATGGACTAAGATTATGCTTTGTGTTTGTTTATTTTTACCTTGTTATTTCAAAATACCTTGACTTTAAATCTCCCTAGATAAAACTCTGAAGAGTTTTATCATTCAGCTTCTCTCTACCGTTAGTAAACAGTGGAACTGATGAAGTTAAGGTGAGTCCTAAGGTGCTGTAGTCTGGGTGAATGCAAATACTGTATTAAAAAGCCCTGTTTGGGAGCTCAGCAAGTGGAGGGTGTGCAATAATCCAACTGGCTCAAAATAAATGCAACAATTCTGCATTTATCTGTTCTAGTCATACATAACTCAGTGTCAAAACTCAGAAGGAAAATAGCCTATTAACCACAAGTGTATCTTATTAAGATCAACACAATTTGGGTTTAAACCAGGATGCAAAGCTGAAAACTCCTTGGTAGAGAGAAATTACCTCTTCTTTTTCAAAGATCAAGAATTGACTTCTGCTCTGGTCCTGGACTACAGTGCTGTGATAGGCAACTATTTTAACTCAAGTGAGCAAGAACTTGTAAACATTTCACATTCATTTTGCTTAGTCCACCATTTGCTGCTACAGTTTCAAAACTCTAAATATTACATCAGACAAGAAGAAGAAGAATTAAACAGACTTACCTATCACTGTGACATTTAGAATATTGCTAGTTTTCACACCACTGGAGTGATTGTTCCTAGCATCACATTTGTACCCTCCATTATCATTTAGTCTAATATCTTCATCCAAGAACGTAGCATATGTGTCATTAGTTACATTTTTCCTAATTTGATCCCCTTTGTAGAATGTGAATGTTATTGGTGGTGTTCCCATCACTGAATGACAGATTAATTGTAGAGGCTTCCCTAATACCACCTCCGGTGAACCGCTGACAACGGAAAGAGTTGGCTTGGAGACTGGAGCTTAAAGGTGAAAAAAAAAAAAAAGTTGCAAATTACACTGCATAAGGCCATAAGACACAATATTATTTTGTAGAAAACATAAATATACAATATTTAGCTAGTTTGCACACACAGTCTAATATTGGGAAGCTATTCCTCATTGATAGAATGGAAATGGAGGGACTTGAACAAATCAATAGCATAGATAATAGAACACACGTGACTTTGAATAAAGCAGCATACAGGGACAATATGAAGCAAAACAAGGAAAGGATCAGTGACACAGCTGTGGATCATCCAAATTCCAAAAGTAGTTCTGGCCCAAGGAACAAGTCGGCTCCATGTATGACCTGAGAGAGATTGCACAGCTCCTCCTCAGGGCCCTGTTCCAGCAGCACAGTGAACAACCCAGTTCATCCCTTGGACAGACTGGAGAACCACTGTGCCTGTTCCATGAGGGGGAAGGGCACTGGAGTACTCATAGCTGGTGAGCTGGTGAGGGGGCTGTGTTCATAGCAATGAACCCTTGGCTTTTCTAGAGTAGAGCCAACCAGATGACCTCTGGCTCTTCTGGCTTTCTGCCTGGAGGGTCAGGGGCAGGGATTCAAGGCAGACACTGACAGAGCTTCAGATCAAAGTGAAAGTTTTGCAGAACATTTCTGGCTCCTTCAAATGGTAGTGAATGAGCGTTTGTTGGGTCCCTAGCAGAACCTAGGGACCAGCAGGAAGCTATTCCAACTCCCTTCTCTGAGGGCCAGCCCTGGAAAGTATTACTTGATTATATCACAATATACCAAATCCTCTGCAGCTAAAGCACATCCCACAGAAATTCATGTTGTAAGAACTAACAGACACCCTGCTAGTTCATGTACTAGAGACTGATTCTGTAAACAGATGTCCTTATTTATAAGCTTCTGGTTTAGATCCTTCCCCACCTGGTGGGTCTAAGCCTCTGTGTCAACTCACCATAAACACTTATCCTTACAGGTTTGCTCTCCTTGACTATTCCTTTTACTTCAGCTTTGCAGATATAAGATCCAGTATCATTCACATTAACTTTAATTACTAAGAATCTAGATTTTTTCAACAGGATGTCTCCACTGGAACTTTTCCGTAGAATAGAGAAGTTGGCTCTCCGAAAACCATTAATGCTGCAGTTCAAAATTAAATCTTTACTTTCATCCAACTTAGTCATAGAAGCAAACAGTGTTGGCTTGGGGAATAATTCTGCAAGATAAAAAGAGAGCTGATTCATTCAAAATGAGCCTGGAAGAATATGACTCTTATCTCAAAGTATACAGAATGAAGGACATACTGATAGTTTATAATTTGGGAACAAAACAATCGTGTTATTTTAATATTATTGTATTTTCAGGGAAAACAGAAACTTAGCATTTGCTTGAAACCACTTTTCACAGGTTGTTTGAGGATATTATTTTAGTTGGGAAGTATAGGTGGACAAAAATCAGAAACTAAAATCTAACTAGCCTTTAACTTACAGAAAATTTACACTTGGATCTGGAGGTTACACTTGGATCCTGAGTTCTGCCAAATTTAAATATTAATACTTTGAGTAAAATCTAAGATGAACAGAGGTTTTACCTGACACAAAGACATTCAGTTTGGTGGTTTTAGACACTGCTCCTTGCTCCACCTTACACAGGTATTCACCACTGTCCTCTTGAGTAGCTACTGTAGAGTATTTCAAAAATTTCTTATCTCGTACACTGTTCAGTATTATTCTGTTTTTCTGGAAGATGATTTCAATGTCACGCAT
This sequence comes from Ploceus nigricollis, assembly GCA_013399945.1. Classification (NCBI taxonomy): domain Eukaryota; kingdom Metazoa; phylum Chordata; class Aves; order Passeriformes; family Ploceidae; genus Ploceus; species Ploceus nigricollis. The sequence continues at coordinate 111,001 of VXBC01005171.1, read as the reverse complement.
TTGAGCTACCACAGTTGAGCATTCAAATTCTATTTGGTCTCCTTCTGTAATGTTATTGGAGGGCCTGGTGATCAGAGTGGGCTTTTTAAATGGTTCTGCAAGAGAACACATATAAATATACAGATAGATAGATATACATATAAATACGTGACCCAATTTTCATCTATGGCTAGCAGAGAAATGTAAAAAGAAAAGTTAAACAACTTACCCTTGACTGTAACAAGTGTTTTGTTGCTGTGTTGGGAGCTTTCCCATCCAGATTTTACTTGTCTCTTGCCAAAGCAATCAAATTGTAAAATATTATCACCCTCTTCAACATAATATTCCATTTCTGAAAAATTTTGGTTTCTTTCGGGTACACGTTTTTCTTTAGGCGCTGAATTTGTCTTTATTTTCCGGAAAAAGAACTCTAAAGGAGGTGCTTCTTCTGGCAGCTCACAACGTAATTTCACAATTTCACCCTCTAAAACTTCTTTTTTGTCAGCAGTCAGGATTGGCTTGGTCATTCCTTACAACAGAAAACAAGAAAAGAAACAGAACATTGCATAATCCTGAAATAAACAGTATCTCTGATGACTGTGGGAATAATTTATACTGATTAACAGATACAAATAGTTTGCAAGAACCAAAAGATGACCCCATAACTACTCAGTGCTGACAAATTCTGTCCAAGATGCTTTTCCAAGGGGAAAATGTCACCTGCAGTCAAGAACATGTCTAGAAAGTGTATGGATGGAGGTGGCCTCTGTTCTCATATGAAATGAAAGAACAAGACTGAGACAACATTGTCTACAAAAATGGCCCATGGCTGATGCTGGCTTTGGTGATGGCTCTCACACCCTGAGCATCCCTGTATGTTATTGGGGTGGGCACAACTTTCACAAATAATTCTTTCTCTAGTCTAGGGAACAGAGGCTCAGGATAGTGGGGATGGTGGCACAGACTGTATTCCTGACTAGCACTGATCTGTCCTGGAGCCCTGGGGTCCTGAGTTCATTTCTGTGCCTTAACATGGGAGATTAGTACCAAACTCTCAACAAGTACTGTGATGTCAAAGATAAAACACACTTTGCAATATACCCTGTTTAAGCACTGGCTATTATTCCTTCCCTTTAAGGTTGTTCTCTCTCTGTATCTCATCTGCCATGTCTGACAGAACACTCACCTGCTACCCAAACATAGATGGTGTTACTGGAAGCTCGCTTGCCATCTGCTTGCACAGTACATTCATAGTCTCCTGTATCTGAAGATTTGGCCACAGGTATTTCATACCATGCATCTTCTTTGTCTGATATGGTCATAAACACAAGCTTCCCATCCTTAGAAAATGTAAAATTGCGCTTCAGCTGGAAATCAGTAGTTTTGCTAATATCAGAGTGGCAGATGATTGACATTGGAGCTCCATTCTTCACTTTGGCAGATGGCTGAACGCTGATGTTAACGCTGTTGAAAGTAAAAACTTCATAGAAAATAAAAAAGACAAAGTTATATTTATTTTAAATTACTCCAACATAACACAGTTATCTTGAGCTGCTACATTTAAATTACATATATTAATTTTAAAATTTACATTTCATTTGATAGGAATATTATCTGATAAGTGCTTTTAGAAATAAAGTTCATGGTAGTATTTATATAAATATGTATATGTGCATAGAAATGTATGTGCATAGAAATATATTCTGGTTTTATAACCACAGCAAGAAAAAGAATTTGTAGCTTAAATGTTACAGCTGTTAGACTCCTGGTATAATTGATATTTATATTCTCACATCTTGAGGAACTAGTATAGAGAAAGATGTATTAGTTCATTCACTTTCTCTTCCTTTAGAACTTACACGTCTGGGCTATGCCCATTTTCGTCAGGAATTGTATTAGAAATTGCTGCTCAAATAGAAAAAGTTTCTTGCATCTAAAGAAGTCCCTTGTCCTGCACACTTCCCAGCTATTTATAATGTGTCCTTGCTAGAGAGAGTCTGGCCCATAAAATCAGTGAAAAGCTGTGAATTTCTTTGCATGTGAATAAACCACAGCAAGGAGCAAACATTTCTCCCAGGTGATGGAAAAAAGGAAGCATGCAGAATGTAAGTGCTGGGAGCCAGCAGGATGATAAGATAAAAGGTAAATATGTTCCTTTCAGAACACAAATTCTGAACTCTGCTCAGACACGATCAATTCTTTTGCAACACCAGGAGACAGTGCCCTTAATTTATATTCTATAATTTTATCCTCCCTCTTTCCTTGTGGGCATGAGAGGGATTTTTACACATCAAAACAAAATGCTAATTTTCTCTCCCACCTCTTTTGTGGCTCAGTAAAGCAAATTACTCTAGGAAAGATTTCATTAAAACCTTTATTCAGGTATACGTAGCACATCTCTGATTTAAACACTATACCAAGAAACACTACCAAGTAAGTATTTTTTTTTCATATGGCCAAATTTCATACTGAGCTATTGTACAGCAAATCCAAATAAACTCTGTTACAGATGCATACCAACCGAGGAATTAGTTACATTAGTTATATTAAATTTCTACATAAAAAACCCCAACAAAACAACAAAAATCTACCATTCCCTACCTTTCCCCTGAGCATAAAGTTCTGAACCTGGGGAAAAAAAAAGGGAAGAAATGTTATTTTCAAAGCTTACAGATTGAGAGACAGTAATGCAAAACTGTAAAAAGCCTCAACCAACCCCAGACAAACCAGAAGCACATGTACCCACCCAGAGATTTACTTATCAAACTTACACTGCAAGAAAATCACCAGAAGAGCAAGATACATCTCGTTCCTGAAGAGCAGACACTTTAATTCCAAAATAAAACAATATTCATTATCAGAGGTGATGCCTCCAGGTACCAAAACCACGTTATGCTTTTTTCCCTTGTTGTTTTATGGAAACAGATAAAAATTTGCCATTAAAATTTGTACGTTTTCCCAGATCTTCAGCAGAAACTGGCTGGATCAAGTAATCGTTCCCATTACTGGAAACTGGAAATGGCAAACAATGAGAATGTATCTGCTGCTCCCAGGCAGATTACTGGTCAGGAAGTGACTGGACTTTTCCTGAGGGCGCTACCAAATGCATTTGCTTTGTTTAATTTCTTAAGGTGTATTAAAAAAACAAGTTCCAATGACATTATCCTGCAGTTCCTGTCAATATGGGTATTTTTAAGTCGTGATTAACCATTTAGGAACATAAATTACCTTTGCTACTTGCCTTCAGCAGATACTTGAGCAAATACTTGCCTTCATCCTAATAGAAGACTCTTTCAGAGAATACATGTACATAATTACTCATTTTCCCCCTTTATCTCCATTTCTAGGTCTTCCATTTTTGCTGTGGCAAAGAACAGTTTTACTGTAGGTTACACAATAAATTCAAATTATCTCAAAAGGTATCAGAGGTACTGTTGTGTGAGACAAGAATATTGACAGGTGGATCTCTCATACTACTATCCTATATCAAAAACATGGATCTGCACCAGATTTTATTTTAGGCAGTTAGGAGAGCGCAAAGGACACACAACCACAAACCTTAAACCCCTCAGGAAAGAATCGGATGGAGTTCCAATTCTCAGCAGAAATCTGCAGCAGCACTGGCACAATTCGAAAGAGAGAACGCTTCTCCATTGGCCAGGACATTCCTCTCAGTATATCAGCCTACTTTTAAGTCACACTTAAGCCATGCCCTCTGGCCCTGATACGGACTGAAGCCTACAGGCTGGACAACCTGAGTTCAAACCAAGCCCTTCGGAAAGTTTCTCAAGCTGTGTGACCCAGAACTCCCCAAGATGTGATTTAGTTATTCTTGAAAACTGAGTGCTCAGCTCTTAATCTCTTTGCTCTTTCCCCTGTAGACAGAGCCAATGCTTTCCTTTAATTCCAGCAACATTTTCCAGGCTTGTTAAAACACTGCATAAAACAATACAAAATATATTCACAGAAGTCCATAAATGAGACAGACAGTTCTCATAAGCTTCACTGTTCATATGAAATCCCTTTCTTTCCTCCTGGGGTGAATGAAAGCTGTAGTTTTTCCCCCAAACCACTATTTTAAAGTTATAAGTCTATGTCAATGATGGTATTACCCACATCAGCTTGGAATTTTACAAAAGGAAACAGAAGGAAAACACTCATCTATTTAACAATGTATGGGCTGCATGAACGAGGCCTCTCTGGCTGTTTTACAGAACAGCACAATAGTCACAGCAATTAAGACTAAGATGGTAACTAGCAATAGTGTTTGTCCTGCCCAGTCCAGGCTGTTGGAAACAACCACCAACAAAAGACTCGTGGCTTGGCCAGCTGCCAACCATGGTCCCCAGAGACAGGTAAAGGAAAAGAGTAGGAGGACACATGGCAGGTGGAGAACAAAGGTAAATCAACTTTTGCTACTGGTAACAAAAAAATAGGAAGGAAGGAGATTTTCCCCTTCCCCCTTTCCCCGTAGAAGAATTCAGCAGGACATAAAAAGCTCAGCAAAACCACATCAGTCTTTCCCACGGGCAGACAAACGTTCCTCTGAGCCCTGGCAGGGGAAGGAGGGTGAGGGTGGCCCAATATCCTTCGGAGAGGGCCAGCAGGGCTCAGGTCAGAGCCAGGCTAGTTACAGGTTCAAGTGGAAAGGCCAGCTTTAGGATGAAATAGCTCAGGATTAAGGTTTAATGGTGCCAAAACTGGAGGCTTTTGCCAGATGTCACTCCCAAGTGAAGTCCACTTCACAAGATTCTATAGGCTGATTAAATTGTCATATTCCTGACAAGCCTCAACATGTTTTGGAGAGGAAAACCAAGCTGCTATTGACCAAAACCCAGTAATTAAATTCTACTGCAGGAATTTAGGCCAAAATATAATGAAACTTGAGAGAAAAACATTTCAAACACACAAGAACATTTTGATACCATCTTCCATGCTTAAACTGGAAGCCATATTGACCTAAAGGATGTAAACTTAAAGTACCTGTGCCAGTAACACAAATGCATATTTTCCTAACAGCCATTTTAATGCCATCTCTCAAGATACATATTTCTGAATTACATAAGATCAAATGTATTCTAATTCACATCATATAAAAAACTCTATTCAATCCCTATTACATCTGTGGGAAAAGCAGGACTGACCTCAGAAATGCAACATACTTTCTGAAGCAGCCAGAATAGCCATTATAATCTGACTGAATGCCCTTTGAAACCCACGGGAATCATCACATTTAATCTACTGCCAATGAATTAGACCCTTACACACGAAACCTCATCTGGGAATTCACAATCCCTATTTCTACTGGCTGGATCCTCTGCTACTTGCTCACATGTGACATTTCCTAAGAGCCACCAGCCCTTAGGCAACTGAACAGAGCTTTGCTGAAATGAGAGGCAAAGCCTATTTCCCTAACTAAGGGAAAAATGCTGAATAAGATTTTCAAATTTTTCCCTCTGCAAATAGAGTGTTTTTAGCCAGTCCCTTATGACAGGAAAGGGAGCTCAGAGTTCCCAGCACACTGCAGCTTTTGTCTCCGTGTGCTCGCAGCAGAGAGCAGCCGCGGTGCCAACCTCCAGCACAGACACCTCACATCTCACACACCAATTGCAGCCTGTCGGAATCTGTGATATTTAAGTGATTCTGAGATTGTAGAATGTCTCTGTCTTTCAGCCCCGTGCCAAAGAAGAAGTCGTAAGTCGTTCGTGCTGGTTTTCAAGGTAGTTTATTCTTGTTTATCTATAACATGTTCTCTCTGTCCTGCTGAGGTCTGTCTTGCAGGACGGTGTGCGGGGCTCTGCCCCCAGTGGGATGTTACAAACTTTATATACTAAAAACTACATGTGCTATGTTTACAATAACTTGCCAATATCTGTCACCTGTGTTGGACAGTGTGTCCCCAGTCTAATTCAATAGAACAGTGCCAACACTGCAGTGAGACATGGAGGGCATGGAGAAGAAGAAGAAGGACAAGGCACGCCCTATTTCTTCCATCTTGCCCCCCAAATCCCTTATCTAAAATCTCTTAAATTCTACATTTGCACACATGCCTCACTAATTACTACTTATATCAGATATTCAGGGCTTATAATTCATCTTGTAGGGTTGAAAACTCTTTTCCATGGACAGGGATCAGAGACAGTGTCTCTCAGGGCTCTGTACAGGGGGGTTCCTGACCCCCTGCCAGGGTCCCAGACCTTCCAGGGCAACCAGAGGAATGCCCTGGATTCCCACAGCAGCCAAACTTCTGGGGCCCCCAGACTTGGTCCCCTGGTCTCAAACGCCCATTCCTGATGGCACTTTCACTTTCTTCAGAAAAGATGAAGGTTTTGTGTGTGTCGCCTTCCAGTTCTAACTGACTGATTTATTGATTAAACATTTTTGGGCTCAGAAATCTTGTCACTGATCATGGAGGCTCCACATAATTTCAGGTGTAGGTTCACTGATTTTAAATACAGTTCACTGCTACAGAGGTGTATCTACAAATGTTTAGGATTTTTCTAAATTTTATTTTAAAAATTTAGAAATCGATGTCGATCTACACTGAAGTCAACACAAGTTTTCCAGTAACTAAATCAAGAACAGCTCTGATTTCTAAGCCCTCAATTCCTGACACATATAATGGTTTAACTGCTTTGATTTCTTACAGCTGTGAACTGTTTTGCTTACTTATAAATTCCTGTTTCAGTATACTCACAGATAATAGAACTATAACAACATTGCTGTTTTCACAAGTCTAGACAAATCCCTGGTGAGATGGGAATGAAACAAATTCTTTCTACATACATTTTCAGGGCATATTGTCTTCTCTTGAAAGTGGGACATTTGCATCAATTATTTTTGTTTTAAAAGCATCTCTTTATACCTCCCTAGAGAAGAATAAAAAATTAATTTTTCTCCATGGGTTTGAATACTTACAAGAACATTAAAGAAATTAACATTGCCTTTTTTTGAGAAGCCTGGAAGTTCCACAATTTATAGAAACTCTGGATTGCCCAGTTTGTCTGGGTATAAATTACATTTCACAATGGCACCATCTGCTGGGAGATGAGCAAGACAGCGAAGCACACTGGGCTTCCCTCACTGCCCCCTTTCACAATTAAATGTAGGATGACTGATATCCAACACCTCCTCCAAATAGCAACATAAATTAAACCTGGAGGTTTAATTAAATTAATTAAAGGAACCAGAAGGCTGATAATGACAGAATCACTGAGGCTTTCACCCTGGAACTTCTACTTTTAATACAACAGGAGCTAACTATTACTCTTTGGTTTTATGCTTCCTCACTGATACAGTGCAACACTGGAAAGAGCACTAGAAATCTGTCTTGACTTGTATTTCACACAGCACACACTTCCACATACCTTAGAAATTCCTTCAGACAAATAAGAGAAATTCCTTCTTTCAGAGATGTGAAATCAATTGATGATTACAATATGATCGTGGTCTGTGGGAACACCTCGAACTTTCTCTGTGCCAGTAGTGTGTGACTGATTCAGCTCCTCCAGGGCATTTTTAGCTGCTGTCCACTACTGGATGAACAAGTTCCTCAGTTCAGAAACACACATCACACCCTGTCACTGTCACACAGTGGCCTTTACTGGCAATGGACCAGGATTTGTTTAACATCCAGCATTTCCAGATGCAGCTGAAAAACAGCCTCAAGCTCTGCAGCAATATCCATCAGAGTATGAGCAGTGACAGAGGAGAGGTCAGTAACTTCTGGCTGCAGAGGGAACTAATCCTGGAAATATTTTTCCTTCTCTTACCATTATTTTAATATTGCTTGATGATTCCACAAGCATTATTCCACATTGGCTTCATTAGTAAAATTCAGTTGGTAGTGACTCAATGAGCTGATCCAAGTTGACAGAAAATCTTTCAGCAGCCTGTGCAAACCAAGAGGCAGAACTGATTTGCTCCTGATCTGCTGCAGGTGCCCACACACAGCCAACCATTGCTGCTCCTCATATAACTGATGGATGACTGCACAGGGGGGCAGATACTCCTCAGATACACCTCAGAGTACACCAAGAGAGGCTTGAAAAAGGCTGGAAAATAGATATAGTCAATCCTGGAATATGTGTTCTTTTTTAAACAGTTTTTTCATTAAATATGTTAAGTATTGGGGGGGTGGGGGGAAAAGTTTAACTTTTATCAGAGGTTAAGAACCAGAAAAAAGTTAAAATTACACCTGTGAGTAAGCTGAGTGATTAAGCTAACAGAGCATTCTATCCTGCACTCTTACAGCCATTCCTGAGAACATTTGTCTGGAGCACTTTTCATGCAGTGATGTTTGAATTTATCCCAAGAGAAATGCATTAGTAACCCCAGTTTTTGGTGTTTCATCATTTTTTTTCTTTCTTTTTCCATTGTTGGGAGATGATTTGGAGGACAGACATACCATTTAAAAATATTTCATCTTTGGGGGATTTGGGAGCTGCTAGGTTTATTAAATTGGGTGCCCAAAAGTTCCTTTCACCTGCTGACATGTTCTTTGCAATCTGCAATCAATTGACAAGCATTCACTATGTCAAAATTCTCATTCATAACCAGAAAAAATTTAAAGCTACCTTAAATATGCATAGAAAAGAGATCCTTTCCACTTCTTCTCTTATTTGTCCTCCAGAAAGACAATTCTCTCACAATCACACAGCATGTACTTGAAATAAACAGCAGACTTGCCCCCACAGCCTTTTTGAGTAGGAGAGTGGAAATCCAGTATTGAGTAACCTGCCTATATGAGTAAAACCTTTTTGCAGACAAAACAGAACCTTGATTTAATTCCTCACCAGACATAACTGTCAGTCCATGTGATTTCTGGCAAAACTTCTGCAGACATCCACTGCAGCAGATGCTCCTCCAGAATGCAGGACCTCTCAGGATGAGAAACTGGGACTGGGAATAACTATATATAATAATTCTTATAATTCTGCTGAAACACACAAATTTCCTTGGAAGCCTGTGATAGAACAGACACAATGTGATGCCATCACTGCCTTACTAGAGAACACTATCCCAGCATTTTCATCCTCAAGTTAAAGAACTGACCTTGTGAATGAGAGCTCAGTTTGGCTTATTTCCTTCCACCTGCTCGCTTGAGGCAGAATATTGTCACAGCATCAAGTGATACATATTTCCCTTTCTGATGTTTTAACCTACTTGTTTTGGCTGGATGATTTCTGTTCTGTTCTGCAATGTTCTGCTCATTATTTTTTGTCAAGTTTATCCAGTTCTCCTTATATGTACAACCACATAAATTCCAGGCAGGAAATTTGCAAATCTAATAAAAAGGGAACTCCAAGCTCACACAGTACCTTACTGCTGCTATAAAACTCTTTGTACACATGCTGAAAAAACCAACATCCTCCTAGTCCAAAGGCAATAGCCAGCTCTGCCTGAAAAACAATCCAGATGGAAGCAAACTTCTCACTTCCAAACAGAAACCAGGGGTTTGGACCTGCACTTGTCTTCCCTGGACATTCAGGCTGAGCATCCTGAGGGAGCCTGCACACCACGAAACTGCTGTACATGAGAGATTCTGGTGACATCTAAACTTTTATTTTTTAGAAGGTATGGCTAAATTAACAGCTCCTTTACTGTGTAACTATTCCCCTTTACCCACACACAAAATGAAGCAGCTTCTTAGAAAAAGCATTGGGTTGCAGGTGAGCACCAGCAGCCAGGGCTCCTGAGGGCTGTTTGTGAAGGTTTCTGACGAGAGCAGGCTCCCAGAACAACAAAATGCACAAACAGCCCCACCCTCCCTCCGACAGCTGCACTTTCACACTTGCTTCCTGACAGCTGGGAAAAGATGTTCCGCTCTTGCGGTTTGCTGACAGCGTTTCCACATCAGAAACATTTCTGAGAGGAGGGTGGAGACTGCCTAAAAAGAAATTTTAAAAAGAAAACAAACCCAAACAAGTAAACCTCCACCAAAATTTAAAAAACAAGGAGGAAGGAAGTGCACACAACGTTCTGTGAGGAAATTTTGCAATGCTGCAACAGCCAAGGATTGGGGAGTGATCCTGTATGACCCAGGGAAGGACTGCAGGGCTTGTTTTGTTGCCTTCAGTAAGTGGAAAGAAAGAAATAAGAAATAAAACAAGGATTGCTATTAAGTCATTCTCTGTGTAAGCAATTGTACCACAGGCCCTGGAGTCCTGCAGAAGGCATTGCCCGTGCATAGCTGACATTTACTTCATCCAGAGGAAAAAACATCTGCTTGCCAAGCCTGTCATTATGTAGCTTTGTATTACTGATTACTTAATCAAATTAGTCATCAGGTTTGCTTATGCAGTAGTGTTGAACTCAAATTCTTTATGAGATTTGTACCTTCTAGTACAAGATCTCACTTCCTTTATAGCTTAGTATTTGAAGCTCAACTGAAATACTTTCTTAACAAGCTGGCTAGCTATAAATACTTATTAACATCTTAAAACTTCTATAGATTTTAGACTTTTTTAGACTGTTTTTTAAAAATTATATTGCTGCTAAAAACACACTCAGTGTTACCCAGTTTCTTAGTCTCAGCTATATTATCACTTGCCCTATCTCTAGCAAATATGTGTCTCTTTGATATGGATCAGTGATCTCATTAATTCCTTTCCCAGAACAGTGCTGGAAAAACTACCCAAAAGGAGAAAGGTGGGTGTTGGTCTTTCCTCCCAAGCAACAAGCGATAGTACAAGAGGAATCAGCCTCAAGTTGCACTGGAGGAGGCTTAGATTGGATGTTAGGAAACATTTCTTCATGGAAAAGGTTAGACACTGGCACAGGTTGCCCTGGGAAGTGGTGGAGCCACCTGGAAGAATTTAAAGACATGCAGATGTGGCATTTGGGGACAGGGTTTAGTGGTTGACCTGGCAGTGCTGGGGGAATGGTTGAACTCAATGCTCTCAGAGGCCTTTTCCACCCTCAGTGACTCCCTGGTTCTGAACTACAGGGCAGGATGGCTCTACCACACAACTCAGGGAGAAACTGCTGCTCGCATCAGCCACGTCTCAGGACAGCTGGACACAACATCTACCTGTGTCCAACTGCTGCTCCCCAACCCACTGCTCCTCTCTCTGCCATAGGTTAAATGTATGTGAAATATGACAAAATTCTCCACAGAAACACGACTAAAGATCAGCACTGATCGGCACAGTTTCCATATTTAGAACTTCCTCAAGTCCTAGAGCCACTCCTCCATCTCCTTCAGAAGAAAGATCTCTGTCATGTAACTCCACCAGCTCTCTTGCCCAGTACCAGAAAATGCTTTTTCTCGCAATTCTGCTGTTTTCCTACCGTAAGCTTACATGTCCTTACGTGTTTCTTTCATATTACAAATCTTTCTAAAGCAGAACCACTGTTTCTTGTCTGAAAGCTTTTCTTTTTCTTCTCTTAGCTCAAAGGTCTCAGCAGATACAGAAAACTACTGCAAATGGAAAAGGTAGGTTCTCTTCTTGATTTTGAGGTATGTGCTGAGATTGACTGTTAGCCAAAAAAATGGGGGAGGAATTTAAAAATGTCCAAAAATTTCATGCCAAATTAAATCTTTTGCCTCTCTGTGCAGTGAGTTAGTTTAAAAGTTTCTATAAAAAGTTAACCATCTCTTTGCTGACCTGTATGTAAAGTCAAAATTGCTTTAACTTGTTAAAACATTTTCTCCCCCATGGAAATGTTGTAATTTATTTTAGTCATGACTAGTTCAGTACCATTTTCTATGGAAAGACAGGTTTTTTTTGCAAATTCATTTGTATAAGATCATGAAAAGAAACAAATTTGAGAGACCATCAAGGCCCTTACTGCTACTATTCTATTCATATGTTCAATCTACTTACACAAGGTTCTGTCTGTTAATAGACAGCCATAAATAAAATACTGCTTTTGCTTTCAGGTTCACATGCTACCTCTCAACTGATATATAAGGTTACTTTCTCCTACAATTAATACTCCACAATATTTTATTTAATCTTTTATACTTCTATTATTTTAATTGCTGCTGTAGTTCAAAAATATTGTTGTTGGTTCACCTGAACACATCTGTGGACTTCGTGTGGTTGTGCCTCTTGCACAAATACAGGCACTTTTCATCATGTGTGAAGCTGCATTCTGGTTTTGAAAAGTAATTGAGTTGCCTGCTATCAGAGGCGGAAAAAGTATAATGGCCCATTTCAACACAAATAAGCATAGCTTGGTTGTCAACATATTTTGGGAAAAATCTGGGGCTTTCTTGGGTCACAGATGCAGTCAACTCACTCAGAAGTTTTTTCTTTCCAGAGATGGTGTCCAATCCCAAGCTTGTACTGGTTCAGGGGACTTTGAACGTGGTGATGAAGCAGAATGTGACCCTCTCCTGCCTCTCTGAGCCTGGATCTCCACCTGTTAGATATGCACTGTTCAAGCACAACCAGCAGGTATCTGCTTTAAACAGGTCAGACTTGACCCCTGCACTGTTCAACCTGACCATCAGCTCTGCCAGCGATTTGGGGGAATACAAGTGCAAAGCTGAGTATAACAAATCCAGTGGTGGAAAATACAGCAACAGCCTCAACTTCACCCTCTTAGGTACGTCTTGCTGTACACCTTCCCAGCACTGGTTATTGCAGGGGCACACAGCCATCTCTTTTCTTGACTGAGGAGCTGAACCTTGCTGCTGTTCTTACCTCAGGAGCTGGCAGTGCTCTCCCTCCTGGGCTCACGACCCCTCCATCCTCCAGCTCTTTTGCCCAGCTCTTTTGCCAGTGTTGTCACTTCACTCCTAGTCTTGCCTGGAGCTTGTCCTGTACTCTGTGATTCAGACTTTTCAGTTTTCTTTCTACAGAGCCAATTTCCAAACCAGTGCTGAGCTCACCGACCTCTCAGGCAAAGAAAGGCCAGAATGTGACCCTGTCCTGTTTCTCGGAGAACGGCTCCCTTCCCATCACGTATCTATTCTTCAAAGGAACACAAAACATTTCTCCCCAAAAGACGATGCAGAAGAGGGAAGCAGCTGTGATTTTTCTATTTATCGATTCCCTTAGTGACTTTGGAACCTATAAATGCAAAGCTAATAACAGTTTTCCCAATAATGCAAAATACAGCAACAGTTTCAACTTTACATTAGCAGGTATGAATGAAAAGAGGTTACTACTATTGACAAACTGGGATCACACAAAATTCACAATGTTGTAATTATGCAAGTTTTTAGCCAGATATTTTGATCCTGCAATGTGATGTTCAAAATACAATTTCTTAAATTTAAAAAATTGAGGTTTTAAAATTAATGCAAAACCATAGAATTCCATGCATCCTAGATCGCAGTAGAAGTTGAAGTGACCATGGAGGATGTCTGTAAAAGACTCACTTTTACAAGAGACCCCTGGTCCACCTTGCAGAGAGTCTCATTTCATTTTTCTCTCTGGTCCCATGAAAGAACTTAAGCAAGCTGCCTTCCTTCTGCTGGGGCACAGAGCCCTTGGGACTCTCATGAGCAGCTACATTAACCCCAGTTAATCTAAAAGCTGAAAGAAATTTAAAATCTTGATTTCAATTTACAGAAAATACTTAAAATATGAAACAACACTTCATTGCATAAACACCTTTTTTTTTTCTTCTTTTTGGCAGAAGAGAGAAGCCATTCTCAGCCCCTCATAATTTCTCTTGGGCTGATCCTGCTACTACTTATAATAGGAGTTGCTCTGGCCACTCCATTTTTCGTAATTCCTTTGTATAAAGCAAGTGAGTTATTTGAATGTCTGTTTCTTATTCCAAAGGTAATTTCTATTGTCAATACATTTCAGTGTATAAACATCACCTTTTCAGTAGAGTAGCTCCTGGTATTTTATCATGATGTTGAATCTCCTCTGAAGCAGCACCAGCAGCTTAACAAGACTTTGACAAGGCCAAATCTCTGCGCTGTGTTTTAGATGAAAGATCTGGGGTGGGGGAGGCAAAGCAACAGCTAATGTAATACACAAAAACACTGGAAGAAATTTGACCTCACTGGAAAGGGAAATTATTAAAATGCCCTTGGTTAAAGAATAATTTTGATTATGAAAATAACATTACCTGAGATCTCCAAGTACTATAAAATACATTGAAACTGTTTATTTCTAAGAAATATTTATATCTATCTATATATAAATACACACACACAACACACGTTTTTCTTTTACAATTTGCAGAAAAATTTAAGTCTACCAGGCCCTCAACTGGCCTTACTTCAACAGTGAATGCAGAGGAGTCTGAAAATGAAGTCATATACTCAGAGATTGGTAAGTTCCTGTCACCCCCTGCAGTCAGGCAGGTTTCTTCAGGTACTGGAAGGGGACACCTACTGACCCTCCTGGCAGAGGCATTATTTGAAATCCCTCAGAATCTATATCTGGCATCATCTGACAGCCATTCAGCCAAAACTGCAGCTGGTTAAATAATCGGAGGTTTTAATAAAAAAGGGTGTAATGACCATTTACTAACAGACAACAGTGAGCTATATGAAGCTGTAGCAAAATAAAACTTGCATAGCTCCTGCATTCTGTTCAAAATTGTTCAGTACTTTAGTTATTTATTCAATCCTTCTTAAGTTTGGCAAGACTCAAAGTCAATTCAAACTGAAATTATGAAGTGACAACAAAGCAACTGACCTATGTTAAGACATTTTAGTACTTGAATTGCAGAAAACACACAATAAAGACATTACCTGACAGCCACAATGCTCTGAACTTGCACATTTCTATATTTGCCTTGAATGTGAATGCCTCTTTCCAAGAGAAATAAGAAACCCCCCCCAAACAAACCAATAGCAAAGGCATTGTTTCCAATTTCTAAATATCCAAATGGAGTAACTGTCTCCAAACAAACCTGCCTTCCTGTTCATACAGTAGATAGAGCTCTCACTGCCCTGCTGGGTCAGCTTAGTGCTGTGCAGCTGCTTGTGCCAGGTCTCAGCCTGCAAGGACAGTGAGAAGAGTTCTGATAAGGCCCATGGATACTCCATCATTTATATTCAGTATGGAATCTCACTGCTTTGTTTCAAAATTACAGAAAAAAAGTCTGATTCAAGTTGTCTGTAACTGAGTTAACTGCTGTTCATCATCTTTAATCCAGAGCCTGTTAGACCAGAAGAAGAATACATCAACTTCTCTGTTATTAGAAGAGAAGAGGAAAAAGGTGAAAACTTCAAGCTATAATATTGGAATATCTGATGCACACAAATATATTTTGAGGGAACTTTGCTGGGTGGAGGCAGGGCTTAAATATTTGAAATTGCTTATGAAATTGCTTAGTTACTATGGAAAAACTAAAATAGCTTTAAAACTGTTTTGAGGGGGGGGAGAAGGAAGAAAGAAAAACCCCTAAGAAGAAAAACAAACCATCCCATGGCAAATTCAACAGCCTCACTATGAAACCACGCAGATGTTATTAGTAACCACATTGCTGATGTAATGTTAATTCTTCTTCTGTGTATCTGTACCAAGAAAGCCATTATGAATTATGTTCTTCTGACTCTTAGCAGGGAAGAGGGCATGTTCTACAGTCTATTCAGATGTCCTCATCAGAGACTGAGTACCAGGTATAATTTTTTCTGATTAACTTAATCACATACTTTTAAAGAATTTTTCAGCCCTCAAATGTGCTAAGTTCCAGCAAGCTGCATACAAAGAGATGATACTTAGATATCAATTTCCTGGCCTAATCAGTTTGTAGACAGACAGTGTAGCTCACTTTCGAAGCAAAATCTCTGAGCCATAATATCTAAGGATTTCAACTTACGAGAAAAAGCAAACAGATAAAACTTAGAATTACATGTAAAGCTTTCACACAGGTTTAAGCTCCTGACCATTTAACAATTCTGCTAATGTAGAAACTGGATTGTTTGCAGACATAAGATAATCAAAAGGCTTTTGTCTAGTGTAATGAAAAAAGAAAAAACATCCCTCTTAGGCACTAGAGGATCTGTATTTGGCCTCTATGTACCTGCAAGGATGGCAATTTCTCAGTTCAACAGTACTTCAGCTCTCAGAGTAGGGATAGGTTGCTAAAATTAATTTTGGGACAGCTGACTTCAAAATAAATTTTGTATCCTGCGACTGGCTGTTTCTAAGACGTTGCTGGGCTGTTTTAATACCATTCCATAGCCAGCTTATTTAGAATTCCATGAGTTCAGTAAGTCACATTATGCTAATGTTGATTATATCTAGCATAAATACTCTATGCTGCAATTATTATTGCAGTTACAAATAACTCATTTATAGTTAAATGAGCACCATGTTAGTAGAAGAAGATTTTAAGGCAAGCTCTTGTGATTCATGACACTGATGACAATCAGAAGCCATGGGCCTTGCTGCACTTTATACAGGGACTAAACAAGCTGTACAGGCACTGGAAATGTAGACAAGATCAGAAACACGCAGTTCTGTATCTCTGCAAACTCTTGTATCTGATTTTAACCACCATGCTTATGTACAGGAAAAATATGATCACACATCATTCTTTTTCCACCATTTTGTACACACAGATACTTTGTCCACAAAAAATACTAGTTAAAAAACATACTTAAATCTGTTCCTCTGTTACTCTTGGTAATATATTTCTGATTTTTTTATGTGTATCAGGTGCAAGATGAAGTAGCTTACAGGTTTAAGAACTGAAGCCATGTGACTAAAATACATTCCTACAAACAGTACAAAGATACTGATACTATTAAAATATTTCAGATTTGGAAGCCTTTTATATAAAATACCATTTTCCAGCAGAGATCATTGTGTCAGCAATAGAGCAATACAGAGGAAAGCTGAATTTTTAGCTTAGGATGGAGCACTTTCAGTATGACATTAAAACCAAAGACATGAGCAAGGATATGGTTAGCCTTGCTAATAAGGGACAAGTTCTTCTCTTCCCTTTTTCCAAGGTAACCTGGAAGATCCAGATTTGACAGAAAACAGATGCACTACCAAGTTTTGCAGAGAAACCACTGAGTCCACGACAACGATGAAACCAGTTCAGGCAAAGATGTCTAAGAAAATCCTTTTATTCAACAAGTTTAAGTTTACACATTTTTGGCTGATGTAACATACTTAGTTAAAAAGTCCTTCAGCCTGGAAATGTGCATCATTTCCTTCATGGTGGTGTCTCTGCTTCTCAGCTGGACCACTCCATTCTCTAGAGTGCCATCACTTATCAAGACCATGAAGGGAATACTCATCTCATCGTACCTGCAGAGAGAAGAACCCACCTGTTACTGCTTTTGATGCACCGAAAAAATCAGATAACTTACATACAAATGACCATGAACTGTATATATTTAGTTTTGCTGTATTGCACTAAGTCCAGTGTGACACCTCCAGTTTTCTGGTTGCCATTCCTTGCTTTCCTGATTACATTTCTTCAAATTACTTAACTACTTTAGTATATAAAAGATCTTATTTAGTAACCTATTAAAAGAGTATTTTTCTACAAGCAGAATTTATCTTTCTGACTTCATTTTACTGCACATAAACAAGAAGTTGCATTTATTTTCTCTCAGAAAAAACCACTCATCACTATGCTCAAGATGCTTTGACATGAGGAGCCATATGCCCCAATCTACTCCTGATCAACAAATCATAACGAAGCCCCCAAATGGAATAGCTGTTTTTATATCCACAAACAGTTCCACCACATCACTAATGGCAGTGGTTCCAGACTTGGAAGAACTGTCAAGTTCAAGACTAGACACAGTGGGTTGTTTGAAAGAGTGCTTAAGAATGAAACACAGAACCACACCAGATGCAAAAATGGGAGTGAATGTGGGAAACAGTTCTGCAAGTTTATAATTCATCTGAAGAAATTTGTTTTTTACATGAGATTTTTTAAAAATTAGCTGATATATGCTTTTCATAATAAAACTACTTGAATCCAAGTCTGTGGTTCGGGATCCACACCTTCAGTCAGTAACTGCACTCAATGACTTCCTACTGAAAAAAGGAATATTTACAGCAGTCCACAGAAAGTCATCTTTGACCTTCATAGTTTAATTTACAAAAGACTGTTTCTCCTTACTTTGTATAAAGATGTTCCAGAGACACGTGCACAGTTTCCAGATAACCCGGCCATACAGAAATTCCATTTTCTGTCAGTTCATTGAACAATCCTTGACAAACCTGTGTTCATTTAAAAACAAAAGTTAAAAGACAGACTTTGAGGGTTGAGACTCTATACAAAGAAACCATTAAAATTCCTAACAAGTGTGGTATTAACATTCCTAACTGGTGTTTATTTGCTGGCTGAAATAATCTCAAATCAGAAAGCAGCCTGGCAGTTCTGTCTCCACTTCTGTTTAAAAACACGCCAGTGTAAGTTTCCTCCCTTCCACAGGAACTTCATGACTGACTTAAAAGAAAACTTTTAAAAACTCCTTCTGAACGTGTGACTCATGCGTTAAGATAATTCTGAAAGATTAGGAAGCTGAGAGGGATGCTGTTATTTATTTTCCTTAATTTTGCATGGGACAAGCACCAGCTCTATTGTACCAAAAGCAGTTGTGTCCACATAAAGAACTGCCAGCAGTGAATTCCTTTGGCTGTGACCCACAAGCTGCAGAGTAGGAGCACCATGAACTCTGCACAACCAGGAATCTCCAGGAGTCAAAGCAGCAGCATGATTTTCCTCAACATAAACAGTGTCTGAATTGTAACACATTACATGGAGAGTCAATGCTCAAGATTGAAATACTCTCTTACAACATACCTGCCTCAGCTCTGTTGTTGGACCTTTTCCTACATCCAAGGCCACTTTAAGGGGTGCTAAGCAAGGATGAAGCTTAAGTACCTAATAAATTTACAAAAACCATCAGATTACTAAATGTATTTATCATGCAATTCTAAACAGAACTAGGAAATAGCAATTTTAAAAAAATTAAATTAAGGTTCTAAACATACAAAAATTTTCTTACAGCACAAAATCTTGAATTAGAAGCAAGCTGTATTTTATGCAACGAGCACACAACCCAGCTACATTCACATGGCAGAAATTACTCTATTTGGCTGAGCTCCAGGAAAGAGATGAAGATTTGTTAGCAGAGTTCCATCACCTTGAATGGAGCCAGGGTGATGAGAGACAGCCCAGCAGGCAGTTCCCATCCAGTCTACTGCCTGTTCTTAAAGCCCAAACAACTGCCTCGGTAACAGGCACTGACAGCCAGCACTCAAACTCCAGAAAACAGGGTAAAAGTGGGGAGAATGATGGTCCTTGGGGAGGTGCCCCATGACCACCTGTGACCTACTTTCTCTACTCTTCTCAGCCACTTTCAAATGCTGCTGGAAAAGACAGTTGCTCTTTCCCACAAACTGCAGCTACATTCCAATTTCTCTTAACTCCATCACTTGCATGGCAAGATCCTACCTACTGACCAGAGAGAAGGGTAAAACAGGAAAAGGGGACCTCATAATGAGAAAAATTGCTTATGTGGGTGACAGGGACCACAGGGGCTGTGCCATGGGGCCAGCCTGGTGCTACCAGTGAGAGGGTTGAGTCTGCACCCAATGGGAAGATATCAGGATGGCCACGTGGGAAAAGGAGACATTGCCATGCTTGAATTTACCACATTGTCTGGAGGGGGTGGTACTTATTTTCTGACATTTTCTACATGGAAGTTACCTTTCTCTGAGAATTCTTCTTTGCTGTTAATGGATTCTCAACTACCTGTAGGGAATCAAAGAGATAGGCTAACACTCCTCGGTCCAGATTCCCATTCACAGACAGAACGTGAGGGATTACATTCTTCCTTCCATCTCGGCCCTGAAGAGAAAAAACCCATGTAGGAAAACATCAAAGATTGTCCCCAAAAGATTTTTGCTTGCTTTAAACATATAATGAGACATTGAGCTCAAGCACTCTTATTTCATTTAAAATACAGACATTTATTAAAACCATTACCAGCAATCCTAGCAGTGTATCTGTAACCAGGTAAGGCTGTAACAGTGGGGAAAGCAGGTCAGGGCAGGATGGGATTAGCTTCTTCCTCTGCCACTTTGATCATAAATTTAAATCTATGGCAAATACACTTGAAACTCTGTATTTTCTTTTGGAGGTTTGTAGATTACTTCCAAGTGACCATGAGTCCCCACATTCTGAGAAATCCCTACATAACCCAGTTTTGTAGAAATAAACTGCAAAAGCAGGAAAGACAGGACTGTCATGAGAAGGACAAGGTTGCAATTTACTAGTCACAAATACAAAGTTACTTTGGTTTTATCTGTTCAGCCTAACTCCAAAAATTGCCATTTATTAGGTTTGTCCCTCTTCAACATATTCGGTGGAGAGGTTTCCCTCTGGTCAATCCCTCCTTCTTCTATAAAGCATTTTTATAACCCATTAATCTACAAAAATTTCTACATACGTGAAAGTGAACAAGCTACAGCAAGAAAGAAAACCCCTCACGTTTACAGGCTCTTTTTGATGCAAACTGAACAGTGCAAAACACGGTCTGTGTTTCCATCTACTCACAGATACAGGTAAAAGCTATGCCACTGACAACAGCTGTCTTGTCAATAGGGTTCATTTCTAATTTTGAAGAATTCCTTGCAAAAAAAAAAAAAAGTACCAAACACTTTATCAGCTTTGAAAATGAAGGTCTGACTGCAGAGTATCAACTGCACTATTCTTGCAGCAAATGAATAAAAAGCCAGCCACGTGCCAAGCAACTGGATCAGCAAAGAATCCATTTCTCTCACACATTACCATCTTTGTCAGGAAAGATGTTTAATACAGTAAAGCTTACAAGTAATTTAGATTTCTCTCCTGGATACAGCTGTAACAGTTCAGTATCACCAAGGTTCTTCAGCGTTTCTATTGTTTCTGTCCCCCAAGGAAAGCTATAATGTAACTTAAATCCTCTTCTGCCTTCTTCATCCTGAAAGTCACTGCTGCTGAAGTTAGATGGACCTACAGCAAACTGAAAATAAGAGGTATAAGAAGTGATCACTACTGCAAATCCCATAGTAACTACAAAAAACAAATCTGCAATGCAAACTGAAGTCTCCGATTTTCAGCAAAAGGTTTTCATAAGTTAAAGCCCAAATCTCTTGGTTGTTTTATAGCATTTTCATCTCACATCACTGACAAACACAAAACATTTGCCTTTCTGCAAGTCACATTATAAAATAGTTAACAGGTTTGTCATCAACTTCAGTAGCTTCTCAATTTCCACGAGAAATGCACCTAGAACAGGCCAGCAATGTAAGGCCATTAAACCAACCAGGGTGACTATTCCCACACTGAGACATAAAGGAGCAGGCCAAGATTCCCCATGGATATGCTGCTGTTACCTTTCTCCACCACTGGAGCCTCTGGCGTAGCCAGTAATCGAGCCACTGTCCTGCAGTTCTGGGAGAACTAAACCAGGCAAGCAGAGATGTGGTCCTCTCGCCTATTCTTTAAACAACAGCAAGGGCAGCAAGTTAACACCTTGGGAAATAACAGGGGAAAAGCAAAAAACAGCATTCAAAAATAATCCAAAAGTGAAACAGTTGGTTTAGGTATGATAAGGGATTAACTCCTCTATTACTCTACCTTGTAAGGTTTTTGTTGTGTTGTTCATTTCCTGAAACAGAATGTTCACTTTCTGGAACAGAATGAAAGCACACTCCAATTTGAGCAAGGCCACAGGGCAGTCTTTTGTTCACCAGCTCTAAGCAGCTGACATATTGCGCCAGAACACCTACAAAAGACAAAGCCCTGTTTTTAGTGGCCACAGGAAAGTTTCTGATGTTTTAACTCTACCAGGAACAAATGAAGTACATATTATACACGTGTTGTTTGTACATGCAGTCCCACTATCTTTACTAGCATTGATGCTTTGCAGACATGGGCTCAGCAGGCTGGCTCCTCTGGGCACGTTGATTTTAATGCGCTTTTCCCCGAATTACAGGGAGCACATTCGTTGTCTACCTGAGCTGGTCAGGTCCTTGAAAAGCACACATATTCACAGCCTACAGAAGGAACATTCCCACCGCACAAACGCAGCTGGAAAAATCCCTTAAATGCAGCTGCTTCACTCCCAGCAAGAAACTCGTGCGCAGGGCGCAGGCTGAGCGGAGCCACCCGGGACCTACCGGGCAGGAGGCTCTCCCGCAGCAGCCCCGCGGTCCCCAGTGCTTCTTCCAGGGCCGGGCCGCCAGGGTTCTGCCCACAGCTCTGGAGGGCTTCGCGCAGCGTCTCCGGGTGCAGCAGCCGCAGCCCCTGCGCGTCCCGCAGAGCGCCGGGAGGGCCGTGGAGCGGGGCGTCCACGGGGAACACCTGCTCCCGCATGGGCAGCGCCGAGTCCCACCACTGCGCCGCCAGGTTGGCGCGCAGCGCCGCGCCCAGCGGCCCGAAGCCGGGGTGGTGGCCGCTCAGGTAGGCGCTCCAGGGCAGCGGCCCCGCGCCGCCCCGTAGGAAGAGCCGCCGCCAGCACACCTCCAGCAGCTCCGCCCCGCCCGCCGCCTCGGCAGCNAACATTCGCGGCCTCACCATGACCGAGGGCCGAAGGTCAGGGACCCTGCGAGGTGAATTTTCTGTCCCCAGGCTGAATCTTCTCACCTTTTGTAACCGTAATGATGCCGTCAGATAACTTCTGCTAAAGGAATTGACGTTTCGGAGCTGAATTTTCGCTTTTTGTAAACATACCTGATGCTGTCAGGTAACTTCTACAATAGAAGTTGCTTAATAAAAGAACTCGTTTCAAGCCTTGGGTAAGCTCACACCACACAAACATACACTGGGTAGGCGGAGAATGTGCATTAGATAGGCGGGTTTGCGTACCTTTTACTGTAAAAAAAGATGTAACTTTTTACCCCTTAGTGTGCTTGATACGTGGAATCAACCTTGAGCCCCATGAAGAATAAACAATGTCTCTTTTACAAACCAAACTCCTCTAGAGAGCTCCCAGTATCGGCAACAAGGCCGCACGTGCCGGGGTCACATCTGGCCTGCCCCTGTGGGACAGGGACGTCCAGAGCTCGTCAGCACTGGGGACTGGGAGGGGGACAGTGGGGCAGACCCTGCTCTCGCTGTCACCGGAATACGCTGCAGCTGCACGGGGACATTGCTGGGGAAAAGCCCCGCAGGAGCCCACCGCGGGGCGCAGCAGCACGGCCGGTGCACATAAAGGCAGCAGCAGGCAGAGTTCAGGCGGAGGCGGCACCGCGGAGCCGCTGCCAAGTGCGCGGGCGAGGCCCCCGGCTCCCCGCGGCCGCTCGGCTCGGCGCTGGCAGCGCGCAGGCAGCGCAGTGGAAATTTCCATACTCGCTGCAGCACGGCCAGGAGGCGGGGCTGAGGCAGGAGCCATTCCGCGAGCCGCAGGCAGGAAGGGCTCGGGCTGGGATAATCCCTGCGCCGGTTCGGGCGGCGCAGCCCCCTCCCCCGGGCACGGCGCTGACAGCCGATTTAGTAGGGCACTGGGTCAGCGGCGGGAGCTGCTACTCCCGCCTGAACAAGAACTGCAGGCAAGTTTAGTTCGAAGACAAATTTGCCATGAACTCAATTCTGCCAGAGTAGCACTGGCAGTAATGTCAAAGCTGCTTAGAACTCGTTTCTTTTCATTATTTTATGTGCAAATGTTACATTTTTCCCCTCGGGAAACACTGCCCCACACAAAGGGTCTTTTGGAAAGAGTATAAAATACACAGAGAAAACCTTTTTCTGCAGTTTAGGTTTTGCATCATTGTTAAAGACTCTGATCTCTCAATTTTAATTCCCATGCTATAAATGTACTATTGTGTTAATACTAAAAAAAAAAAAAAAAAAAACCAAACACAAAAACCTTTACAAAACCAGCTTTTCAATGCATTTTGTTTCAGGCCACTGACCTAGAAACTTAGGTGTCAAGTCATACTTCAGTGATAATCTACTTCCTTGTTTTTCACCCCTGGTGACACTGAACACTGTTCCAAAACAAATAAATGAGGAAAAAACCCCACCCCTACTCCCCCCGGCAAAAAAACCCCAAACCAAAATACATTGCCACCTGCAGTTTTAGACTGCAGTGGGGCAGTTCCAAGCCTCCAGCTGGAGTTCTCAAAGCAGGAGTGAAAGACCACAAAATACTGTCAAGTGATAGAACCTCAGAGAAAAGGAGGAAATAGAAGAGGCAGATCAGGCTGCTTAGAGAATATCACAAGCTGAGCCTCAGAGGGAAACAAGGACAAGTAATCAAGGACTGAGCACAGACTAAGCAAAAAGATCCTAAGTGCAAAACAAAGTTAATTCAGGTTCAAAACAGCATAAGAATCTTGTAGATTCAACCTTGAACACATTAAGTGTTGTTGAACTTAAAACTCATCACTGTTACTGATAAACAAAAGGAACTAAAAATTAGTATTAACCAGAATTTAAATACACCATGCTTGAAAGCATTAAGTACTTTAACCCCAGGATCAAAAATTAATGCTGTTCCTTCACTCAGCATGGGCAGTACTTTGAGATTAGAGTCACTTGCACATATTAAAAGTCCTTAAAAAAAAAAAAGAATTCCATGAGGCATTGTCATGGATCAACAGCCCACTTCCCTCCCACCGCCTCCATAAAGAAATCACTGCTCAATACCAGTTTAAGTATAATTTGAAGTTTTAATACTAAGATCTTCCCGTTTCTCTGAAGCTCAGAAGCCTGCATGCTAACTCACAACGCCTGGCAGCTGTGGGTACACAACACTCAAGCCTGGTCTGCACATATGCTCGTGTGAAGGCGACGGTTACGGTGCTGCAGAAGCTTCCTACGCTTGTAGCAGCTTGTTAGCAACACCACTACAGAGTTTTGATCTTTTCCAAGAACTGGCCCTACACTAGTGAGACAAGGAAGAACGCTGCTTCCAATACTTTCTTAGAAGCCAGCTTAAATTTTCTTCCCCATCGAAGCAGAGCCTGCCATGCTAAGCAATCTAGCCCAATCAAGGCAAGGCTGGTATTTGTATAAGCTTAAATGTTTAAATCAGACACAGTTGAGAAACCTTTCTAGAATTTAATATAAAAACATTTGACATTTCATTAATGTAAAGTTGTGCACATGTTGAGAAAATTGTCATCTGAAAGAAAAATCGGTCTTCAAATATCTTTATTGGAAGGCCATGCACTGCCTTCTGTTACTGTATTTCAAATCACTGTACATTTACTTTGAAAACACTGTCTGCATTTTCTAGTACAAAAAACTAAAAATTGTTTCAGGAATGTAGAGAAATATTCAACTTAAATAGCGAAAAAGTGCACCATAATTACTGCTGCACTGCAGTCATTTCTGCATTTCCCATTTCTTAAATAACTATCCTGTTTTGGTAACACACAATATAAAGAGCAATTATGAAAAACTGAGACATTTAAATACACTAAGTTATTGAGAATAACTTGTGGGCATGGGGTAACCTATCATAGGAGCAGCACCAGTGGCAGGGTAGGCGTACTGCTGCTGGTTCATGCCATTGTGCATGTTGGCAATGTTACTGCCGTACTGCTGCTCGTAGCCGTTCTGGTACGCTCCTGTGGGGTTACCGCCGGCCCTGAAGCCGGCCTGCATGCCTGCAGCTGCAAAGCCATTCCCAAAGGGAGTTCCATTGCTGAAACTCTGGGCGCTGTAAGCCCCGTTTTGGGTTTTTGCTCCGAAGTCTCTCTTGCCTAGCGCACCATAGGTTCTCTCAAAGTTCTCCCTCTCTCTAAAACTACTAAATCCACCCCTTTTGCCCGCAGAGTATCTGTCACGTCGGTCACCTCGGGAACGACCTAGTGAAAGAGACAAGACAGTTACATGTATTATAAAGGCTCTCCAGTTCAGCTAAGCAGCATTTTATTTTTTGTCCCAGCAACTCAAACCTACTATAAAAGCTTTCCAGGTGCTTGCCGGACTCCAGTTAGAGCCATCTCACACTTTTGAGGAGTCACACACTCTGCGCTCCCTTAACACAAGTTGTGGCATCAAGGCAAAAAGTGACTTTTACCTTGCCAGCAGGACACTTGAGTCCATCTCTCCTTCCAAGGCATAGGAAACAAAGCCACAAAACTGAGTCCACGAGTGTTTTACTTCAGGGCAAGTAAGAAGCACCTCTTTGGCCTGCCCTAGCCATAGCTGCACTACAGCACAGGCTGGGAGCATCTGGGTGCTGTTTTTTGGCTTTTGTGTTAATAAATACCTTCTGACATCACAGTAACTGGTAACTAAACCACCTTCCACATTTACTTTGAAGAGAAGCCTGAGATGGAATCTGAAGTTTCCATTTTGTTCTGAGAGGAAAGCTATGCAACAAGATCAAGAACAGCCCTTACCTGAACCTCTGTCTTCAACCAGCTGAAGCAATTTGGGGTTGATGGCTTGATTAGCCTCCCGAAGCACAGAGATGAGGTCATTTACTTGCTTAATATTGTTAGGAGTAAAGAATGTGTATGCTGTGCCTGTTTTGGTACTGCGGGCAGTTCGTCCAATTCGGTGGATATAGTCCTCTGAGGAGTTAGGGTAGTCATAATTGATGACAAATTTCACATCTTCCACATCTGTAAAGTGTTGCAGTGTGGCAAAAAGCGAGGTACAAAGTTTTGCACACCACAACAGCCAAATCGAAGATAAACATTAGACAAGAGTATTTTAAAGGGAATAATGGCTGCAAAGAACAGTGTTAGAATCATCCATTTCTGCAAGAGCATAGTGGAAGAGAAAAGTTACGCACACTCCGTCTGATCCCGTTCTCATCACCCACCCTGTGATCCAAAACCTTACCATAAGGAGTGTGCATTTGCTTGTCATTCCCAACTCAAGTGTCCCCTTTACAAATCATCAAGTGACATCTGAAAGCTTCTTGCAGTAGGGCCACTAAAGCTCACAGCAGCCTCTTCATGTGCTCATTTGAGGACCTTAGAGTAAAAACATACAAGGTCCTTCACATACACACTCATTAGAAGCTCAAAAAAAAAGGGGCCACACTGCTCGTCTTGCCAAGACCTTTGAACTGCAGCTGCAAGAAAAACATACCTGTCCCCCCAAAGTCACCAAGTTGTTTTTATGCACTGTGTCTCGTCTAGGCAAGCGCTTCCAAGAAGCCAGGGTTCACTTGAGAATGTGTCTCTCTCTGGCAGGTCTCGACATGACGACTACGTATAGGTGGAGGAACTTCGACTTTCAAAGGCATTGAAAAGCCATTGCTTTCCTGCCCCACTTGTTAAAGTGAGAGGTGGACTTTTATTCTCAGATTTCATGTGCCAGTACTCACCAATTTGTACAAGGCTTAGTACATTTTAAAGCTGCTCTCTCCATTTCATGGTTGAAAAAATTTCATTGAACATTGAAGTTTAGAATTATGTTCTTCAACATTTCAAAAAACTCACTGAAATTCAAAGACCCACAGATCACAGCAGACAGTATGCACAAAACTAACAGTACTGCACCATGGCAAATCATGCAAAGCATGGAGAGAAGAGAAATACCAGGGCAAAGTGAACTGTGAATGAAACTGCTTATTTCATGAGAGAACAGTTTATGGGGTAGTAGTTTAAAGGATGATCTTTGCCTTTTGAAGATTACTGGCACACAATGCTCTCAGCTTTCACCTCTCTATTTGACTGGAAGCAGCCAGCCGATCATTTCCACTAGTCCTCCATCCCCCTCGAGTCCTCCGATTGTCATGCCTAGGCCTTGCCACAAAGACTGCACCTTTATGTGAAGAAAACTTAGAAAAATGCAGAGGTTAAAGAAAGCAATAGACTTTCTTTAAAAGCTTTGGGCAACTGGCATTACGAGTTTTACTAACCTAGACCTCTGGATGCAACATCTGTAGCAATCAGGATTGGTGCTTTTCCATGTTTGAATTCTGTAACACAAGAAGTTAATCAATTTTTTTCATTAAGCAGTACACATCAGATGCTTACAGAAATTGCTGAAACACTCACCATTTAGAACCCAGTCCCGCTCCTGCTGACTTTTATCACCGTGAATACCCATCGCTGGCCACCTGAAAACACAGAAACTTGACTGACCCAAGAACACTCCTTTGGTCATTTCATTACTCAAAGACTGGGCTACTGGCAAATTCCAGTCTGGGCATCATAGCCAACAGCTGGTGTCACTCTGACAGTTTTGATTCTTAACTGTGGTGTCAAGAGCACACACAAGACTATTGGGGTTGCTCAGTGAAGTCCCAGCTACTACTCACCCATCTCTCCTCATTTTTCTGGTAAGATCATCACAACGCCTCTTGGTTTCCACAAAAACAATTGTTTTGTTTTCCTTCTCGCTCATTATTTCTTCCATCAAACGAATCAGCCTATTTTTAAGAGATTAGGGTTAGAGCTTAGACTGCTTTCTACTGTACAAGTTTCAACTGATTTCTTGCTTTTTTTAAGTTGCCTCGGACTGATGTCAAAAATCCATCACAATAAGGGACTCATTTCACAGTTCATAAAGTAAAACTGACAGAAAACACAGAATGGTTTGCCCCCAAGGACTACTTACTTGTCATCTTTCTCCACATCATGACACACATCCACAATCTGAAGAATGTTGTGGTTTGCACTCAGTTCCAGCGCACCAATGTTGATGTGCACATATTCTTTCAAGAAATCTTCAGCCAGCTGCCTCACTTCCTTAGGCCATGTGGCACTCCACATCAGAGTCTGCCTGTCAGGCTACAAAAGATCAGATCAATGAAAGATCAATATAGGGTTAAGTTAAATGCCCAACCAAAACTACCCAGGCTTATACTACCCTTGCTTTAACAAGGGTAGTGGCAGTAGCTTATATCTGCCATAGCAGTAAATGCATGAACCATTTATACTCACTCTTATCTGATCCACAATTTTTCTGATCTGAGGTTCAAATCCCATGTCAAGCATCCTGTCAGCTTCATCAAGGACAAGGTAAGTACACCTCCTGAGATTGGTCTTTCCAGCTTCTAAGAAGTCTATAAGTCTTCCAGGTGTTGCAATGCAGATTTCCACACCTAAAACCAAGCAGTCCCATCAGCTGAAGCAGTTTCCACGTTCCCTCAGACAGAGATGCACCAAGGCTGATCCATACCTCTTTCCAGGTCACGGATTTGTGGTCCCTTTGGAGCACCTCCATAAATACACGTGGACTTCAAACGACACGCTCTGCTGTACTCTGCAGCTACCTGCTGCACTTGTTGGGCCAGTTCACGGGTTGGTGCCAACACAAGACACTGGAAATAGGATGCCCATCTTTTAGTTCACTACCCATTGGAAGATCTTAGTCTGAGACTAATTTTGAGTGTAAAGTTCAGTGCCACATTGACTGAAGTAGATTTAAGGAGCCAAACCAGCAAACCAAGTTACCTGGCATCTTAACTACCACCAAACACTGACCAAACACATGAAAGATACCTGAAACTCACTAGCTTCCAGGGATAGCAATTTCCAAAATATAACCCAAAATCAAAGCCTGCTCTGTACCATTTTCAGGACAACCCAGAGTTTATAGAATCTGCCTGGGAAACTACCCCAACAGGGAACCACTTTATTCACATACAGAAACAGAATGCAATTATGCATTTTTATAAGCATGACCAACTGAGACTGCAAAATACAGTCCTTAGAAATTAAATTCCCCTTTCATTTAGGAATACTCACAATAGGTCCATCTCCTCGCTCCAGGAATGGCTGATGATTTATATGCACAATGGCAGGCAGTAAATACTGATTGAAAGAAAGAAAAATCTCATTACATTCTCTTCCTGGAAGTGTTCACCTTGCGCTAGGCTAGGCCAAGGCCATACTGTCACTGCTGAAATCCAGCAGTATTTCAGGCTATAATCAAAACTTACAGAAAGTGTTTTCCCTGATCCAGTCTGTGCCACTCCAACCATATCCAATCCACTCAATGCAACAGGCCAACCTTGTGCTTGAATAGCAGTTGGTTCAGTGAAGTTCTGCCTCTGAATTACTTCCATAACATTTGCTTGAAGAGGAAATTTAAACATATAGATTCAGATGTTGCCCTAATCCAGCCTGAAGAACAATCAGTAAATTGGTCTTCACTTACCAGGGAAGTTTGCTTCATAAAAGTTGATAATTGGTTTTGGACAGTTATGGCCCCTAACTGTGACCTCTTTGCTCGCTCTGTACTGTTCAACTTCTTGCTGCAAAACAAAACACCCGTTATTGGAAATAAGCTTTGATACCAAAGTTATATTTTAAGTTACCCCATCTGTGCCTGCTGGGCCCCATGACCCTCAACATGTTTGCACTTTCTGTTTACTTTTGCTTGAGCCACGTCAAGTACATACCGCAGTACGTCTAACTACATCCGGATGTTCTTGGTAGAAGTTCTTCTCAAATTTGGGCAGCTCATCCAAGTTCCATTTCTTTTTTGTAAGTTTCTCCCCAGGGTTTCCAAATTTCTTCCCAGAGAGAGGTCCACCTCTACTTCCTCCAAAACGAGGGGCTCCAAACCTAGGTAAAAAGAACACATCATAGAATGCAAGAGAAACATTTTGGTCCTCTTCCTGAACAACTTCACCACCATCTCTGCAGTCCACCCATTAACTTTACAATTCAGATGTATAAACTCTACCTACTGAAGTTTCAGAACACTAGAACTTTAAAAACCATACTTTAAGCTGCAGATGCCACAATCTGCCTGGCCACAATTCTTACTCACAAGCTAAGATAACGTGTCTTTCCCATTTCCATACAATGCAACTGAACAGCAAGTTACAACAAGCATTAAAACCTTGGCACTACCCCGTGATCAAAATGGCTTCCCGTCCCAGTGACACTCCTATTGCTGAAAGCGGGCAGGGGCAGTTACGAAACCTTGAGATAACTTTCCTGTAAACCGTTCTTTTGCATGTCCCAAAAGACAAACTTCTTTTAACAACGGTATTTTACGAGGCCATGCGCTTTATTAGCGTTTCAGGTTCGGTCCCACTGCTCGGAGAGGGCTGATCTCGAAAGCCCTGAGGCGCAGCCCGGTGCCGCGCTGAGCCGTGCGCTGGATCCGAGCGCAGGGCTCTCTCTCCCCCGCTCCGATCACTTCCCAATTTTGGCCGGGTAGGCACTGGGAACGATCCTTCCCAGCACAACACAGCGCTTCCCGAGCGGCCGCTGCTTCCTGCCAGCGCTGTTTCCTTTGTCTCTCATTTCTGTCTACGCCACATTTTCCAGCCGCTGCCATTTTAGAGCCCAGGCTGGGCGGGGGGAGGAGGAGGAGGAACAAAGGCAGCAGCAGCATAGCCGGCATTTTGATTCCCCTCAGCCACCGCATGGCGGGGCCGGCCATTAACATCCGCTTACACAACACAAAGCGGAGCCGGCCGGCTCCTGCCGGCCACAGCCCGAGCCTTGGGAGGGGGAAGGGAGGGGAGGGAACCGCCCTACCGAGAGCTCCCCAAGGCTTCGGCACAGCCAACCCACTGACCCACAAACCTCCAGCCCGCCCGCCGCTCTCAGCGGGGGGAATTGGGCTCTGCAGGGACCGTCTGTGCTGGGGGGGCATCCCCAGGGGGTTGGGGCAAGTCTTTTCCTTCCCAACACAAAAAAAAAAAAAGAAAAAAAAATTAAAGAAAAAAAATTAAAATTCCTCCGCGCTATTCTCAGCGGTAACACACCCGCGAGGGGTGCTCTGAGGTAAAGGAACCGACAGTCGTCCACAATCGGTGGCCTAAAAAAGCCCGACCCCCTCCCACGGCCACCCCTCGCGGCGGGAGCGCTGAGGGAAGGGC